>CM060421.1:19926461-20430513 GCA_030545235.1 Helianthus tuberosus
GCAAGAGTTTTGACGGCTTTAGAAGGCGCGGATAAATCTGTTGCTTCTCAGTATGCAAGTTTGAAAGATTTGGTTGCACAGGCGGTTCATAATCTCAAAATGTCAGGTTATTAGATTGGTAGATAACTATGTAACTCTTGGGGATCGAAGGTCTGTTTCTTAATCTAATGTGGGTCAAAATATGGATATGTTTTTAGATTATGGTTATCGGTGGAAGTCGTTTTGTTAATTCAGTAACTTTTAGTTGTCGTATGAGTCAATTATCCTTCCTTTCGGTTATGTTGGTTAACTTAGTTCAGCGTAATAGAATGGTTAACACCGTTAATATAAAAGGATCACTATCAAAAGAACTCAAATTTTCGTGCCTAATCTTTTTAGTTTCTCATCTTTTAATCCCCTAATTGTTGTATCCTAACAATCGGTTTCAACAATCCCTTTAAGCTCCTTAATTTCTTGTTCAAAACCTTATAGATGTTTGCAGATTGGAGTTAATCTAGATTACCAAAACAAGTAGATCCAAACTGTTGTAATTGGTATGAATGTATGATCACTCTTCAAAATAGTCATTGAGTAACTAGTAGTAGTCTTCTACTGGAAAATCAATAGAGACATACCAGAATCTTTCTGCTTGTAATTTCTGTATATAAAGATATTCTTAGAAGTTATTCAGTATACACAAAACGTGATTGATCAATAATGTTTCAATTCTCTTTTTGAATTCCACCAAGAACGAAGTCGTTGCAAAATAGGAAATAATCATATTGTGTTTTGAATGACAAAGAAAATGCACAGGGAGATATAAAGAAACACCCTTGATAGCGCGTCAACAAAGACTAAAGAGCGAGAAAACAGATTGTTGTAGGATATGGCCGTCTAAATGCACAGAGGGATATAAAAACGCCATTGTATCCTAACAATCGATTTTTTGCCCGCATGGACAGAAGTTAGTGAAAAAGGGGAAAACATTAATTTTATGAGGGTAAGGTGTAACGGCGAGAATTTAATGAATGCCCGTCTGAATAGTTTGAAATGAACCAATAGGACGTGTACACGTGACATTTCGGAAAAAAACAAATGTCTTGTTTGGCAAAAAAAAAAAAACACAACTGATCATTGGAACAGTAACAATCATAGGCGGTTAGAGTCAACACCCTCGCTCAAAGACAACAAAAAGCTTTTGAACCTACGCGAGCTAGGGCAAGATCCATCAATAAATAAAAAAGTCTACATGTTCATCCAAAGGTATAGATAATCAACTGCATTTGGGTGGTCCAACTCCAGTTAGTACTTTTATACGATCTTATTTCCAGTTTGTTTTATGTTTTGCAACTGCATTTGGGTGGTCCAACTCCAGTTAGTGGGTTTTGTCCATGATCCCATGTTTAGATTAGTTTTTAGTTGTCTTTGTAATCCTTTTTAAAGAAATGTTTTCTTTTTCATTAATGGATCATGGGAAAACATTGTTCAAAGTCTTCTTAAGTTCTCTAGTTTCCTTCTCATTTCTTGGGGATCGAAGGTCTTGTTTCTTAATCTAATGTGGGGCAAAATATGGATATGTTTTTAGATTATGGTTATAGGTGGAAGTCGTTTTGTTAACCCAGTAACTTTTAGTTGTCGTATGAGTCAATTATCGTTCATTTCGGTTATGTTGGTTAACTTATAGTTCAGCGTATTAGAATGATAAACACCGTTAATGTAAAAGGATCGCTATCAAAAGAACTCAAATTTTTGTGTCTAATCTTTTTAGTTTCTCATCTTTTAATCCCCTAAATGTTGTGTCCTAACAATCGGTTTCAACATTCCCTTTAAACTCCATAATTTCTTGTTCAAAACCTTATAGATGATTGCAGGTTGGAATTCATCGAGATTACCAAAACAAGTAGATCTAAACTGTTGTAATTGGTATGAATGTATGATCACTCTTCAAAAAAGACATTGAGTAACTAGTGGTCTTCTATTGGAAAATCAATAGAGACATACCAGAATCTTTCTGCTTGTAATTTCTGTATATAAAGATATTCTTAGAAGTTATTCAATATACACAAAACGTGATCGATTGCAGGGGTGGATTTAGCTTGAGAATAGGGGTAGCCCCCGCTACCCCTTGACGCTCCGGCGGTAGTGTAAATTTTGGAAAAAAAATACGTTTTTCGATTTCACTGCCCCTGTAGCAAAGAAAATTTTGAAACGTTGCCTCTTGACGTTTTTTCTAGATCCACCACTGATCGATCGATCAATAATGTTTCAATTCTCTTTTGGAATCCTACCAAGAACGAAGTCTTCGTATTGTGTTTTGAATGACAAAGAAAATGCACTGAGGGATATAAAGAACCCTTGATAGCGCGACAACTAAGACTAAAGAACGAGAAAAGAGAATGTCGTTGCAGGATATGACTGTCTGAATGCTCAGAGGGATATAAAGAAACACCCTTGTATCCTAACAATCGATTTCTTTTGCACGCATGGACGGAAGAAGTCAGCGAAAAAGGGTGTATCCTAACAATCGATTTTTTTTTGCACGCATGGGCGGAAGAAGTCAGCGAAAAAGGGGAAAACGTTAATTTTACAAGGTTAGGTGTAACGACGGGCATTTAATGAATGCCCGTCTGAATAGTTTGAAATGAACCAGTAGGACGTGTACACGTGACATTGCGGAAAAAAACAAACGCCTTGTTTGGCAAAACACACACACACACACAACTGATCATTGGAACAGTAACAATCATAGGCGGTTAGAGTCAACACCCTCGCTCAAAGACAACAAAAAGATTTTGAACCTACGCGAGCTAGGGCAAGATCCATCAATAAATAAAAAAGTCCACGTGTTCATCCAAAGGTATAGATAATCAACTGCATTTGGGTAGTCCAACTCCAGTTAGTAATTTTATATGATCTTATTTCCAGTTTGTTTTTTGTTTTACGTTTTGCAACTGCATTTGGGTGGTCCAACTCCAGTTAGTGGGTTTTCTCCGTGATCCCATGTTTAGATTAGTGCTTAGTTGTCTTTGTAATCCTTTGTTTTGTTTTTCATTAATGGATCATGGGAAAAAAATTGTTCAAAGCCTTCCTTCTTAATTTCTCTAGTTTTCTTCTCATTATGGGTATGTTTGGCAAAAGTAGCTGGTGGCTGGTAGCTGGAAGCTGAAAGCTGTTAGCTGGTGGCTGGAAGCTGGTAGCTGTAGCTGGTAGCTAGTAGCTGTAGCTTTTTAGATATATTTGGTGTTTGGTAGAGTAGCTGGAGCTTTTAATAAAATGTATAAAATTACCAAAATGGACATAACTAAAAATTTAGAAAGTTGGTGCATTAAAAACTTCCTTATTTTTAGAGGTTAAAATAGTCATTTTTTTCCCTAAAAGCTTGTAGCTCCTTCTAAACGCTACTAGTAGTAGCGTTCAACCAAAAGCTTCAAGCTTCTAAATTTATTACGGACAGACGACTGATCGGACATGGGTGATTTCCACCCGATCAGAACGACTGTGTGATAATGAGGTTGCTGTTGTCGCAATACCCCCCGTGCCGTCACCATTGAACTAGAAACTTGGAAATTTTACAAAATGGTGAACAAGAACAGGGATCGCCCGATCGAGCGGCAACCCGATCGGACAGTCGTCCGATCGGACAGCCACCCTATCAGGTGAACTTGCCCTTTAACTTGAAACTTTGAAACTCTTCAACTCTTAGAATCTTTTGAACATGGAAACTTTGGAAACCTTGATCGAGTGGCAACCCGATCGGACAGCCGCCCGATCGAGCCGCCACCCGATTGAGATGACCAAAATACTTAACACCCGGATTGAGTGGCAACCCGATCGGACAGCCGCCCGATCGGGCAACCACCCTATTCCCCTCACTTGGAATTTCAAAACAAGTGGCAACCCGATCGGATGGTGTAACACCCCAAAACCCGAATGCTTATGTTCGTTAAATATTATGATATGGTACATCAAGAAATAAATAATTAGGTTATTTAACCTAGTTAAAATTATGGTAGGGACAATCGAAGAATGAAAGTTATGCCTTATAATTAACTAAGTGAAACTTTAAGGGCTAAATGTGTAAATTAAGCAAATAAAGCATATGAAAAATAAAACCGAGTGATTTGGGTGGGGGTGTGGTCGCAAGAAAAGCAGGAGAAGGAGAAACTCTTCTCCTTCAACCTAGCACAAGAAATTCCTTCAATTGAGGGTGTTGCAAGCCAAGAATCATATGCATGAATCTGAATGTGCAACCATTTAAGCCTACTAATCAAGTGGTAAGTTGTAGATTTTCGATTTGATGATCATTGATGAGATGGGTTGTGTTTAATCCTTGAGTCTATGTGAAATTAGAATGGTAATGGACTAGAACCATCTCATGTAACATGAAGTGTGTTCGAATTTCTAATTATATTGATGTTTTAATGAAAACCCACTTGTAGAAGTAATGTTATGAAGATTATGATGTTGCATGTGCTAAATCAAGTATAGTTTTGATATATATGAAGTTGGATATGGTGGATTATTGTTAACAACCTTGATTTAGGATGAAAGTTATGTGAGGTTAGTGGAATTTGATGATCTTGATATGAACTAGTAAGGATATGCAAAGAATGCTTGTACAATATGCTTCGTTAGTAGTACGCACACCAAGTGTATGATGAAATGTCTAAATGAAGTTAGGAGGTGAAATTATGTGAAACGGCTTGACGTATATAGTGTCGTTCGTATAGCTTATTGGAATATTACGGATATATATATATATATAATGATAAGCCGAAAGCTCATACGATGAATTATTGATTCTGAAAGTCAACTATACACATAAAAAGCATGATTTGGTTTGTCGTCGTAAAGGTAGGATTATAGGAAGTTGTATGGTACATGTTACGTTAATATGCGTTATTTGTGATTACATGATGAATTTCATGAGTTTGAAAGGATATGAATTGGATTATATGTAATATGTTTGTAAGAAATGACTAATGAAAGTTTAGTGTGAAATATGCGATTTATATGATAGTTAACATGTACAAATGAGTATGCTAATAAGGGCGTGATTTTGATGAAATGGAAGTAAAGGAATCACGTCGAGACGGACTCAAGCACGAGGTGTTAACGGGTCAAGAAGAAGCAAGGAAGCAGATACGAGCATGGACGCATAAGGTAAGTGATTTTTGGAATCACTTCTCATGATTATTTAAGTAAAGTTATGTACTAGTATATCTACATGATAATTGAATTCAAGTAAGGTTTTACATATATGGTTGTGTAGAATGATAGTTAGATGTGATAATGTGGTCATAAGATATAAGGAAAGGAAAGCAAGATTTAAGTTTAAAGTGTTTGAATCCTTTAGCGGATTACAATACGTTTATACGTAGAAATTGATAACGGGCGCATAAACTTCATGATTAAGATCCGAGTATTAGGGAACATTCATGGTTATGAAGCTAGTACGAAATTTATAGTAATCACACAAGTTTGTGGATTTAAAACATGAACGGGTCGAATAAGTGAAAAAGGGGTATTTAAAGCCGAGAGATTAAGTTAATATTTTCCTTAAACCGGATGTTGGATTTCAAGTTCATAAGTTAGAATGTGAATTTACAAGCATGTAGGAAGAAACGGGAGGTTAAACGAGTAAACGGTTCAAAAGTTATGCGCGTTTTAGTGCGTACGGACGACGAAACGGAACTGCAGAAAAATGTCATTTCTAGAGGGCGTCGCCGACGGGTTAAGGGGGGTCGCCGACGGGCTCTAGAAAACCAGTTTTTCTCCGACGCCCTAATTACCTGTCTATGGGGTTTTTGGCTACCGGAAAACCACGGGCCGTCGCCGACGGGCCATAGGGCCGTCGCCGACGCCCTCCCCAAGTCCAAAAACATGAAATTCGTCATTTAAGTTGATTTATGTATCGTAGGCTTCGGTTTGTTATCCGTGGACTACGGCAGGCTTTCTAAACATGATTTTGATCGATCCTTAGATGTTTATGGGCTATAAATCAAAGTCTAAGTCCCATGTAATTAACGTATGAGTATGTAAGAGGTATCCAAGATCTGGTACGTGTATGTAGATGTGTATTTATGTATATATGGAAGATATGTATGAGTGTATGCATGCATGTAGAGACGTATGAATGTAGGTACATATGTAGAAGCGTATTTATGTATATATGAAGATACGTATGATAGTATGTATATATGTGAAGGCGTAGGAATGTATGTACGTATGCAGATGTGTATTATGTATGTATGGAAGTACGTGTGATTGTATGCATGTATGTAAAGACGTAGGAACATAGGTATGTATGCATATGTGTATTTATGTATATATGAAGATACGTATGATAGTATGTATATATGTGAAGGCGTAGGAATGTATGTACGTATGCAGATGTGTATTATGTATGTATGGAAGTACGTGTGATTGTATGCATGTATATAAAGACGTAGGAACGTAGGTATGTATGCATATGTGTATTTACGTATGTATGAAGATACGTATGAGTGTAGGCATGTATGTAGAAACGTACGAATGTAGGTACGTATGTAGAAGTGTATTTAAGAATATATGAAGATACGTATGAGTGTATGCATGTATGTAGAGAGGTATGGATGTATGCACGTGTATATGTAAGTATGATTTTGGATACGTTGAGTGTTAATGATATTAATCGTGTGCCTGGAAAACGAAGATTAATGCAGGTACATTATTGAAGGCTCACCAGGGAATGGATATGCGAATGATATGCTTAAAAGTAGAGAGAAAGCTGAATGGAAAGTGTACATGTATGAATCTGGTTTATATGTATAATGTATGCTAATGTTATAAATGTATGTGGTGAGTGCAGGTTGTATGAGGTACGGGCGATTATCACAAGGAATAGAGATAGAAGACCGAGTCACAAGGTAGATTGTACGGGAAAAATCGATTGTGTACCTTAGCAAACAGGAAGTTTGCCTTTGTTTAGTAAAAGAGTTATTTTTAAAACGGACTTTCAAGTAAGTCAAGATGTTTGTAATGGAAGAAATTTTATGACACGAATTTCCGCTGCAATTTTTGTCAAATACGTGTTAGGGTCTTACAGATGGCCATCCGATCGGGCCGCCATCTGTCTCCTCACACACGTATGTCACCCGACCGACTGGCAATCCGATCGGATAGCCATCCGATCGGACAACCATCTGATCCAGTGACTGACCTGATACTTTGCGTAATCTAGTTATTCTCCCCGACTCTTATCCTACTATAATCTAATCAGGCTAATTCTAAAAATAGCTCACTTTGATCCAATAACAGTTGCGACTGTTAAGCAATCACTGTGAATATACTCGATCCCCTTTTTACTTTAAACTTTTGGGGTGCAACATGTATTCTATGAAACTTAAACTTGAGTCTTTTGAAACTTGAACTCTATCCTATGTGAACATGAAACTTGTGATTCTTGATTCTTGACTCTTTGTGCTATGTGATGTTTAATCCAGAGTGTGTAGTTCCGCCTTAACAATAGTAGCGCTATAGGAGATGCACCTCTCCCATTATTCTCCGGGTGTATTGTTAGGAGGATTCTAGTTTATCTTGATTCTTGGGTAAACACTAAACCATCGGGATACTTGGGCTATCACTGTGTGGACTGCGACACTAGCACGGTTGAAACTATTTTATTGCTTACACTGTGGATATGAGTTGTTTTAATCTATTATTCTATTATTAAACTTGTATACTCGCCAATACTTTCGTATTGACATTTTAATACATGTTGCAGGCTAATAGGTTGCTTTGGGAAGCATGGAAACCAAGCTAGGAGATGCCTAGAAACGTCACCTAGATAACTTAGACTTTTGAACAATTTGTGATTTGGGTTGTAATTTGATGTTTGCGATGGTGATTGTTAGACAATTTTGCATGAAATCAATTAACTTTTATTGAAACAATAGTGTTATGGAATTCTTATGAGCAATCTGAACGCTTAGTGCTCGCACCCCGATGTTTCCACCATCGGTTGGGGTGTGACATTCGGTCAGTATCGATTCGGTTTGTTGTGATACCGACACTCGCTATGACAACGGAAAGAGAAAACAAAAAAGTAAAGTCGCGATATGCCCAAAAGAATAGTGACACGTGTTTTACATCATCCTAAAACCACAAAAAACGAGTACTATTACCGATGTTCTTTGGCCGGAATCAGTTCGACTCGTTAGGGTAGCAACACTTGTATTGCGTACGATACTCAAAAAACACACTATTTTAAATGCAACTCCATTGTTAATAAAATTAATACCGGTGTGTCGAGAAAAAGAATTAAACACAAATGTGTACTCGTGTTTTTTTAAGTTAATAAACGTAATTTATAAGTTGGCAATTACGGAGTAAATTAAATAAAAATCAAACTCGTTAAAAGTCTATTAGTATAACTGGTATGATTCAAACTAAAGAAGAGAAAATCTTCATTGTTGATCAAACACTCTTATACACATCTTAAATTGAACCATAATTATATTATAGAGTAAGTTACGTTTTTGGTCCCTGTGGTTATGTCATTTTACTATATTAGCCCAAAATAAGAATTTTTAACATATCTGCCCCATGGTCTCTATAACTAACCATTTTGACCCCTAAATCTAACCATTTTAGCCCCCTTGGTCTCTATAACTAACCATTTTGGCCCCCATGATCTCTAGACTTAGGGGCCAAAAAGGTTAGTTATAGAGATCATGAGAGGCTGATATGTTAAAAATTCTTATTTTGGGCTAATATAGTAAAACTGGTATAACCACAAAATGTAATTTACTCTTATATATATATATATTGTTGACGAGTGATGATAAATAGTAACTTTATTTTTATAATTATATATAGTTTTTTATTATTTTATTATTTAATATATTATAATAGTTTATTATTATATTTACTTTTAATAATATATTTTTCTTTTTTAAAAAACATATATTTCCTTTACCTTTTTTTATAATTGTTTTTTTTTTTCTTGTTTTTTTGAACATATATTAATTTATCGATTAATTTGATACTTCTTTAATAATTTAAGTTTATAACTTTTTTTTCTAAAAACTTACGTGTTTAGTTGTGCTTGATTTCTTTCCCTGACATTCCGTTATAAGTTTTGTTAAAAACGAAGTTGTACTCAAAATAAAGTATTTATTTGGTATCATAAAACGGTACGATGATAAAATAAATCGTTCTAATAGTTTGACTTTCTAAACAACATGCTTTATTTTTAAATCTGTTAAAAATACTATTTATAAAATACTATTTATACTATTTATTCAGTTTAAATGTTCATTGCCTTCTCTAATATATTTCCATGTTTATTGTTTGTGAGGTTGCTGTCATTGGGCTAGTAACCGTTATGCTTAGCTGTTGATTGCTTTGGGATTAGCTGTTGATTGCTTTGGGCTCCCTTGATTCTCGGTGGCCCCTTAGGGCTTGGCCCGTATAAAGAAGGGTGTTTGGTGTGGCTGATTCATTCGAGCTCCTTACTTCACTCGCTCTCATCTTATATCATTCTGTCTTGATTCCCTCTGCTCACACGTATATTCGTGATATTGGGGTTTCCTTCTGTCTTTTACAGATCATCCTACTGGAGATCTTTACTTGTAGAACAATCTGTGTTGACTGATTGTCTATTGCGTGTATCTGATTGCTGAGATTCATAATAAAACTGTGTTTGTGGTTTCAATCCTTGAGTTCTGACATGGTATCAGAGCTCCGAGGTTAAACCGGTGCTCTGGTTGTCTTCCGCTGCTCTGATTCTGGTCTTGCCGCTGCTTGTAAAACCCTAAGTTCTAGGGTTTGTGGTTGTCCTCTGTTTCCGAAGCCTCTTTGACTTCCTGGAGACGGATCTACTCTTGAAGGTTGAAACCCTAATTTTTGGGGCTTTTTGCATTTCTCTTGAAGAAGACTCTAGTTGGTCCCTCTTTAGGGCAAACCAACAGATTGTGTTCTTGGTTCTCTGATCAGAAAACTTGTAACCCTAAGTGAAGGTTACAAGCCTGATTGACCGGAAATTTTGCACCCACTGTGAGTCCGTTCCATCTCTCCCTTTTATTTTACTCTGCATCATTTTTTTGACTGTTTTGAGTCTAGGCATCTTGATACCAGATTTTAGGCATACCGGTTTGATTTATTGGGACACAGAGAGGGTTCACTCTGTTGCATTTAGTTGGTCAGTTGTGTTGTGGCTCCCTGGATTACGTCTGCGGAGGCACCTTGAGTGACGAACCTCTGATCGGACCTCTGTCCAGGCTTCGCCGGTCCTTGTGATTTGCTGGTTGTGTTTTTAATTTTTTACCTGCCTTTGTTTCTGTGTTACTCTCTGTGTTTGCCTGCCAAATATGCCTGATAAATCTGATTCATCTGTTACCTTGGTTAGTAAGCTTGATGCCAGTGATCCTCTATATCTGCATGCTAGTGATTCCAGTGGTCTCACTATTGTGAGTATTAAATTAAAAGGAACTAAAAATTACGTAGTTTGGTCAAATGCTATGAAGCTGGCTCTAATGGCTAAAAACAAACTAGGGTTTATTGATGGTACTTGTGTTAAATCTAAAACTGATGATGTTCTTGCTAATTAATGGGACAGATGCAATTCAATTGTGTTAACGTGGATCTTGAACTCTGTTTCTGAGGAATTATATGTTGGACAAGTCTATTCTAGGCTTGCGTCTGAAGTATGGGATGATTTAAAAGACACTTATGATAAAGTTGATGGTTCTGTTGTGTTTGGTCTATTTCAAAAAATTAACTCTGTGAGTCAAAATGGTGCTAGTGTCTCTGAATATTATCATAAGATTAACACAATGTGGAAACAATTTGATGCCATGCTACAGTTGCCCTCTTGTACTTGCAATGCTTCCACTAAATTTAATGAATTTAATCAGCTAATTAAACTTATGCAATTCCTGATGGGCCTGGATGATATTTATCAACCTGTTAGGACAAATCTTTTAACCAGGGATCCTCTACCAACTATCAAAACTGCCTTCTCTATCATTTCTAGAGAAGAGTCTCATAGAGGATCAAATACTGGGTCCAAAGCTCCTAATGTTGGTTTTGCTGCTAAAATAAATAACTTCAATGACAATAAAAAAAGGTTTAACAAGGGCCCTAATCCTAATCTTAAGTGTACTCATTGCAACAAAATTGGGCATACTGTTGACAAATGTTATGAGCTTCATGGCTACCCTACCAATTATAGATAAAAGCCAAATCAAAATGGTCAATGGTCTAGGTCTAATAATTCTACTAATAGCAACAATAGTCTATCTGTGAACAATTCTGTGAGTGACAAAAGTGCTAGTTCCTTGAACACTCTGTCTGCTGATCAGTTTTCTAAGTTGCTAGGTTTCCTGAATGAAAATAAAATTGAAGAATCCAATGTAGGAGGTAAATGCTTTAACTCCTTCTCTACTCTTAGAAACTATAAAAATTCTTTCTGTTTTAACTCTATGGGGCCTTCAACACAGAATCTGAATTGGATCATTGATTCTGGTGCAAACCAGCATATGGTCATGACCAGTGAAAACATGTTTAACTTAGTTGATGTGCCTGAATATAATATTACCATTAAACATCCAAATGGGACTGATGCTAAAGTCACTAAAATTGGGTCCTTTAAGTTGTCAGACTCTGTGATCTTAAAAGATGTTTTTGTTGTGCCAGAGTACTATGTGAATCTTATTTCTGTCTATAAGTTAGCCAAGGACAACAAACTTAGGGTCATTTTTGATGAAAATACTTGTTACATTCAGGATTCCTGCACAAAGAAAACCCTGGTGACTGGTAGACAAACTGAGGGTTTGTACTTTTATGGTAACCCTCTAGGCACTAATTTCTCCTGTTTGAGTAAAACTGAAAATATAAAGCTCTGGCACTCAAGGCTGGGTCACCCAGCTGAACAAGTGTTGAAAGTCTTACAAATTGAAACTGAGTCAAATAACATCAAGCCTTGTGACATCTGTCACAAAGCCAAACAACATAGAGTCCCCTTTCCTCTAAGTGAACACATATCATCTAAAGTAGGGGATCTAGTTCATTTGGATGTCTGGGGTCCCTACAAAGTCACTAGCATAGATGGGTACAAATTTTTCCTCACAGTTGTTGATGATTTTACCAGGACTGTTTGGGTGTACTTACTAAAATCCAAATCAGAAGTTTTTGAAAACATACAAAATTTTTACAATCTGGTCAAAACTCAATTTGAAGTCGATATCAAAGTTTTTCGTAGTGATAACGGATCCGAGTTTATTAATTCTCAAATGTCATCCTTTGTTAAAAACAAAGGGATTATTCATCAAACCTCATGCACATATACTCCACAACAAAATGGTGTTGTGGAGAGAAAACATAGACACTTGCTAAATGTTGCAAGAGCTTTATTATTTCAGTCTAAAGTTCCCCTCAAATACTGGTCTGAATGTGTGCTTACTGCTTCCTACTTGATTAGCAGGCTTCCCTCTTCTGTGTTGCATGGTTGTTCTCCTTATGAAATGTTATTTGGCTTTAAACCTTCTCTTGATCACTTGAAAGTTTTTGGTTGTCTTTGTTATTTTACCATTTTAGACAACTCTGATAAACTTGAGGAACGAGCTGAAAAATGTGTTTTTATGGGATATTCAAATCTTAAAAAGGGATATAAGGTTTGGAGTCTAGAACAAAAAAAAAATCATTTTTTCTAGGGATGTCAGTTTTCACGAAACTGTCTTCCCTTTTAATAACACTCATGAACAAATAAGTACAAACCTTTTAAACCAACTCAACTTCTTTGACAATTTTGAAACATCAAGTGATACAAATCCCAATGATGAAGAGAAGGATATTTCTGACTCAACCACTGTGACTCAGCAACACAGTGATGCAGTTGAGTCAACTGTCGATAGTGATACTCAGCAATCATCAGGAGCTGATGTTGAGACTGAGAGGAATGAGTCCATAGGGGCTACAATTGAACCTGTGAGGGCTGAGTCTAGTGGCATTGGTGATGAGTCAAACCTTCCTGAGGGTACCCAAAACATTAGAAGGTCCACTAGGTCCGCTTCTATTCCTAAAAGATTCGATGATTATATTGTTGGGAATGCAAAATATAGCTATGATAAAGTCGTCAATTATTCCAACTTACCTAGTGAGAACATTTGCTTTGCTGCTAATATCAATAAAATAATTGAACCATGCACCTATAAAGATGCTCTTAATGATAAAAGGTGGATTGATGCTATGAATGATGAATTATCTGCCTTGTATAAGAATAATACATGGGATATTGTTGATCTTCCTAGTGGTAAAAAACCTATTGGGTGTAAATGGGTATTTAAGGTCAAATACAAGTCAATAGGGGAAGTAGATAGGTTCAAAGCTCGGTTTGTGGCCAAAGGCTTTAACCAACGAGAGGGGATTGACTTTGAGGAAACATTCTCCCCTGTCGTTAAAATGGTAACTGTCAGATGTGTTGTCAGTCTAGCTGTCCAAAATGATTGGCCCCTGTATCAACTTGATATTAACAACGCCTTCCTATATGGTAATCTTAGAGAAGAAGTTTATATGAGTTTACCTGATGGGTTGGATGTTAAAGGGAACAAAGTATGTAAGTTAAATAAGTCTCTATATGTCCTAAAGCAAGCTCCATGAATGTGGAATGAAAAACTTGTTCAAGTGTTGGTCAAAATTGGCTTTACGCAATCTAAGTGTGATCATTCCATGTTCATCAAATCTGTGAACTCTGTGTTTATTGTGCTTCTTGTTTATGTAGATGATATTGTTCTAACTGGAAACTGTGAAAAAGAAATAAACAAAATTAAGGATTTTTTAAAAACTGAGTTTTTAATCAAAGATCTTGGCCTACTCAAATATTTCTTGGGCATTGAGGTAATTAAAACTACCAATGGCATTTGCCTTTCTCAAAGGAAGTACTGTATGGACCTGTTAAATGAATACGGGATGAGTGGAAGTAAGCCCAACAGCTGTCCCATAGATCAAAATCATGTTTTGACAAATCTAACTCTCACTAAGTCAAAACCTGTGGATGTCACACAGTATCAACAACTGATAGGAAAATTAATTTATCTAGAGTAAATTACAAAGTTCGTCCTTTATGTATGCCATATATTACAAAGTATGTCCTTTATCTTTAATAAGCTCAGAAAACATACTCAATGTTTGCAAACCCTTACATGTTATGTCCTTTAGTCCTAACACAGCTAGTTTTTAAGGTTAAATTTGACTAAGTCAACCCCACATAAGGGTATTTTAGTCAGTTTATCCAAAATGTTAAAATAAATCATTATAAAAAACAATAAATAAAACAATTTTAAAATTATATATTATATTATATATATACACAGACAAAACACATATATATATAAACACCTTCTCTCTCTGACTGCCCTACCACAACCACCACCCACCACCCACCTACTGGTCTTCTTCTCCGGTGAAACACCACCGCCCAACTCCGGCGACCAAGAACTCCCACACTCACCCCTCCTCTCTCTCTTTCTCTCTCTCGGATCGGAACCCTAGCCGCCTTCTTCGCAAACCAAATAAAGGGGCAAGTGGTGTGTGGCTGTGGTGGCAGGTGAGAGAGAGAGGGAGACGACGACCATCTCTGTCTACAACCGGACCACTTCTAAAGTAGACGAGACTCTAGATCGGGCTCATAATGAAGGCCACCTTCCGTTGACTGGTCACTACACGCCGAGGGACTTTGTTCTTTTGATTCAGAAGCCCCGATCTGTAATTATTCTTGTGAAAGCGGGTGCGCCTGTGGATCAGACTATTGCTGCTCTGGCGGCCCATATGGAGCCTGGGGATACTATTATTGATGGTGGGAATGAGTGGTATGAGAACACTGAGAGACGTATTGTTGAGGCCGCTGATAAAGGTACAAAGATTATATATTACTTAGTGATATTATTGTATCATTGTCATAGTTAAAGTATATGATTTGATATGATTTGATTTGGGGATGTTGATTGGGTTTGTTCTTCGGCTTTTATGTTGTTTACTGTATCTCACACCCGGCTTTAATAATAATCTAGTAGTTCACTCATACTGTAGTTTGGGTTAACCGGCTCCGGCCAGTCAGTCGTCGGCTGGCAGTAATTGAGACAGAGGAGATCGAAGCTGTATGGTCTGCATATGTGTTTTGAATGTATGAATCTAAGGGGTAATTATGCGCCTTTTACAGTTTCGATTGCATTTTTCATTTGATGATGATTATTAATTATGTTGTTTTGTTTGCAATCTGCACTCTGTTTTCATTTGAATGTATGAATCTCCGGCCAGTCAGTCGTCGGCTGCTTGATTTTATGTCCGTTGGTGGGGAGTTTTGCAGAAGTGGAGGTGCGGTGGTGGAGGTTCGGTGGTGATGATGGAAGTACGGTGGTTGATGGTGGTGGAGGTGCGGTGGTGATAGTGCAGGTGTGGTGGCAGGTGGGTGGTGGTGTTGGTGGTTGCAGGTGTGGTGTGATGGCAAGTGGGTGTTGGTGGATGGTGTTGGTATTTTTATATATTTTTAATAAATTAATAAAATTACCAAAATACCCTTATATGGGATACCCTTGGTCTGATTTAACCATGAAAAATAACAGAGTTAGGGCTAAAGGACATAATGTGTAAGGGTTTGCAAACATCGAGTATGTTTTCTGAGCTTATTAAAGATAAAGGACATACTTTGTAATAAATGACATACATAAAGGACGAACTTTGTAATTTACTCATTTATCTATCACATACAAGACCGGACATTACCTATTCGGTTCATTATTTGTCTCAGTTTATGCATAAGCCAACTGAGGCTCATACCCAAATTGCCTTCAAGGTTCTGCGCTACTTGAAAAGTGCACCAGGTACTGGCATTCTTTTTCAAAAAAGTAGCACGTTTCATTTAACAGCCTTTGCAGATTCGGACTGGGCCAAATGTGTTGAAAGCCGCAGATCTGTCACCGACTTTTGTATATTCCTTGGAAGCTCATTGATCTCCTGGAAAAGCAAAAAACAAAACGTTGTCTCAAGATCCTCTGCCGAAGCAGAATATCGATCTATGTGCAATGCTACATGTGAAGTATTATGGTTGATAAACATCTTAAGGGAACTGAAAGTGGATGTAGATATCCCTGTTGTGCTGAAATGTGACAACACAGCAGCTTTATCCATTGCTGCTAACCCTGTCTTTCATGACAGAACGAAACATTTCGAGGTTGACCTCTTTTTTTGTGAGAAAAAATTGCTTCAGGCTTAATTAAAGCCACTGGTGTCAAGTCTGAACATCAACTGGCAGATATTTTCACTAAAGGCCTGCTGCCAAAAGCTCATGCAGACATGTGTAAGTTCTTAGGTCTGTCTAATCTTTTTCACATTTAAACTGCGGGGGGTGTTAAAAATACTATTTATAAAATACTATTTATACTATTTATTCAGTTTAAATGTTCATTGCCTTCTCTAATATATTTCCATGTTTATTGTTTGTGAGGTTGCTGTCATTGGGCTAGTAACCGTTATGCTTAGCTGTTGATTGTTGTTGATTGCTTTGGGCTTAGCTGTTGATTGCTTTGGGCTCCCTTGATTCTCGGTGGCCCCTTATGGCTTGGCCCGTATAAAGAAGGGTGTTTGGTGTGGCTGATTCATTCGAGCTCCTTACTTCACTCGCTCTCATCTTATATCATTCTGTCTTGATTCCCTCTGCTCACACGTATATTCGTGAGATTGGGGTTTCCTTCTGTCTTTTACAGATCATCCTACCGGAGATCTTTACTTGTAGAACAATCTGTGTTGACTGATTGTCTATTGCGTGTATCTGATTGCTGAGATTCATAATAAAACTGTGTTTGTGGTTTCAATCCTTGAGTTCTGACAAAATCACGTTTGTTTTACATTATTATTTGCTCGGTTTCACCGTAACACGCGATATTAAAAAACTAGTATAGTATTATAAACAAAGACGTGAATGCATTTGAGAAATTAAAAAATAACTTGGGTGGCCTTGAAGGCACTACCAAGATTATATCGGTGAGTGAAATAAATATTTACTTGCAACATTCACTATTTATCAAAGTTTTTTTTTTTTAAGTTTGATTTGATTTGATAAGCATGGAATGTGTCAAATATCAACAATAAAACTTTGTTGTTTAAAATGTGAAATTATAAAAATAAAAATTTATCTAGTTAAGAAGTTGTTAAATAATAATAATAATAATAACAACAATTAAAATAACTAATATGGATAAAATAAGATCTAATCCAGATGTAGCTTTATGAAATCCCGATTTCATCATCACATCTACCAAAAATAGAACTTATCTTTGCATAATATTTTCGTAAACAAAGTTTAACGACATGGAAACCCGTCATATAGTCTCAAAATTAAGGTGATGAAGGGGTATGGTCCCAAAAACGCCGCGCAAACCTCCAGTCAGGACGCGCGCAGGACCATACTCCTTAATCAGCACATTTCTTATTGCCAACCTCGCGCGGGTTACAACCTACGTAAAGATTCGGCGCGAGGTCTGAGCAAATGGAGACTTCATTTCCAACACTTAGCATTCTGCAAAGAACATTTGGAAGCCCCTACCCCGCGCGGAGTAGTAGCGTGCCCAGCAAGAATCATGCGTGACTACGGCGCGAGGCCTATCCAAATAGTACACAAGGTACAAATGGCAGAAGCAAAGAGCCAATCAACGCCCTTCTGGCTCTGCTCAATCGTGCTCGACGATCATCTGACATGCAGGAGACAAAAAGTACTTAAGGACGCCTACATGGCACCAATCATAGGGCAGAGACAACTGCCCCACGATCTCCACTTACCTGCTGGTGGCAAAAGGCCGGCCAGGCCGACAACAGTGACACGTGGCTCCAATCACATTGCGCCAGATAGGGAAAGCTCCTAGAAGCCACTAACGGTCGACACCAGCGAGACAAGGAGCATATCCTCCATGTTGTCGCCTTCCGGCCCAAGGCCCATCAGCCCAAGGCCCATCAGCCCACACCCTCTTACACCTCTCCGGCTATAAATAGAGACCTCACTTCACAGGTTTGGACATTCCATTCCCTCTACTCTCTCACTTAATACTTAATTCTCTCCCCAAAGCAGTCGCTTATTCTCACGCCAGAGCCCGGTTAAGAGGGAAACCCCCACATTCCCCTCTTAACGAGTAACGGTGTTTTGTTTTGCAGATAACCACGGTCATTAAGGAGTTCAGGAAACCATAAAGAAGATTAACCATCATGGTAGAAACATAAACCAAACTGATTAGTCCCCTAATTAGTTCTGTGTTTCTTCATTGGCGCCCACCGGTTTTTTCTACAAACCACTTTCATCTTCTTTCCTGAGTTTTTTCGTTGTTTTTTCTTCCTTCGATCATGGCTGGTCAAGGAATCATTCCTGAGTTTGTTGGTCTTGGAGCAAACCCTGATGCAGCGTTGGGGGTAGATAATCAAAACATCCAACCCCAACACGTTGAAGAAATCGGCGAAATCGAGATAGCTAACACTGGGGGTCCGCGCGGGAGCTTCACCCGCATCACTCAAACCACCCCAGGAAACAACGGTGCTGGACCTTCGAACCCAGCTCCACCTCAGAATATCTCGGCGCTACTAGGGCTACCAGAGGGCGAAACCCCAGCCTCGTGGTACGCCAAGCAACTCGCCACCATTAACGCGGCGTATCAATCCTTGAGCGCGTAACAAGCAGTTTTAACGGCAGAACCTTCCTTGGTTACACCAACCGGCCCCAGTCACGGGCCGCGCCAGATGCCACCACCGCAAAATATCCAAGGAAGAGCCAACAGACCTCCCCCTACCCGAAGACTAAGCGTGCAGGACACGCGCGATACACGGGGAGAAACAGAAAGCTACTATGACGACCCGTCAAACTTCCAAAGAGGCCCAGTTCATAGCCGGCTCACGCCGCGCAACATGAACGATGAATGGGAAGATACTGACCCAAATGATCCAACTTGGGAGAACGATGAAGAATCTTCGGTCTTCAATCGTTTACAAAGAAATCACGAGTACTACAAACCAAGGCAGCACGTTGGGAATACCGAAGAGGCAGAGCGTGACTTTCGCCTCGCCTATCGACCAGAGGAAGCTGTAGAGCATTCAAAGTTCATTCCAAAGATAGCACTGGCGCCGCTCAAGAGAGAAAAGTTACCTCCGACTATCGGAAAGTTTAACGGATTGACTGATCCCGATGATCACGTCAGAGTGTTCACTAGCGTGGGCTGCATGAGAGGTTGGAATATGCCCATGTGGTGCCATCTGTTTATCCAAACACTAACGGGGGCTGCTCGCGCCTGGTTCGACAGCCTTCCTCCGGGAAAGATAAAATCATGGGTGGATTTCAGGACTCAATTTTTTAGTCACTTCAGTCAACAAAGACGATACCAGCGCGACACAGCTGAAGTTGAAGACATCTGGCGCAGAGATAACGAGGGTTTGGAAGATTTCATAACTCGCTCTAACAAAGAGTGCTTGGAAATCGGCGGCATTAGTGAGCAACTCATGCGCTGCCATTTCAAGAAAGCCATCCGCTGCGATAGCCTAATTAGAACCATCACTGGGAAAGATGGAATGCCCAAGGAATGGGATAAACTCATGGAAGCCGCGAAGATAGTCGCGCAAACTGAAGAGTCACTCGCACGAAACAACAGCTATCGTTCTGAAGATAGATTTTCTAAAGGGGGTCACTCGCGCGACGACATCAGACGCAACAAAGGCAAGAACCCTGGGTGGAAGACCAACCACTCCAGCGGTTATAGTGAACGACCCCGTTATGAGGAACGATCCCGCTATAAGGAAGACGTGCGAGATACTATTGATCGCATCGGCTATAGAAAGGCAGTCAGAGATGATAATCGAGAAAAGCATTGGACTCCGCTCATAAAAACACCAAAGGAGGTGTTAATGACGGAGAACCATGACTTTAAGGCTCCAAGGCCTATGACGAACAAAAAGGGGCAGGACCCCAATCTGTATTGTGATTTTCACAAGGATACAGGCCACTTAACAGATGATTGTTACAGCTTGCGTCAAGAGATCGAGAGAGCACTAAAGAGCGGAAAGCTGAGTCACTTAGTGAAAAACGTGCGCAAAGAAACTCGACAGCTCCATCGCCACGATGAGGGAAATCACAAGAAAGTCCGACGCCTAGAGACACACATGGTCAATGGACCAAGGTATAGTGCGAGAGAAAAAGGCAAGAGACCTTATGAGCCTTCATGGCAAGAACAGCAAGTTATTTTCCCGGTGTTGCGCGGGGGTCCCCGAGCCACACGACCCATCGTCATCAACGGTATCATCGGCCATTATGAAACTGAATACGTCTTCATTGACCCGGGGAGTACAGCAGACATCATCTATGAACAATGCTTTAACCAGTTCGACGATGAAGACAAAGCGAGACTTGAACCAGTTGACTACCCACTGTCTGGATTCTGCAATGAAATGGTCTTCCCGCTAGGACAAATTAGCTTCCCCGTCACACTCTCTGACGGGAAGCATTCAAGAACAACGAACGTTAACTTCATGGTGATGCCTGTTTAGTCAAGACATGATGTGCTGATCGGGAGAGAGACGCAAGGTGAACTGAATATGATAACTTCCACCCCCCACTCAGCGATTGGTTTCCCAACAAAGACGGGGGTGGCAATCGTTTATGCAAAGAAAGAAGTGATGTCAACAGAAGAGATGCGCCCAACAAAAGCGGCGAAGGTTTCAACAACCGAGCCCGAAAAGTGGGTTTTAAATCGCAAGTACCCGGAGCAAACGGTGACGATAGGGCACGCAATCTCACCAAACATCAGAACTCGTCTCAAGCAGCTCCTGTTCAAAAACATGGACATCTTCGCCTGGACCCCGGCCGACATGACCGGAGTCCCGCGCGACGTTACCGAGCACTGTTTAAACACATATCTCTCTGTTGAACCGAAAGTCCAAAGAAGGCGCAGCTTAGGGGCAGACAAAACGAAAGCAATGAATGAGCAAGTATGCGAGTTACTTAAAGCCGGCATCCTGCGAGAAGTACGTTATCAAAGTTGGGTTGCGAACCCCGTGATGGTAGAGAAGTCTAGTGGTGGATGGCGAATGTGTGTTGACTATACCGATCTCAACAAGGCATGCCCTAAAGATTGCTACTCTTTGCCTGAGATCGACAAAAAGATAGACTCTCTCGCGCCATATAGATGGAAGTGCTTCTTGGATTGCTACAAGGGGTACCATCAAGTTCAAATGAAGCTCGAGGATGAAGACAAGACGGCTTTTCGTACTGATCTTGGGATTTTTTGCTATACAAAGATGCCATTCGGCCTCAAAAAAGTTGGCGCCACATACCAGCGCCTAATGGATAAGACCTTCACGGGAGACATCGGGAAGCACATTGAGGTCTACATTGATGATCTGGTGGTCAAAAGTACCGAAGAGGACCAAATGTTGAAGGACATCGAGAAAACGTTCAATTCATTGCGCAGCGTAAATATGAAGTTGAATCCAGCCAAGTGTTCTTTTGGCATGGAAGAAGGGAAGTTTTTAGGCTTCATAGTCACAAACGGCGGCTTTAAGGTGAATCCGGAAAAAGTCCAGGCAATAGAGCGAATGCCATCACCGCGAACAATCAAAGAGATGCAATGGCTAGCCGGCCGCCTTGCCGCGCTTAACCGCTTTTTATCAAATCACGCCGCGAAGTCGTACCCTTTTATCAGCACGCTGCGCAACTGTGTGAAGAAGCAAGAGTTCAGATGGACCCCTGAAGCAGAAAAGGCTTTTCAGCAAATGAAAGAATGTTTGATCGAGCTCCCTACCCTGACTGCACCATTTGAAAAAGAACCACTTGTACTGTACTTATCTTCTTCAGATAAAGCAGTAGGATCGGTATTACTGGTGGAAAGAAATGGAGTTCAAACTCCAATTTATTACGTCAGCAGGGTACTCACTGACCCGGAAACGAGATATTCCACGATGGAAAAATTGGTGCTTGCGCTGCTACACAGCTCCCGAAGGCTGCGCAGATATTTTACAGGGCATGTGATCACCGTACTTACCAATTCCCATATCGGCACAATACTTCAAAAACCAGAAACATCCGGGCGGTTAGCAAAATGGGCCATCGAGCTGGGGGGCCACAACATTCTGTATCGGCCGCGCCCAGCCATCAAGGGTCAAGTTCTAGCGGACTTCATCACAGAAGTCCCAGTTGAGAAAATCAAAGATTGTGAGCTGGTGGAGACTCCCGAAAGAGACACGACAAATGAGACTTGGATGCTTTATACTGATGGGGCCTCAAATGAGGACGGCGCGGGAGCTGGATTGCGCCTAGTAAGCCCCGAAAACCATTAATTCACTTACGCCCTTAAGTTGGATTTTAAAAACACCAACAACGAGGCGGAATACGAGGCATTTCTGGCAGGCTTGCGCCTCGCCATCAAAATAGGAGCTAAGAATCTACAAGCACACGTTGACTCACTCCTGATAGCCAGCCAAGTTAACGGCATATACGATGCAAAGGGCGAGGTTATGGCCCTATATCTAGAGCAGGCAAAAGAGTTGCTTCAACAGTTCAAGTCTCACAAGGTAATCCACATCAATCGCTCGGAAAACAAGCCAGCAGACGCCTTGAGCAAGCTTGCGTCAACCTCCTTTCAACATCTTGCCAAAGATGTAAGGATTGAGGTACTCAAGAATCCTTCAGTCTTGCTGCGACAAGTCAACGTGATCGAGATAGGGCAGCCGTCCTGGATGACCCCTATCATTCAATACTTGCAAGAAGGAATACTCCCTGAGAGCAAAGCAGAGGCAAGGAAGATTCAAAACAAGGCTCTGCAGTACGAAATGAATGGTGGTATCTTATACCGCAAGTCCTTCTTGGGGCCACTGCTGCGCTGCGTGGACCCCCAGGATGCGAGCTATCTGATAAGGGAGATTCATGAAGGAATTTGCGGCATTCATGCAGGGCCACACATGGTTGTCGCAAAGATTATGAACGCTGGGTATTACTGGCCAGGGATGCATGTTGATGCCCTGAAAGAGCTGCGCAAGTGCGACTCCTGTCAGCGGCACTCTCCGAAAACCCTGCGCCCAAAGAACGATCTGATCCCCGTATCCACTGCTTGGCCTTTTCAGCAGTGGGGAATTGATATGGTGGGACCCTTCCCATACGCTCCTGGTGCCGTCAAGTTCATAATTGTAGCCGTTGATTATTTTACTAAGTGGGTGGAGGCCAAAGCCCTCGCCTCAACCACTGCAATGATGGTGCGCAAGTTTATCTGGGAACACATCATTTGCAGGTTTGGTCTCCCACTCAAGATTGTCACAGACAACGGCACCAATTTCGCTTCTGAGGACCTCCAGAAGTGGATGAAAGAGATGAAAATCGAACACACTTTCTCCTCTGTGGCGCATCCTCAAGGCAACGGGCAGGTTGAAAGTGTGAACAAGTGTATTGTCGATGGGATTAAGGCCCGACTGGGCACAAAGCAAAGAGGCTGGGTGGATGAGCTCCCGAGTATCTTGTGGGCTCACCGAACCATGCCGAAAACAAGTACCGGCGAAACCCCTTTTAGCCTAGTCTATGGCTCAGAAGCGGTTATCCCGGCAGAAGTTGGCCTGCCCTCTCCGCGTTTGACAGCAGTCAACGCAATCGACAACGAGGCAGAACGTCGTCTCGACTTGGATTTACTAGAGGAAAGGCGGGAAATTGCGCGAATTAAAGAAGCCAAGTACAAAACCCAACTGGAAAGGTACTACAATGCGCGAGTCCGCATCTGTACCTTCACTCCAGGGGAATACGTCTTTCGAGACAACGAAGCCTCAAACGCCGAACGCCCAGGGAAGCTAACACCAAAATGGGAAGGCCCATACTTGGTACATGCAGTGCTAGGAAAAGGGGCTTACAAATTGCGCACCCTGGATGGACACATCATCCCGCGCACATGGAACGCGCAACAACTGCGCAAATGCTACATGTGAATATTCTAGGCCCTGCGCTTTTATCCGCTAATCTTGGCCATGCGCCTTTTACTTTCCTATGTTGGCTACACGCCTTTTACGTTACAAGCAATGTATGATTGGCCTAAGCGCCTGGTTCCAAGTCAATGAAAGCATACGACATGTTTTCCATTACTTTTTCGTTACAAATGCATGTTAAACTTCTGGTTAGCACGAAAACACTCCAGTAACTTACGAGCTCTCGACTTACGCCTCCAAGGTCCTCCGCGAACATAGCGCGAGACCGGGCAATTACGCGCACACAAGAGCCATACTTACATTTATTCGTGCTAACTTAACCAAAGTTTCTAACAACAGTGTAATAATTGCAACGGAAAAACTAAACGACCATATTTGAAACAAGCGCAACCGCGCAACAGTTATATGGACAACAGATAGTGTTCCTTCCATTTAAAACTAGCGCGACCGCGCAAAAGCTTACATTCAAAGCATGAACGAAAATTACAAGGCACAAAGCCTAAAAAGTACTAGCCTATTCAAAACTATCATCAGGATCATCGTCATGCTTATCGCCATCACCATCACCATCACCTTTACCATCGCCATCATCACCCGCAGCTTCTTCGTCATCCGAGAGCTCAACAGTCTCCGGTGGGTCAAGGATATTCTTCAGCCGCTGACACCAGTCATCGTGCTTCAGCGCATCAGTAACCAAGTCCATCACCGGAATGGATAGATGATCATAACCATGTTCCGCGCGAGCTAGCTCAGCCTCAGCTTCATCAGTCACTGAGCAGTGACTAGTATCGAACTCCTGTCCAAGCATAACTGATGCATGTTGCGCACATTCAAGATAGCCTTTACGGTGACCAACTGCGAGAGAAGCATCTATAACGGCCGCAACAGCTTTATCCAATTATCCAGCATTTAGGATGGAGTTGGCCATCTACAGCAAACGCAATACTTAAGCCAACAAGTTTCAATAAATCAAAACGCAGTACTTAAGAAGAATCATACCAGCACCATTCCGCGCCCGCGCAGCCACTCAGCTTCAGAGACCAAAGTATCTACGATACCTTGAGCTTCGGAGTAGTTGTTTTGTGCTACATTAAGAGCAGTGGTGCTAATGTCTCGCGCCTCCTCAGCCTTTTGTTTGGCCTCTTGAGCAGTGGCTGCCTTAACCTTCTCAGCTTCGAGGTCGATTTCCAAGGATTCGCATTTGTCAACCTGCTCGTTCAGGCGACGTTTCAGCTCAGCGATCTCGACATCCTTGGCCTGCAGGTCCTTGTCCTTACCAGACAACTGACCCTTCACTTCAGCAAGCTCAACCTAAAAAGGACGGGACTTAGGATATTTTGCAAACAAAGCACAGAAGGAAAAGGTTTAAGTTGTACAAACCTCAAGCCGCTCCTTAGCAGCCTTAGCAGCTTGCACATCCTCGAGCTTCGCCGTCAACTCCACAACCTTGGCTTCAAGGTTGACAATCTTGTTACAAGCCGCGGCCGCGCGCTCATTGTCCTTGTCGCATATGCGCTTGAATTCGGATTTCTCCTTTGCCAACTGCTGTTCAGCAGCTTGAAGCTTGCTTTTAAGGCCCTCGCGCCCCCACTCTTCTGACTTTCGGTCAGCCTCGAATTTCGCTTTTTCCTCATCAAAAGCAGCTCTCGACTTCTCCAAGTCAGTAGCACGCCTTAATATCCTATCACGATATTTTTCCCAGTCATCCCTCTCCCTAACCATTGTCCGCCACTCGCGAACAATTTCCTGGTTAGCGGCGCGGGTGTTGGCATCGCCAACAACATAAGCATGATATAGCCCGCTGTGAGTGCGCGCCCTTTGGCGATCAACCTCGCCAAGAGGAATGGAGTTCAGCAGCCAGTCGCGGCAAGGCGCGAACTCTTGAAAGGTATCCTTTTGCTTTAACCCCCATGGCGGATTATGCGGAGAGTCGCCATGACTCTCTTCAGTATACGACTAGTAATAAATATCCCCCATGGTATCCCGGGGGCCTATCGGAAAACAAGCATTTTACTATAATTTTTTCTAAGTCCAGAGCTCCAACCACTTGCCTCGCGCATGGTGCAGCACTGGACTGGGGGGACTTGAAGGGGTATGGTCCCAAAAACGCCGCGCAAACCTCCAGTCAGGACGCGCGCAGGACCATACTCCTTAATCAGCACATTTCTTATTGCTAACCTCGCGCGGGTTACAACCTACGTAAAGATTCGGCGCGAGGTCTGAGCAAATGGAGACTTCATTTCCAACACTTAGCATTCTGCAAAGAACATTTGGAAGCCCCTACCCCGCGCGGAGTAGTAGCGTGCCCAGCAAGAATCATGCGTGACTACGGCGCGAGGCCTATCCAAATAGTACACAAGGTACAAATGGCAGAAGCAAAGAGCCAATCAACGCCCTTCTGGCTCTGCTCAATCGTGCTCCACGATCATCTGACATGCAGGAGACAAAAAGTACTTAAAGACGCCTACATGGCACCAATCATAGGGCAGAGACAACTGCCCCACGATCTCCACTTACCTGCTGATGGCAGAAGGCCGGCCAGGCCGACAACAGTGACACGTGGCTCCAATCACATTGCGCCAGATAGGGAAAGCTCCTAGAAGCCACTAACGGTCGACACCAGCGAGACAAGGAGCATATCCTCCATGCTGTCGCCTTCCGGCCCAAGGCCCATCAGCCCACACCCTCTTACACCTCTCCGGCTATAAATAGAGACCTCACTTCACAGGTTTGGACATTCCATTCCCTCTACTCTCTCACTTAATACTTAATTCTCTCCCCAAAGCAGTCGCTTATTCTCACGCCGGAGCCCGGTTAAGAGGGAAACCCCCACATTCCCCTCTTAACGAGTAACGGTGTTTTGTTTTGCAGATAACCACGGTCATTAAGGAGTTTAGGAAACCATAAAGAAGATTAACCATCATGGTAGAAACATAAACCAAACTGATTAGTCCCCTAATTAGTTCTGTGTTTCTTCAGGTGAAAAATATAAATGTCAGATAAGAGACTTTGACTTATGTATGTCTTTGACTAGCTAATATTATACTACCTCCGTCCCACTAAAAGTGTCATATTTTGAATTTTCAAAGTCTTTATTTATAAACTTTGACCTTAAATAATTTTGTTTGTTTTAGATAATACTTGATGAAAGTTATATGATTTAAGTGTGTTTTACAAGTGTTTTTATCGGGTTAATTTTCATCAAGTTTTAAATAACACAAAAAATATATAATTAAAGTCAAAGTTTATAAATAAAAACTTTGAAAATTCAAAATAAGACACATTTAATGGGACGGAGGGAGTAACATTTTATATATATATATCACACCAATTGCTTTTATGTTCTGTAGAATAAAAAATAATTATCATTTTCTATTACAAGATTAAAAAAAAAAAAAAAAAAAAAAAAAAAAAAAAAAAACATACCAAACATTTGTTTTGAAAACGCGTTTGTTTTTTTCGTCTAAAACCTTAAACATTTGATTCGGGAATCAATTCCGTTACACTTTTACAAACTACAAAAAAATTGCCATAATAAGTTAAATCTCCATCACTTTACCCATAAAAGTTGCAAATAACTTCAAGGGGAAGCGAAACGAACTGACGAAGAAATTCAGTTTAACGCGTCCTTAAGTTACCTTATTATGCGCACAACACCACAAAGATCTCACACGGCACAATGCGATTTCATTCCTTGCTTGAAACCTCCTCAATGGATCAACTGATCATCTTGCAATCCAATCACCACCAACAGCAACAACCACCGATCAAAGTTATCTTGTCGAATCTGCTCGTTCTAACAGACCGAATCTGTCACGCTGCTGTCGACGAGTCAAAGTTCTACAAACTCGAGTGCGCCAATGTGGGTAAACAAGTTCATCATTTAACTCGAATGTTGCGCTTTTTCAGCCATTTTGTCGATTCAACTTCTTTATACGAACGTCCAGTACGCGGTATCTTCACAAACGTTGGGATCAACCTAAACCAT
Organism: Helianthus tuberosus; assembly: GCA_030545235.1. Lineage (NCBI taxonomy): Eukaryota > Viridiplantae > Streptophyta > Magnoliopsida > Asterales > Asteraceae > Helianthus > Helianthus tuberosus. The sequence goes on from CM060421.1 coordinate 19,954,396, forward strand.
GCACTAACTTTAGTCCACAAATGTAGACACCGCAGTATCATTCTTCGTCTCATTAGCATTGCTGGTGTTTTGGATTTTCGGAAAGCATTTAACCTCCTCGACGTATCGATGGATAACATGAAGTGGTTGCTCAGCGTATATGCCTCCGCGAACGAAGGTATTATTCTCACTTTACCACCAATAGCGAGTAATGACACGAGTTTAGCTTTGGTTTGGTCATGCATAGCTTCCCTTCACACACATTCATTAAATCTGAAAATAGAAGCCGCACTAGAATTATCTACATTAGCGCGCGATAGTGACCGAAACAAGGATATGATAGTAATAGAAGGTGGGGTTGCTCCATTGCTAAAGCTTTTAAAAGATGAATTGTCACCCGAAACCCAAATCGCGGGTGCCATGGCGCTTTTTAACTTAGCCAATGATCGAAACAGGGTTAGATCGATTTTTAACGAGCATGGTGTCCCAGTTTTAGCACAGGCTTTACGAAATTCGTATATATTGGTTCAAATCGAGGTCGCAAAATTGATAGCAAGAATGGCAGAACATGATGGTGTTTGTCAAGAGGCTTTTGCAAGAAAGAATGTGATTGAAACACTTGTTAGATTGTTGTCGACCGAAGGTAAGATCAACAAGTTCTCGAGGTCAAATTCGGTTAACAAGATAGCTTTATCGTCCTCTATCTGGCCGAGACACAAGAAAGAGGGCAAACTAGAGGTATCGCGGTTGATAGTCGAGTTTAATACTAATTGTTGTACAGCACTATGGATGCTTGCTAGAGACAATGTTGCTAATTGTAGGAAGATAACGGAGACGACGAAAGGGTTACTTTGTTTGGCGAAGCTTATCGAAAACGAAAAGGGGGAATTGTGGATTAATTGTTTGATGACGGTTATGGAAATCACATCTGCAGCTGAAAACAATCCTGACATTAGAAAATCAGCATTCAAGAAAAATTCACCAGCTGCAAAAGCTATAACTGATCAGCTTCTTAGACTGATTGATGAATCAGATAACCCTGTAGTCAAGATTGTAGCCATCAGGGCGATCGGTCATCTGGCTCGAACATTCCCTGCCAGACAGACTAGGGTCATTAGTCCTTTGGTCAAACAACTTTGTGACATGAATCCAGATGTTGCTACTGAATCGGTTATTGCTCTTGGGAAGTTTACTTGTCCGGAGAATTATTTACGCGCAGAGCACGCGAAGAGTATAGTTGAATTTGAAGGAGTTCAACGGGCGTTGATCATGTTGAGGGGGAATGATGAGAAGACTCGGCATCATGCTTTGGTTCTTTTATGTTATCTTGCAATGCATGCTGGAAATAATGAGCAACTTCAACAAGCAAGAATTTTAACTGCTTTAAGAGGTGCAGGTAAAACTGTTGCTCATAAGTATTCTGAATTGAGAGATTTGGTTGCACAGGCGGTTCATCATCTCAAATTGTCAGGTTATTAGATTGGTATATAGTATATACACTTAGACTAACACTGTAAATAATGGGGATGTTATTTTTTTCCTTTTTTTAGATCTCATGTGAAGCAAAATATGGGTATTTTCTACTTATTTAGGAAGAGGTGATCAAATGGGTACCATATTCCAATGATAAGTTCTTACTTTTAACAATTAAGTTATGAATGGATTGATTTTATTTGTGTTTTAAATAAAAAGTGTGATTAGTGTGTGAGACCGTGATCCACAGACTAAATTATGAATTGATCTTAGTCCCCACTCTTCCACATAGTGAGATTAGTGTGTGAGACCGCAATCCACAAACTGACGCATGGGACGTAGCCTTCCTAGCCGTGTGCAGCCTACCTTCTTCAGACCGTAACGTAAGTAACTCAGTGCTCCATACGTGGGAAATGAAAGCAGAATTCGTTTGGATCCTCCCACATGCTCAATCTTTTTTAGCGGTTTCCCCAGAGATCTTTCTCATTAGCTAAAGGTAAAACAAGAGTTTTTTCCTAAAGTAGTGTTGGTGGAAAAAAGTATTTACCAAAATAGTGTTTACAAGCATTAATTTTGTCTCTCTCCTCGTAACATTAAATAAAAACTAGTCTAGTAATTTTATTATTTATTTTCATCATCATTTTCTTAAGCCAACGTAAGACTTGTTTATTATATTTGTTTGTTTGCCCATTATAGTTTTTTCTTTACCTTTAACTAACTTTATATAATTCTTCTCTTATATTTATGTTTTTCTAGTGAACTCGTTTCAACTAAAAATCATCTCATATATATTAAATAGTGAAATAAGAAACATAAAAATATTTAAACAAACATCAAAATTATAAAGACTTATTGTTTATTACAGCGTTAGACGTCTTGTTTCTAGTTACCAAAATGCGTAATAGGTTGGTTAAAAAACAAAAGCAGTATAAAGATTTAATGGAATAAAACAAAATTAAGAAAAACTAGCTTAATTTTAATTTTAACAATTAAGAAAAAACTATTCTTTTATAGAACCTATTTTAAAAAAGAAAAAAAACTATTTAAAAAATCCAAAAAATTGTATTTTATAAAATAAGAAAGCCTGCTTGTGATTATAAGAACTTTAGTTATATCCTTATAAATTTGTATTTAAATTAAAACTGAAAATTTAGCTAAATCTATATACAGCGATTTTTATATTTCCTTTGACTTATGTTTTTTTATATAAATAACACAATGTGTTATTTTTTTAACAAGTTGCGTAACAAATTGGTCTAGTGGTTAGTCATTTGGTTTCTCTCTTTAAGGTCCCAAATTCAACTCTCACTAGCATCACTTTGAAGGACGTTACTGGTGGCAATGAAGTTTAGAACTAGGGCTCTCTGGAGGTCGCTAGTTCGAAACCGAGCCGAACCGGGTTTTACCACCGTGGGCCTTCGGGCGGGCGGGTTTTCCCCGGAACTGGTGGCTTGGTGGCTCGGGTATGCATCCAACTCTGACTATTATGGAGGAGTAGATGCATTTGCTCGATTGATGGCATCTTAGGATGCTTATCCGGTGATTTAGTTGGCCGTTCAAAAAAAATTATTCGGTAACTTGTTATATTGAATTAAAACATAATATTAATAAAACATTTATTTTACAGTTCAGATATTTTTATCACTCATTCCTTTATATATTTTAAAAGAAGATTTTTATTCCCTTTATTAGTAAAATCCGAAAAATAAAACATATAGTTTAACCGATAAATAAAAAAGCTTTTATTTATTTATTTATTTATTTTAACAACAACAACAAAGTTAGTTGATTTAAATCACTCCATAAATAACGATTTTTAAACAAGTTTTATTTTTTTCAAAGTAGGTTTTATTTAGATCAAGTTTATTTTAAAATTTTTAATGAATTTGAGTTATCCAATGAAACTAGGAGTGAGGAAACAATTAAATCTTCAAAACACTATTTTGGTAAATAGTTGTCTAATAACACCATTTTAGTAAATAGTTTTTACACCAACACTATTTTAGAAAAAAAAAAAAAAAAAAACTCGTTAAAATGACAAAGAGAAGATGTATCATATATGAGCAATTTTTCTACTGTTTATGCTTAATTTAAAAACCTCTTGATTATGGTATAAGAGAGGGAAGAGGGAGAAGGGTTTGGATGCATGTGATTAAATACAGACCTAAAGACAACATAACATTAGTGGTGTTCAGAATTCGTTTCGAATTCGAAAAATTTGGAATTCGTTTAAATTCGATTCGATTATCAAGAATTCGTTTCGATTATAAAAATTCGAATTCGATTCAATTCGAGTCAAATAAATCGAATACGAATCGAATACGAATTTATAATTTCAAATTCGATTCGATTCGAAATTCGAATAAAAATTATACATTTTTGTTTATTATTTTTATATATAATACATATATAACTTTTATTAGGCTATACTATAAATCATTTTCAAAATTTATTCCAAGTATAGAAATTACTCATCACCAAACCCACTACATGGCCCATAACTAAACCCTAAGTAACAAATCTATCAATAGATTTCTAACGCTAAAATTAACTTGTAATGTGGATTATTCCGGACTTCTCGTTTTGATTTTTAGACTTATAGTGATATCGTGCTTTATGGATGCTTTAAAATTTATCTTTTGTTTTGATAGTTATTTACATGTTTTTAAAGAATCTGAATCAATTCGAATTTATTCGAATTCGATTCGAATTTGAATATTTAATCAAATACGAATCGAATACGAATTGGGTTTTTTATTCGAATACGAATTCGAATCGAATTCGGTAAGTTTTAATCGAATTCGAATCGAATACGAATTTAAGGGAAAATAAAAATTATTCAAATAATTCGATTCGAATAATTCAAAAATTCGATATTCGATTCAATGAAGACCCCTACATAACATTACTCTTTTTTGATACATATAACCTCCCTAGTTCTCTTAAAAATGTTGAATTTGTTATCATAATTAAAGGTTAGTTTTAAATAAAAACTGAACTAGAGTACCAAACATTTTTTAACACGGTAACTTACATACTCTCTAATTTCACTACTAAACTACAATTTTTTTCTGTCCACTATTAAACCCTCACCACTTGGAAAGGTAAGACCTTATTCAATACATTGGTACCGCTAGGCCAAAAATCTTTTGGTTAAATAATTTAAGAAAATGTTATTATTGTTTTTATAGTTAGTTAAATCAAATACAAAACTCATTTTAGTTCTTTCCATTACCATTCTCTTCATTATTTTTGTTTTTATCTTACTTTTGACTTAATTAAATACACACATAGTTTATCATAATTAACATATTTAGGGCATGTTTGACTCAGCTTTTTGAAACAACTTATTGATTTAGGGTATGTTTGGCAAAAGTAGCTGTTGGCTGGAAGCTGGTAGCTAATAGCTATAGCTTTTTAGATATAGTGTTTGACAGAGTAACTGGAGCTTTTGATAAAATGACCAAAATAGACATAACTAAAAATTTAAAAAGTTTTTTCATTAAAAAGTTCATTATCTTTAGAGGTTAAAAAAGTCATTTTTTCCCTAAAAGCTTGTAGCTCCTTCTAAACGCTACTAGTACGAGCGTTCAACCAAAAACTTCAAGCTCCTAACCTAAAAGCTTCAAGCCCCTTCAACCAAACAACACTTTTTATTGAATATGAGTTTTTCTTAAAAGCTTAAAGCTATAAGCTCCTAAAAGCTCCATGCCAAACATACCCTTATTGGCTTTTTGGAAAAGTTATTATGGAGTGACTTATTGACTCATTGGCTTTTTCATCTCACATACACCCTCATTGCCAAACATCATTTTAGATCTTATGACTTTTTAAAAAGCCAATAAGTCAATAAGTTGTTTCAAAAAGATTAGCCAAACATGAAGTATCTAAATTAAAAAAGTTGCGTGTGTGAGATGTGTAGTTGTCATTTTGTAACATCTATACCTCAAAGATGTTCTAAGGCTACTCTGTATGGTTGAGGCTCATCCTTGGAGGATGACCCTCCACGTCAGCGCCACGTAGATCAGGTGTGAGGATGGGGCAAAGAGGATGAAGCCAAGGAAATGGGAGATGGGCCTAAAATATATATATATATATATATATATATATATATTGTATATGTGTGAGAGAGAGGAGACCCGTCCAATTCATCAAGGGCCGGACGATCTCGACGGCGACGAAGCAACGGAAATGGAGAGGGGGGTCGGCGCCGCCCTGGGACGTCCCTCGACGACCCCGTACCGTGAAGCCTAACATAACAACCAAGGATGTTTGAATATTCAACCTTTCAAAGTTAGACAATTAACAAACCATATGCACTATTTATATAATTAACGTTGTAATCTTTTAAGAAACCAACATAATTAAATCAACATAACTAAGTAACTGTTTTAAACTGCTACCTATAGTCTATATAGTACTAATTTTATGTAATAATTAATTTTTTTTATTAACTACAATGTTATCCGGTTTTTTAGATTGGTTTAGCCTGTTTGATGACTGAATGAGCATCGCGACCGATACAAGTTCTTATAATATTGCTTGTAACACATAAAATAATACACACATTCTCGTGTCATGTTACTATCTTATAATATAATATGCTTGTAACACATAAAATAATATATTCATTCTTGTGACATGTTACTATCGTATGATATAATATGTTGTTCGTCTTGAATAGCTAATTAGCTAAGCCCATAATTGTTAAAAAGAAATAAAAATTAAAAATAATAATAAAAAAGAGACTACTTATTTATATATTATGTAGGAGAAGCCCATTTGGCAGGTTTTTTAAAAGAAGACAACCCTTCCTAACGAGAATCTAGCTTGAGAACGAATCATCATTCAGTTGACTTTTTAAAAGTCAACTTATCCACGTATTTGAAGACAAAAAACTAGAACAAACACACCAAAGTTTAGGAAACACAAGATGGCTAAGTTTCCTCCTTCATTGTTAGTTCTGGTGATTGTTTGTCTATCATTCTTTCATGCCAATTCTGCCATTTCAGGTACACTACCTTTAATTACTCTACACTACTAGTTAAAACTTTGCAATAACTTGTGCTAACTAAAGTTGGGAAAATAGATTACTAACTATTGGTGTGTGTTTAACTAGATAATGGTTGCGGGTATAGTCCAAGATCAAGAGAGTTGTTTCAAGCATGGCAACACAAGCTCGTTGTTTTCGAGGGTCGAAGAGAGCTAAGAACAGTTTCACGTCCACCACCACCAAAGGCGAGCAGAGTTAGAAATTATAAAGTACAAGGAGGCTCCTAAACTTTATACGATGTTCAAATAACTAAAGCACTACTTTCAATTTTAGTAAAATGAATGTCACTTGTATAAACATTTTATTCTAGTACATGGTAATTGTTTTTGAAGTTTACATAGTACATAGACATAGACCAGTTCAACATATCTTGAGGGCTTAACTTGTACTAGAGTGGGATATTTTTTAACCTTAGGGGTAATATAGACATTTCACACTTACTTAACTGAGATATTTTATTTAGGTTAGTGATAAGAAACACACGAATGTAAGAATTACAACTACTAAGACCAACTCTGTAATTATTTGAAGCCTTAGGACCAAGTCTGCAATATCTGCAAACCACAAGGACCAACCAGACATTTAACTCTTAAGTTATATTTGACTTGGTTTGACTAATTAAGTAATTTACACGATTCACATGATGCCAAATTGGTGTTTGTCAAAATCGACAAGAAAAATAGCCAAATAGGTACATTTATGAAATACACACATTTGTTTCTGCTTTAATTCAAGTGTATATATCATTAGGACACGATGACATACTTTATACTTATCTGCAACTTATCATTTCAGAATTATAAATGAATTAATAAACGTTTACAAATAACAATATGCTTAGTATCCACAATCTATACCACTTATGTTGTTTAATGGACTATCGCATTAATCTATATAACAACTCTACTTTTTAGCCTCTGTAACTTATACAACTATATATATGATTAGAGTTCAATGAACTTATACTATACCACTTGTTATAGTGTCAGGCTCTTTGGTTCCTGGCTACCGACAGTTAATTAATGTATGCAAAAATTGAGGATGAATAACCGGAAGAAGTTATAATTGATTTCAAAAAAATATATATTTTTTTTTAGAAGTCGACTTTTCTTTGCAACATAATATAGCATGAAGCCAAACGTCATCTAGTTGACATTTTAAAACTCAACCTACGACATCTTTTAAAGAAATTTGCGCTAACGAAAAAACTCATGAAAACTATCTTAGCTAGCTTATTCATCATATATACATAATGGAGTTTTCTATTATATATCAGATTTAATTTGTAGTCTCGTTGTATGTAAATCATTATGTTTGTTAAACAATAACAACTGCCGCACCCAGTGTAAACTCATCTATAGTCAAAACTATTGGTGGGGTCTAGAGAGGGTGAGATTTAGGCAAACATTACCTCTATACCATGTGATATAAAGAGATTGTTTCCAGTGAGATCTCTATCTCCAAAACCATATCTAGACATAAGAGTCCTCCTTCATGGACTCTTCAAGTTTACTGCCAGACGCTTCCCATACCGGATGAGTCCGCCCATGGACGCAGGAGGGTGACATTTTGGTAAGTTGGGTTGGTCAGGTGACATTTTGGTAATTTTCCTCAAATAAAAACACACATAACTAGATAACACCTCATATTGACCGACTAGTTGGGATATTAAGTATCGTGAAGTGATTAAACTAAATAACTTTAATGATTAGGTTGTGACAAAACTAAAAATGGTTATAGGTTGTTTTGCATACATGATATCAATTACGTACAATAACTAGCACCAAATAAGATGGTTAACACACTTAACATTGTTAAATCATGCATGATGAAGATTATAGTGTTGTTCCAAAAAAAAAATGATGAAGATCATAGTACTTGGTGGGAAGTTATTCGGCACATGGTATTTGTAGTAGATATGAAGAAGAAGAAGATTCGGGATGAGTGAGAATTGAAATGTGTCTGAAAAAAAGGGAAGGGGGTAAGGAAAATACGCTGGTGACAGGTAACGAATAAGAGTAGTGAGAATTAGAATTTGGCTTAAAAAGATGACTCAAGTTAAATAAATCCAAACCCGTTAGAATAGCCCCAACCTTCAGATTGCTTATTCTAGTATGGGATTGGTTTTAAAAAGTCATGGGTTTAGAATATGTATAGCATCATATGATATTCGCCCAATTACTTGTATTTATTATGGGGTGTTTTATTCCCACATACCCTATATCTTATTTTCACATCCCCTATTGTATACGGGCCGTATACAATTATACGGCTCGTATAGAATGTTTTTTAATAGGAAAATGCGCAGGGAATGTTTTTTTTGTTTTATTATATACGGCCCGTATACAGTTATACGGGTCGTATACATGTGTATACAATTTGTAAAACGTATACGGCTCAATTGATTTATTTTTGTGGGTTTTTGATGTTACCACATGTATACGAGCCGTATAACTATATACGGGCCGTATATATTGGCGTTTTTTCAAGTATCACGTTTTATTCCCGTAAAAACACAATCATTCTAGGGTTTCTAAACTCTTCATCACCTTTAACAATGTCGATAAACGTTGATCGGAACATGCCGCTTAAATCGGAGCACAGGTAGAGTAACGTTACCGATCAGTCCGTTGATGAAAACCTTAGCGATCGCAGAGATCTTCGTGTTGGTTATTTATCGATTCCGAGTAACTAGCAGAAGAACCTGACACAAACAAGTTCTCCACAGTTTGTTATTCAGATCTCTGTTCGGTCATCTTTCCAAACTACAACACACGATACTTTTAATAAGCTGTCATAGTTGTCAAATTCGATTTCAACAAATCTTTTCATTTTCCTTCAATTTCTAAAACATTCTCTGTTACATAAAGACGTGTCGGGTTCTTCTACTAGTGGTATTTTAATGAAGTATTGAAGATTGAATATGCAAACCCAACCGTTTTTTACTACGGAAACGATGGCTATGCGAAATACAAACCGCAACCGTTTTTTACTACGGAAACAGTGGCTATGCGAAATACAAACCGCAATCTTTTGTGACTATGGGAAACACAAGTTTTCTTTTTGAGTTTGATGGATGTCCGTTATCTCAGTTGAGGCGGGCATTGTTTAAATCTGAATATAACTAGATGTTACGTGTATCAGCGTTGTTTATCACCCTGTGTGAGCATTGGAAACCCGACAAACAGTCTTGACAACTGTGACAGCTTATCTATCTATGTGTGTCACATCCATCCTGTTATAGCAATCGATATGATTAATTTTACAGATTTTTTTCTAATTAGCGTTGTTAACTACCAAAAGAATGCATACACAAATAGTTCTAGTGGACGAAGCAAAGAGACCGTTGTGTATCTGAATCAGGTTCTCAAACAAACACTACTAAAGATGAGTTGGTGATAAATATCGGAGCTGTTATCTCGGTTGTTCAGTACTTTCGTGATAATAAAACAAGCAGGCATTGATTTTGCCAAGATTGAAGGAAAGAATCTGGCCATAAGCGTTGTGGATTCTTAGCGTTATTCGAATGTAAGTGGATCGAGTGATACGCTTATCTATTCTGGTCAAGGTGGGCATGGTTTGTTCGGGAGTAAATCACCACCCAAAGATCAACAACTTGTGATTGTCGGGTTATGCTAGTTATTCGGAATGTTTCGAATCATCACAGAAGACGTGTCGGGTTCTGCTAGTTTATTCGGAATGTTTCGAATCATAACAGAAGACGGATGCGGTTTGCATATTCAATCTTCATTGCTTCATTAAAATTACAACACACGATAAAATGCTTGGAAAATTGCATCAACTCTCCAGATCTCTGTTCGATCATCTTTCCAACATTAACAACATTGGATCTTCATTCTGTCACTTTGTGTGTTGACAAAGCTGACAAACACATTGGTATTTTCTCAAAATGTGCAAACTTGAAGAATCTCACATTAAAGGAGTTTGCAACAATGAGATCAACGTATACAGGTGCAAGAGAATGGCGAGTTATTTTCAGTTATTTCTGTTGATCCACAAATTCCATTGTTTAAATCAGAATCAGGTTCTCAAGACAAGGATCGTTCTAATAGATTAAAGAGAATAAACCATTTTTTTTACCATTTTTACCCATAGTATACGAGCCGTATAATATTATACGGCCCGTATACAATCATCGTATACATTGTATACGATCGGTAAATTTGTTTTTAACCGAGAGTATACGGCCGTATAAACAGTATACGGCCCGTATACATATGGTAAAGATCTCTACACAAACTCTTCTACATCTTTTAACCAATGGACTCAGACTCATACTACTCACCCTCCCCTGAGTAAAAGTTTTCCCGACGACTCAAGAAAATCCACAATCCTGTGTATGTGCTTGTGCTGTAGAAACCAGTGATGAATTTGTGTACACAACTGAACGTTAATTGATATTGTTTTAGACAACAACAGATAATGAACAGATTGTTGGTGGATAACGCAAACAAGTTCTCCACAGTTTGTTATTCAGATCTCTATTCGGCCATCTTTCCAAACTGCAACACACGATAAGTTTAAACTTTATAGTGTGTGATTTGACCATGAAATGATTGGAGGTGAAGGTTCAGTAGGGCTGGCATATCGTGTATACCCGTACACGATAAGACACGACACGATAAGACACGATACACGAAATCCCATACACGAACACGACACGATAACTTATCGTGTCCTTTTTTTCGAACACGACACGAAAACACGAAAATTACATGTTAATACATGTTAACGAACACTAGATTAATCATGTATTAACGGGTATCTAACAGGTAAACAGGTATTAACATGTATTAACGGGTATCTAACTATCTAACAGGTATTAACATGTATTAACGGGTATCTAACAGGTAAACAGGTATCTTAACGGGTATCTAACAGGTAAACAGGTATCTTACCCACTCGATGTTAAGTGTTAACATGTATTAACTCTATACACGAACAGACACGATAAGACACGAAAACACGAAACGCTATACACAACACGAAAATTAACAGGTTGTTTCGTGTCTACCTGTTTAGTACACGATACTTGTTAAGGTCATACACGATACCTGTTAAGGTCGTGTAGGTTCGTGTCGTGTATTCGTGTATCGTGTAAAATTGCCAACCCTAAGGTTCAGTGCACGAAAAGTTTCTTACGAAATGTACGTGACAAAACAAGTATGTTGGGAATTAAACGCATGTCCGTAATCCCGCGTTGATAGCTTCCGTTTTAACCAGACTCCTTACAACTCTCATCAAATGTCTCACCCTTCCTTTTATTCTATAAATATTAAATAAAGAATAACACCATGCCCGTAATTCCGCGTTGATAGCTTCCGTTTTATTACAGTCATACGACACGTTTTCTTGTTCTTCAATCTTTGTTACTTGTTAATGTTTTATTTTTTTCTACTTTTAGAAAGGTTTGAGCACCTCACGACTGTAAAATATCTAGTGTGATTTACACCTTAAATCCCTTAAATACTTGAAAAATCAAATTTTTCGTTCCATACGGGCCGTATAAGAGTATACGGTCCGTATACACGTTCGTATACATTGTATACGACCAGGCAAACTTATTTACACATGGTGTATACGGCCCGTATACACCATGTGTAAATAAGTTTTCCCGTTTGTTAATATTAGGACCCTTTATTATATACTCTTTAAAAAATATAGTAAATTATATGTTGAAGACTAATCTAATGTTCGTAATAGATAATTACTCGGCTAAATGAGAGAATGTAAGAATAAATATGTATAAAGAGTAAATTTCTGTTTTCGTCCCTGAGGTTTGTCCATTTTAACTAGCTTCGTCCAAAAATTTAATTTATAACAAATCCAGCCCTGGGGTTTGCATTTCTTAACGTTTTTAATTCCTAAGGTTTGCATTTCTTAACGCTTTTCATCCCTAATAATTAAATGAAAAAGCACCCTTAGGGATGAAAAACGTTAAGAAATGCAAACTTCAGGGCTGGATTTGTTATAAATTAGATTTTTGGACGAAACTAGTTAAAATGGACAAACCTAAGGGACGAAAACAGAAATATACTCATGGGATTAGGATCAAATACAAAGGATTGTAAGAAGGATTTATAGAGTGACAAGTGTCCAATAACCTTAAAAAACCCACTACACAAAAAAACCCATTAAAAAAAAAAAAAAAAAACTTAAACATCCACCACCACCAAACCCCCCCCCCCCCCCCACCACCCCCACATCACCCACCAAAAAAAAAAAAAAAAATTTTTTTTTTTTGCCGAGGGGGTGGGGGTTTAGGTTTTTGGGTGGTGGTGGGGGTGGGTGTTCAGTTTTTTTTATATTTTTTTTAGGTTTTTGGGGGGTGGGGGGTTAGGTTTTTTTTTTAGGTTTTGGGGGGGGGGGGGTTAGGTTTTTTGGGGGTTTTTTTGGTGAGGTATAGTTTTTTTTTTTGTTTTTTTTTCGGGGGGGGGGGGGGGGGGGGGGAGGGGGGGTTAGGTTTTTGGGTGGTGGTGGGGGTGGGGGTGGGTGTTTAGGTTTTTGGTGGTGATGTAGTGGGTTTAGTTTTAGGTTATTGGACACTTGTCACTCTATAAATCCTTCTTACACTTCTTACAATTAGAAGCATTTGTAGAATAACTTGACCCTATACTCATGTATAAATATATTTATTTATCCAAAACAAAATAGTTGTAAAAAAAAAGGAAAAGAAAAGCAAATATCAAATTCAGTTTCTGTAACCGTCGTGGTACGAAACCACCAATTTAACAAATTCAAAGTTCGATAAGCGTGTGAGCACAAAGCAAAAAAAAAAAAGGAAAAGAAAAGCAAATATCAAATTCAGTTTCTGTAACCGTCGTGGTACGAAACCACCTATTTAACAAATTCAAAGTTCGATAAGCGTGTGAGCACAAAGCAACGAACTATGGAGAAATCTCATCAACCAAACGCAACAGAAGAAGAGCAGCAACAACTAGCAATGTCAATCGTAACCACCACCGTCTCAATCGGAGATCCGTGGGAGGTTCAGTACGCTCGCTTCTTCAACTGTCCATCTCACTCCACTTCCGCCGGTGCACTTCATCCCTCACTGGTTCCGTTTTCTAAAAAGTCCAAAGGCTCCTGGATCTCTTCATTCACGTCTCTCGCTTGCCTCAGATTGCTCACCACCGCCACCAGTCACTCCGTCATCATCACAGTTACTCTCGTCGATCACGTCATCGTGAGTTATCCAGATCTATCGTTTTTGCTCTCGAACGGATTTAGCATCGCTATTTGACTTGTTTCTGTTGTTTATTGTTGATTTGAGCTCTGACCGTGTTTATTTCTGCAATTTCTGTGCATTTGATAGCAAATTGAAACGGTTATCAAGCGATTGAGATATTAGTTGATCCTGTAACCATCTCTGTTTGTTGTTAATTGATTATACGCGATTGTGAACCAGTTAACTGTACGAGTTCATGACATATTTTGTTAGAAGTTATATAAGATGGCCAGTTATGTAGATTTATCATTAGATTTCACCAGTTCGTTCGTACACGCAGTTTGCAAGTTCATAGTGGCGTATCAATAGTCTCATTCATCAATTACGCGTTTCGCCTATGTGATTTAGTATCACTAATTGACTTGTTTGTGTTGTTTATCATTAATTGAAACTCTGACTGTGTTTATTTTATAATTCCTGTGCATTTGATAGCAAACTGAAACGATTGAGATATGAATCTATCCTGTAACTATCTCTATTTTGTGTTAACTGATTTTACTCAGTTGTGAACGAATTACCTATATCGTATCATAATTTGTTTTTGATCATTTAAGATGGCCAATTGTGTAGGTTGACTAGTAGATTAAACCAGCTCGTTCATGCACGCGGTTTGCTAGTCCGTAGTGAAGTGTAAATAGTCTTGAGTTATCAGTTACACAGTTCGCCTAGGTGATTTAGTTCCAAATTAGGTCTAGATCTCCAGTTACCTATTTTCATGGTTTACTAGAGTAGCATTCACATCCTGTAGAATAATTAGCTGATACTTAAACCTTGCTGTTACACGATGATCTGTGAGTGTTGTTAGGTATCTGATAATATTGTTTGGTTTGGGATATCTTCGGTTGACTCAGTACAATATTTTTAAGCTTCCTATTGCATTTCAGCTTCCTGAAATGTTTTAGTTAGTGTGAATAGTGCTCATAATTCATCATCATAGCTCTATTCTTTTAGTGTAAGATATGAATGTATATAGCGGAACTACGATTAATGTTTACTGATAGCTTGATGCTTCTGATCGGAATATTTTGCTTTTCTAAATTCGTGATTAGTGATAAGTAGCAATGTACAATTTGACCAATGATCACGGAACATTCTGATCATTCCTTAAATTGTTGATTCATACACAATTTAAGACGAAGAAAAATAGAGAAGTTGCATGCTAGCTAGCTATTGTACATTGGAAGGCTTAAAACCTTGCATCTTTTGTAATGTTATCTGTGTCTCTTTGATGCAATTACGCAAACAGGCATTAGTTTGGTTTACGCATTTCCTATATTAATTTTGATTGGTTACTTCTCTTATGCTTATCGTACCAGTTGTGACTATATAGTCTGTTTACTACGCATCTTTATCATAACTTAGCATAAACCTAACAAAACTTTGGGTACTGAATCATTCCAGGAAGAGCATTACATTTCAAAGCTACATTTCACCTGGCCTCAGGTATCATGTTTGACTGGATACTCTCCTAGGGGTAGCAAAGTTGTATTCATGAGTTATAAAGATCAAGTAGGACAGGCAAGACACTCAATTCTGTTCATTCTGTTTATATTTACCTACTGTGTATCCTTTGTAATGTATGTGTGTTCTGTCCTGCAACCAAAAACTGATGTTATTTTCGTTTTCTTGGGTAGTGAGCCATGAACTAAGGCATTTTGTTGTTTGCAGATTCAAAAGTTTGCTGTGCGATTTCTCACAACTGACGAGACTGAAAGATTTATAAATTTCTTAAAGGTTCAACCCATTCTCTCCCTTCCCGTAGTTGTAGGGGCACAAGTGTAATTTCATCTTCTGTTATGTAGGAAGCCTTTGGTCATGAAAGTATTAACGCGTCTACATCTGGCATCTCTAAATCCAAAACATCTTGTGAATCTGAGATAATCCCTTTTGAAGCTGAAAATAGGTTGGTGAGAGATAACATAAAAATGAATCACGTATTCAATACTTCAGTTTACGCTCATAACTGATTTCTTTTTGCAGACCAACACAAGACTGGGATCTGATAACCAAATTTTCTGACCCCGTGTATAGGTGGGAGATAATATAATAACTCAGCTAAAAGTCTGAAACTAGATTGTTGAGACTTGAGAGACTAGAGGCAAAACGTAAACAGATTCACTGAAATTTAACTTGTTTTTACAGACCAATACAAGACTCTAGTGCAATCGAATCTTCTGCTGACACTTATATCCAACCGTATTATCCGGTTGAGAACCATGATGGCAGCCTAAACTCGAACCATTTAAGTCAGGATGTTCAAGGAAAACTCTCGGCTTTTCCTCCGAGTTTCACGTCATTGCTGATGAACTGCTACCCTGTCGCTGAATTAGGTACGTTTATTTTCCCTTCTTTTATTTTGTGTAAACGAGGACAATGCCTCCGGAAAATGTTTATTGATAATGATTTGTACCTTTCTTTTGTTGAAAAGGTAACAATTTTAATCTTGTTACATTGAAGTAGGTTCATTTAAGTTGTATTTTATATCAAACTAGAAATTTTACCCCGCACATTGCCGCGGGAGCTTGATTATCAGTACAGTACCGACATTGGGTGTAGCAACCGAAAGAGATAACGTAAAACCATGGAAAAAAGAACATCAAAACATCAACGTACGTATTCAGAAAAAACACTAAAAGACAAACAGTAAAAGCAAAAAAAAATACCGGTTCTGATAATACGGATTCCGGTAACGATATTGTTCGGTTGGAGTCAGCTTGGTTCGTCACGTTAGTGAGGAAAAAACACTAAAAGGAAACATACGAAAAGGAATAAAAGTAGAGGGACTAAACATGTATATTATCAAAGTTAAATAGAGGGTCCAAACATGTATATAAGCAAAGTTAGTCTACGAAGGAAAAATCTTAATTAAAGTAGAGAGGGCTAAACATGTATATTACGATAGTTAAAGTTGAGGGGTTGTATAGTAAATATAGTAAAGAGCAAGGGGTGTAATTAGAAAATCCACTAAAAGAGAAAACCATTGGCTACTGTAGCTAGAGTTGTGTTTTAGTAAATATCAAATGTGTCAAACGGGTAGGTATTACATACAAAAATACAAAATCTAAAAAAGTCGAATGGGTTGAAACTGAAATCTAAATGTTTATGATCACTTAACTCGATTAAAAAATAGATTAATATCTTAATAACATAGATTTTAAATACATTAATTGTTTATAAGTTCAGGCAAAAGGAATGAAAAAGGTATTGTTTTGACTTTTGACCCGTTACACAACCCACCTGTTTTGCCACCTATTCTTGCAATATTCTATTTGATTCTGATACTCATTACATGAACATGTGACAGCATTGCAACCAAGTGATCCAGAGGAAGTTATTCTCAAAAAGGATATCATGGTATGTCCTATGGCTCTATCTTTTCATGGTTAATATACCTGTATTTATAATGTTGTAACTGCTAATGCATATGATTCTTTTCCACAGAAATATCTGGAAGACTCTTCCTTCCAAGGTATATTTGTTATCGCGCAAATGGTATTTCATTAAACAATTTGAATTAACATTCTTTAAGTTGGTCATCATAGTCTCCCCTCCATACCATGAAAACTAACCTTATTTATACCTAGTTTGATAAGAATGTTTGAATAGTTTACTTATAAAGTTTTGATTTCTAACAGATATGCTGAGCAAGGTACAGAAGGTCGTAAATGAATTTGGAGATGAATTGCTGTTGTAAACATCTTGTAGACCACAGCAATATGAATAAGTAAAGTTCATCTGATTCTGATTTTCCTTTAAAATGCACTTGACATTAGCTCAATATTACTAATGTATATGAGATAAATGAACACTTGAGCACAAGCCATAAAGACATAAAGTTGTAGCACTAGTAGCCATAATCATTTGTATAGTATGGATGCCTGACTATACATGACATGATTACAATGCAATTTGAAATGAGCCATGATTTGTGCTTCCCAATATTTCTTTAGGGACTGACTCCCGAATCTTGCCATTGACGGGTTAGTAAATTCGACACGCCTGGGATCAAGACCGGTCCAAGAAAAGACCCAAAAAAGCCTGAAAAGGCTTAGTTAAACCCGAAACATCCAGCTAGTCCTAACTATTTTCTCCCTGGCCACTCCAGTGACCAGTCTGAGCCTATTTCTAAGCCCAGCTAAGCCCGAAAGCGGACAGAAACATTTTTAAGAAAAGCCAGGTGTATAGGCCCAAGCGAGCCGAGCCAGCTTCACCTCGGGCTCGAAGTTAAATGAGAAAGCTCAACTCGGATCGACTCGTTTAGTCTTAACTAGCCGAAATTTGAGCTCAAGCCACCTAGTTTATTTTTCAAATTTTAATAAATTAACATATTACTACATAAATTTCAAATTCTTAAACTGATTCAATACGGGTCAAACAAGTGAGCCAACAAGCTTATAAACATATAAACATGGAACTAGAAAGATTACGACTGTACTATTGTTTGAGTGGTAACTTATAAACATATAAATGCGGGCTTATTTAAGCGAGCCAACATGCGAGCTTTCCTTGGCTCAAGCTCGGCTTGTTTACAAACGAGCCGATTGCGAGAGAGCCACGAGTTTATTACAGCCCTACAGACAACTACTTTTTTGTATTATTTGATGTACTTTTTAGAAATTGTTGAAAGTTTATTACAGCCTTGCAGACAACTACTTTTTTGTATTATTTGATGCACTTTTTAGAAATTGTTGAGTTATTGCTAATGATTCGCCTACAAACAAGTACCATTTTGTATAATTAGATGTGCTTTTTAGAAATTGTTGAGTTATTGCTAATGATTTATAGTACTTGTACCATTTAGTTGTAAATTAAAAACAGTTTTATATTTTGTTGATTTTCAACCAATTTTTACCTTGGTGCTTTAAATTTTACATAACAAAAGGATAATAATAAAAAGGGGGCCCAAAAAGCCTGCGCATTGGCCTGTTGAGACGAATAAGATCCAAACTTTTTAAGACAGACTGGGCTATCTAGGCCCAAGCTACATGATCTAAACCAAATTCTTCTGTTTACACCATTGTGCTCATAATATGCATATTAACCAATCTTAAATCTTAATAGTGATCTAACCAAAGTTGCAAGTCCAATTCAATTTACTTGGTTTTCTCGGTTTCAACCATTCTTTACTCACCCTTAGCGGCTACTTATGTTTTTCGGGTAGTCCCGCAAATCATGAGTTAATGTTAAACAGGCTGGCTAAGTTTCAAGTTTTATCTATACTTGCCATGACATGATAGTATGTTTCAGTAGCCAAAAAAGAAGGTTAAAATGAAGCATATGGGTTGTGATAGAAGAGGGTGAAACTGAATACATAGAAATGAATTTATAGCTGTACAACAGTGATGCATACACGCATCATTCTATCCGAAGAATATCAATACACAGCTCAGTTACAAATGTCTATGTATGTATGGCAGCTAACCTCCTCATTCAACATGGTCTGGCATTGTTGGAATCTTTCTAAACGCGTGTTTCCTACAGCGCTCAAAAATACTGTCGTATATCAGATCAAACTGTACCCCAGCTCTTTCTCGGTTTACTATGAAAAGAATGTGATCCCCCTCCACTATCTTGTAGTACCTGCATAAAGCCCCATATAAATATTCAAAACGCACATCCAAACACCTCTTGAAGAACATATTGAACGTAAATCATACCAAATTCCAGGTTGCAAAGGCTGGCATTCGGAATCTTTAACCACAAATCGACTAGGGTGTTCAACTGGGAACCTAGGGTGCGTCATGGACACGGTATTTAACGCACCATCGTTGTCCCACCATTCTTCATCCCTAAAAACCAAATTTATAAAATGTTAAATACAATATTTTGTAAAAATGTTGCAACTTTTTAAAGAAGTTTAACGAACCTATAGCCCTTAAAAGGTGGAGGGACATCAGGCGGGTGCCTCCATTGACACATCTGCAAGACTCTGATAAAAAGCAACGGGTGGATTCCTAGAATATTTGAAGGTACCGTAAAACCCAAGAACTTAGTGGTACGTTTTGTTGCATAGCTAAAATAGTATGTACTAGGAAAGGTGTTTAGATGGCTGTTGAGACGTAACGACCCTTGAATAGTTAGATCCGGAAGGATCCAATCTCCAGAAGCGAACGGGCCTGAATTTCCTAGAAGACAATCAACAAGTCCCCATATGCCAGCTTTTCTCCATGACATGTTGTAATGATCAAACCCAAAATTGTAATAATATTTCAAAATAGGAATGTCGATCCAATCATATACGATAACTCCAACACGCAATAATTGGAGTAGGCATATGGGTTTCATCGATTTCCCGTCTTCTGGCCTGAAAAAAAAAACATAAATTTCAAAGCATGAGCATCAGTGTTCAATCAAGAACTAATGATTTAAAGAAACCGAGAGATCAAACTTACTGCATTCCATCCAAGTAAGCGCGAGTAGTCCCGTTAAACGCACCAGATAAAGATGTCACACTTAATACCCAGTTTTCAGAAGTGTTTTCATATCCCTTTAACGCCTGCAAATACACAAACCATATTCATATTTCAAAACAAACCTCAACCACAAACGTTCTCCACAAAACAAAAGACCATAAAACGAAAAGTCGACATCACCCCGAATCAAAAACAAACCTTATCAGCCAACATTTGCTGCAAAATCCGTATCACCTGAGCTCCGGCCGAATGCCCAACAAAGTGAATAGGATGATCTTCATCCCATTGAGGGTAGTGCCCTAATACATATATAAAACCAAATATTGTCAATTTTCTTCATATTCCTCTAGAATATTGACTCAAACCAAGCAGGGTCAACTTTTAACTTTTTAATCTAACCTTCTTCATATATCCTTCCAAATTGAGAATGCCCACAAGCCTTACTATGTTCTTCACCATAATCCACCTGTCCACCTTTCAAGTAATAGAACAATTCTCTAGCCCTAAAAAAAACCCCCAAAATCAGAATCCAAATATCCTACATAAACATAATAAGATCAAGAAAACAAAATTAACAACAAACCTGTCATAGATACTGGTTAATGAACCCAAATCAGGCACAAGAACCTTCTCATCTTTCTTCTCAGCCCCAGCAAAATAAGACAAGCCACCTAACCTCTGTAACAAACCAAGATTCTTTAAAGCAACAAACTTTACAACAAATTTGACAAGAAAACCAACCACTTACCCCTTTACCAAATCCAAAGATCCCATGAACCAAGACAATGGGTGGCAAATCATTATCCGAATTGACAGACCCAACATCCCTAATCGATGCTTCAATATTGGACTTGAAAAAGAGAGCATTTATGGCTAAAGAAAGATCACCAGCAACCGCAGAGCTGAATATGTAAAACCCATATAACAAATGAACAGCAGAACTTAGAAACAGCTCGATCAATTGAAGGGCTGCTGTGGAAAGCCTAAACATTTTCCAGTGCCAGATTAATATTTTTATTATTCAAGAAATATAGAGCCTTCTTCTTCCAAATAAATCTAGAAGAAGGCCCTAATTTCTTCAACAATTTCTGGAAGAGAGGTAGGTGGGTTGAATAATTGTATTTTTATAGGAATTTTCTGGAATTTGGTTGAAGGGGAACGAATTTCTGAATTTTGTTTCGGTTCACTCATTATTTGTACCAAGATAATATTATAATTTGTATAAAAGATTGGGGACACGTAGGCATGGTGTAGGAATCAACGCGTGGGAATCAATGTGGATTGGATTTGGATAAAATAAAATTTGTTGGGTATATCTTGTTGGGTGAATCAAAATTGGGATATCGTGTCTTAAATAAACGGCTTTAACTTTTACTTTAACGCCCGTGAAAATAATTACGAAAACTATTATATTTGACCCTATTCGCTATCAAGAAAATTTACTTTGAAATGTTAACTAATTTGGATTTATAAAACGTACTTAAAAATAAGCACGTAAGAAAATAGTGTTTTTTTTTACGTTAAAGAATGATACTACACGTTGTGACGGAGTTGAAACGTGAAGTAACTCGAATTTGTACAGCCTAGTGAAAACGTATTATATTTGACTTGACTCGTTTCTGAACAAAGCGTAGACCAACAAAAAAAACGTACATAAAAATGAGCATGAAAATTATTATATTTCTACGTACATAAAAATAAGCACGTAAAACTCGAGGGAGGGGGATAAAATGACATTTTACAAAGTTCTTAGAAAGCTAAGGGGTTGTAAGTGACAATGCTAGAAGTTGAAGGGTTGAATACTCGATAAAAAAACATGGGTTAATAGTATTTTTGTAAAATTTTCTTGATAAAGAAAAATAATAAAAAAGAGGTGTGTCTTAGTTACATACTATTCCTAAGACATCCTCTTTTGTTATTATAATAATAATGTTTATGGATTAAAAGATTTGTTTTCTCTAATAAAAGAAAGTAAGACTGAAACTGTCATAAAATACGAAACTATAGTCGGGAGCTAGAAACCAAGAATACAAAACAAATAAGATAACAAATAAAGATAAAACCTATATATCTTAACATTGATACCACCATGGACCTATTTTGTTTAAGGCCATCAGAGCCGGCCCTTAAGGAGGGCGGGGAGGACAACCGAACAGGGCCCGTGATTTCGAAGGGCCCGTAATTTTTTAAAAAAATCCGATATTATATATGTAAATTTTTATTTTTTAATAGAGTATAACAAAAAAAATATTAACATAGGCCCACTTAAAAAAAATCCTATTGTTTAAACTATTTAGCCCATTAGGTTAGTGAGCCCAATACCCAAATATTATCTAAAAACTAATTAAAAAAATAAAGTGCCAGTGGGCGGCAATCAGGGAAAAGAAACGTCGGAACTGAGGATTGAGGAAGAACATCGGCGATCATCATTCATCATCAGCAGGGCCTTCGTCCTTCGATTTCATCATTTCAGTCGACAGTCACAACACCAGGTCATAAGGTATATATTGGATTATTGGTCCTGCAACCTTAAGTTTGTACCTGAATATTTTTTCCCTTTGAATATTGATATCGTGAATGATGTTAACATTTATTTCATCTTTTGATTATTTGGGTATTGGGCTCCCTTTGAATATTTTTTCCCTTTGAATATTGATATCGTGAATATTTTTTTCCCTTTGAATGATGCAACCTTAAGTTTGTACCTTAAGTTTGATTATTGGTCCTGCAACCTTAAGTTCATCTTTTCGATTTCAATTATATATGTCGAATTCATTTAACATTTATTTAGTTAACTTATGTCGATTTCGGATTTCAGTTCATTTATGTTGTTGTCGAACATTATTTAGGCGTTATTGTTGATGTGGAAAAACCACAAGAGCATGTTGAAGTAGAACGGGAACACGATGAAGTAGAACAAGAGCAAGAACGGGAACACAAAAGGGTGCTATGCAAAAATTTTTGACGCCTAATCCGCCTCTGTGTTTACGGTATGTCATTCATTCGAATACTATATTTTGTATTTTGTTAATTGCATTGTTTATCGAATGCTATATTTTTGTCAACCGTTCAAAGTTGTATGAAAAAAACTAGTTTAAATTTTTTATTTAGTTAAAACCTAAGGGCACGTTTTTCGAGCTCGAACAGGGTACATGAATTCTCAGGGCCGGCCCTGAAGGCCATCATTTTCATTTGGAACAAGAAAACGCCACATGTGATTATAATCTCATATATTATTGAGTAGAACATGTTCCATCTCCTGACGGTATCCTTGCGTTATTTCAATCTCTATCGGATCTTTGAGATAATAATTTCGATACGCACAATCGACAACCAACCTGATGTCTTTTGAGACCACCTCCATTTAGGGATGATACACAAGCTTGGTGATTATTTTTTGAAGTGTGTAACTTTTATGTGTGAAAACGTTCATATAATTACGAATTATGATTATGTATTGTATATATGTATAAATAACGTGCGAATTGTGATTATGTAATATATATGTATGTAGTGGAGAGTTCAAATGAAAAGAATTTTTTTGTAAGAATAAAAAAGAAGAAATTTCAACCAATAAAAATGTTTTATTTTACTTAATTTAATAAAAGTATTTAATGTTACTATAAGGGTACATTGGTAAATCTACATAAGTCATTAATTTTAGTCTTCCTCTTTAATAGCTAAGTACATTAATTTTTTTGTAACTTATCTTCAAAATATATATTTTTTCAAAAAAATAAAATAAAATAAAATAATTTAAAGTGTAGGATAAATTACGAGTTGTGTAGGATAAATTACGAATTGTGTAGGATAAATTTCAACGTGTATGATGAATTTCAAAATATGTAGGATAACTTTTGATGTGTGTAGGCAAAAAAAAGTTAGTGTGGAGGATAATAGTCTTCATGACTAATTAATTAGTCAAAAATGATAATAAATGAGATAAGTGAAAAACTATTTAATGTTTTACAAAATTACCCTTTGTTCTTTTTCTTCTTAATTAATTTTTCTTCTCAAATGAACATTCCCCTATGTATGTATGTATAAATAATGTGTAATTATAATTAACATAACTAATTACATAAATTATCTGCATATTTCACCATGGTATATATAGTTATCAACATTTCTTTTAAACTTTTTTTAATATATCAATACTTTATTCAAGTTAAAGATAATAAAACTCTTGATTATGTGCCATATATTTTTTAAAATTTTTGATAAAGTGTATAAAATCTATTTGAATTAAAAAAATGTTGAAAGTAAAATTAACCTGAAAAAGTTACTACTCTGTTTATGATTTTAACATTGTCTCAATTATAATGTAACTCTTTCATTTATATTATCGTTTAGCTTCTAAAAAAATACGTCCAACACTGAAAATTAGATACTTTCAATTCGTTTAACATCTAAACCAAAATACGTCCAACACTAAAAAAAAGCTACTAAAACTAGTTAATTAAATAACCGTCCGCCATATGTACATTATTCCTATATTTATAATTATACTTTTTTTAACAGCGAAAAATTCTATGATTATAAGGCTGAAGGTGTGGTTGGAGCCCCCTAAGGGCTTTATTAGGCAACGTCAGCGTCACCTAGGATCCACCTCAGCCATGGGCTTTATCACGCCCCTCTTTAATTTGCATGGTGTGGATACAGCCCCCTATTAAACAAAATTAAAAAAAAAATTCATTGGTTTAAATCAAGTGAGCCCCACCTGATAAAGCCCTTCTCTCTCGTTACCATGATGGAGCCCCTTCTGTAGCGCCCTGCTTTAATTCTCTCGGTGTGGTTGTATAGCACCCTGGGGCGTTATAGAGACTGAGTTGACTATGGTGCCGCCCCCATACCCTCTGTCCTAAAAGCGGGATAGTTGAATAAAAGTTTGAAATCGAAAAGAATTATTTCATATATAAATTAGCAACTATCTTGTGCATCTTGACTTGTACCCCATGCTTGGGGGCTTTTTAAAAAAAAAAAACTTCATTTTCCACTTTCAACTTTAGAGTTTTATCTTTTACCTTTTAACCCATTACTTGATTTTCCACTTTCAACCTTAAAGTTTTATCTTTCACATTTTAACCCATTTGAAATTTTTACTTTTAACTCAAACTTTTTCAACTTTTGTAATTTAACAAAACACTTTATTATTTACAACTTTGGCCCCCCATACTTTTTATCTTCCGTAAGTTTTTCGTTTTACGTTTCCTTCTAAATTTTGCGAGTTAACTTGTCGTAGCGTGCATGTGAGGTTCAACGTTTTTGCTCTATTTTTCCATATTTGACAGACCCGTCGCAACGCGTCCATTTTTTCCCTTTTGAAAAAGTTCGCTGCAACGGGCGGGTCCTAGATCGACTAAGTTATTATTTTCTACGTTTTACGTTTCTGGTTAATTTCTTCGCATTAACACACTGTAACGGGTGTGCGTGGTTCAACGATTTTAGTCTCCTTTTCGTTCAGTGTAATTTTTACCATTTTATCTATTTATTTTTACGATGTTGAGAGTCGATGTCGTTGTGGCATTGGTGCTACTTGGCACGGTTTTACGAACGTTTTTAACCTATTAAATCTTTACTAATATTTTGTTTCGGTTTACCCCTATACTTCCTTTACTTAAAAACTATTTTTTGCGTGCATATTTTATGTACGGGTATGTATAAATATGATTTCTTCTACATTCCGACGTAAACTTTTTTTATAGACGAGTCAGGTCAAATATAATACGTTTTCGTTTAAAGAAACCATTTTTACGTGCATATTTTTATGTACGTTTTCGTATAAATCCAAGTTATTGTTCGATATGAATTCCATTTACTTTACGTTTGATCAAATGACCATGCTTATACAGGTTACATTGAGTCAGGGCCGGCTCAACCATTTTGGTGGCCTAAGGCAAAGTAAAATCTTGTGGCCTTTTTCCCAAAAAAATGTATGTAACTGAAAGTTAAACTTGAAGGGCCCAAATGTAATTATTTGAAAGATTGTGTTAAAATTTAAAAACAAGGAAAAAAATGCTGAACTAGGGATTCGAACCTGGGTCTCACCAACATCCATACATACACAAAACCACTAGACTACCAACCATCAATCTGTTGAAACTCACACCCTAAATCTTTTATAAATTGACTGTGATTTCATCAAATTGTGGAGGCCCTATAGTTTTGGTGGCCCAAGGCCCAAGCCTCATTTGGCTTACCCTTGGGCGGCCCTGCATTGAGTTCAACTGGATACGTCGAAATGTGTGTTTTCATATGGTTAATGCATCATATAACGTTTGGACTAATACATTCAATGTTTACGATGTACTCGCGCCGCAACGCGGACGGGTCTTAACCCTAGTTGAATTAAAAAATAAAAAGAAGTTTTTAACCACCGAAACTGAGCAGAGGCGTGCTGGATTCGAGCTGGATGATTCCTTATCCAGTCAACTTCCAACGGTCCTACCCTCAACCATATTCACAAAATGGAAACCACTCGCTTTACATAAATATTTCACAGAAAACGATGTAAATTTATTTCTATATAAACAAAAGTATTTAATATTTTATTATTTTGTTTTTCAAAATACTTTTAAAAGGCAAAAAGCTAGGAGCTAACATAAAAGAAAATTATTGATTTATATTAACAATTAGGTTATACTCCGGTGTATATACTTGAATAACAAAAATAGTTTATTTAAAAATAAGATAATTAGACGTACATGATATTCATTTCACAAAGACTATCATTTTTGTACAAAGACTACCGGTATCCGAAAATTTAGGAATGAGTTCTATAGTTCTGCCGCTTGCAAAGATCCCAACTATGTGGACGTTTGAAAATGTTCTAGGTAAATCTTGTAATACTTAGCTAGATTTACCTTATAATGTTATACATGAGCCCCGGTCTTAAATTCGACTAAAACATCAATATCTCATAGTCAACATAAAAACACATAGTAACCCATTAAGCTTAAAAATATGCCTTACTTTTATTTCAAAGCCTTGAGAGCTATTGATCTATTGTCCATTTATCAAATACGAACCAAAACCAATGCTATTATTTTTAATAATTACTTGAATTCATCTATTTTAAGCACATTTTTATATTTCAAAGCCTTGAGAGCTATTGACCTGTTGTCTGTTTATCAAATACGTACCAAAACCAATGCTATTATTATTTCTAATAATTACTTGAATTCATCTATTTTAAGCACATTTTTATAAGAAAATATTTTATTCTATATTGAGACAAGAGTAAACTGCAATTTTACCCCCTGAGGTTAGGGGGCATTGGCACTCTTACCCCCCCCTAAGGAAATAATTGCAATTTTACCCCCCACTGTTCACCCTTATTTCGCAACCTTACCCCCTAAGCTCAATTTTGTTGACTGATTTGTTGACTTTGTGGTGAAATGACTATTATACCCTTTTATTTTACCCCCTGTGTTTTGTTTACTCTGTAATTTTACCCCATGCCACCACTGCCACCGCCATTCACCACCACAACCACCACTGCCACCTCCAGCCACCACCCTCAACCACCACTGCCACCGCCATTCACCACCACTGCCATCTCCTCTCTCTCTCTCTCTCTCTCTAAAAAAACCCACCAGATCTATGAATTAAACAACCACAAAATCTGATTCAGAATCACCAGATCTATGAATTAAACAACCACAAAATCTGATTCAGAATCACAATAGTGGCCGGACCATTCCATTGGTGGCCAGGTGTGCCACATTCACTGAAATCTAGTACCCGTCTCTCCGTCTGCATATATGCATAACATTTTGGATCAACTTTCTTAAGTATTTATAAGTTTGGGGAAATCAAAACAAATCAACCCGTTTCACGATTTTGTAAACCAGGTTTGGCGGTTCGGCTGTGATCCCTTGTATTATTTATTTATTTTTCATGAATATGCAGGCAGATATGTATATACTCAAACCATCTTTATCCATTTAAAAATTTTAATACAAACTAATGAATTTGAAAAGAAAAAAAAGGGTCCAGACCGCCAAACCAAACCATTTTGGCTGAACCAACCAACTCGGTTGGCCGGTTTCGTTTGCAGTTTTCAAAACCACAGTTGGCGGTTCAGCCGAAGAAAACAAGAAAATTAACCGTTGATTTCAAGTTCGGAACCTGCAGATTGTGGTGGCGGCTGTATTTTTAAAATTAGGGTTGTGGCGGTGATGGTTGTGGCGGCACGGAACCTGCAGATTGTGGTGGCGGCTGTATTTTTAAAATTAGGGTTGTGGCGGGGGTGGTGATGATGGCGACGGTGATGGTTGTGGAGGCAGTGGTGGTTGTGGCGGTTCAGATGGCGACGGTGATGGTTGAAGATGATGATGATGATGGAGGTTTGTGGCGGGGATGGTGATGATGGCGACGGTGGTGGTTGTGGCGGTTCAGCTGGCGACGGTTGAAGATGATGATGATGGATTTGGCGGTGATGGTTGAAGATGAGGATGATGATGGAGGTTTTTGAAGATGACGGTGATGGAACCTGCAGATGGTTGAAGATGATGATGATGGATTTGCAGTTTACTCTATATATAATATAAATAATAATAAAAATAAATATAGGGTAAGATTACCAAAATACCCTTACATATAATGCTCAAACTACCGTTGACTGAGCTTAGGGGGTAAGGTTGTGACATAAGGGTGAACAGTGGGGGGTAAAATTGCAATTATTTCCTTAGGGGGGTAAGAGTGCCAATGCCCCCTAACCTCAGGGGGTAAAATTGCAGTTTACTCTTGAGACAAAGTAATAACTTGTTGAAACAAGAAGCGTGTGATGAAAACCTATCGATCGGATCACATAAGTGATAAGTCAGTCTTTTCTCTTCGTTTGACTTTCAATGTATCTACATTTTACAACCACCCATAATTTATAACGAGGGCCATGATACAACGGATACAGGTGAGCATTGGGTTGTTGATATTTTATTAATTATTATTTCCTATTAATATTTTATCGGCCCATGCTGGTAGCCTGGTATTCTTTCATACCCACTTGATTTTAGCCTTTATATATAGAGTAAACTGTTAAAATGGCCCATGAGATTTGTTTACTTTTATCACTTTAGTTCAAAACTCAATTTTTTTTTAATCGGAATCCCTCTGATTTCAATTTTGTTGTCATTTTCATCCAAAAGCAAAATCTGGTCAAATTTTTTCAGTTAACATCCAATTTTTTCCAGTTAACATCTGGTCAGATTTTTTAAATTGTTATAATAAAACGTTAAAAAATTATTTTGCCCTTCATTAAAAGAAAGGAAAAAGACAAAAAGTTAGATGTTAACTGAAAAAATCTGACCAGATTTTGATTTTAGATGAAAATGGCAACAAAATTGAAACCATAGGAACCAGATTCAAAAGGTTTGAGTTTTGGACTAAAGTGACAAAAATAACCAAACCTTATGGATCATTTTAGCAGTTTACTCTTTTATATATAAACAAATATATGGGCCTTATACATCATGTGTTTTACATTCAAGTTGAATCTTTTATAAAAATCTAAACAGTGTAGTGGAGGATCTAAAAAATATCTTCAAAGGATCCGAACGAGTGGCTTAACCAAATTCTCAAGGGGTGCGAACAGTGGTGAAGTATAGAAGGGGCGGGGAGGGGCGCCCGACCCCCCGAACTTTTCGTTAAGTAGTGCTATATATGTAGTTTTCGTATAGAATTTTTTGGGTATATACGGTTTTGACCCTCCGGTTCTATAGAAACTTTTTGGTTTAACCAAATTCTCAAGGGGTGCGAACAGTGGTGAAGTATAGAAGGGGCGGGGAGGGGCACCCGACCCCCCGAACTTTTCGTTAAGTAGTGCTATATATGTAGTTTTCGTATAGAATTTTTTGGGTATATACGGTTTTGACCCTCCGGTTCTATAGAAACTTTTTCGTTAAGTAGTGCTATATATGTAGTTTACTCTTTTATATATAAACAAATATATGGGCCTTATACATCATGTGTTTTACGTTCAAGTTGAATCTTTTATAAAAATCTAAACAGTGTAGTGGAGGATCTAAAAAATATCTTCAAAGGATCCGAACGAGTGGCTTAACCAAATTCTCAAGGGGTGCGAACAGTGGTGAAGTATAGAAGGGGCGGGGAGGGGCGCCCGACCCCCCGAACTTTTCGTTAAGTAGTGCTGTATATGTAGTTTTCGTATAGAATTTTTTGGGTATATACGGTTTTGACCCTCCGGTTCTATAGAAACTTTTTGGTATATACGTTTTCGCCCCCCCCCCCCCCCCCCGCGATCATTCGGGTCAAGCTTCGCCACTGGGTGCGAACAAGTGGCTTAACCAAATTCAAGGGGTACACTCACGCACACAGACCTCTCTACCTAGGTTCTCCTCTGAATCTAAACAGTTTCTTTATTTATCGGATAAAACGGGTAATTGATAAATTTAAATCAATTAAAACTATGTCAAATGAACCGAGCGGATCTAAACGAATTTATATACTATTAATTTGCATTAGGTTTTAGCATTAATGTATTGTACTATGTGTTAATATGGTGTTTCATGCATTGCTTTGTTGCAAGTTGTGTTATTTTATTTGTAAATTATTATTATGTATAATAATCTACTTAATTTAACCAAAATCTTTTTAGATTTATATTGTAAACCCTACTCTTGTTAATAATTATTTGGTATATGTTAATAAATTACAATTACATACGAATGATACGATATCTTAATGCTTTTTACATTTTAATTTAGATAAAATACGATATCTTAATTATTTTAAAATAAAATAAAGTAATAAATAAAACCGGACTCCACGTGCAAGCATTATGATTGAAAGACAGCATGTTGAGTTATTATTGGTTGAGTTATTATTGGTTTGGCAATGGCTTGGATTCACTCAAAGCTTTGTCCCCATTCCGCTTAACGTCGAACGGGCTCACTTTTCATATTATTTTGTATTTTTTAAGTTGTAAATAGATTCTTAATTAACATCATTCGTTATATATTTATACTAGGTTAGAACCCCGTGTATTACACGGGTTAAATAAATGTAATTTTTTATACTAAATAATAAAATAATATATCTTTAAAACCTCATTTATTACACGTGTTGAATAAAATTATTTTTATATATTAAGTAATAAAAACATTATATCTTTAAGAACCCTATGTATTACACGGATTAGATAAATGTAATTTTGTACACTAAATATAAAAGTTATATCTTCAAAAAACATGTTTTTTTAACAGTAGTAAAAAAACCATGTATTGTACGGGTTGAATACTTAACTAAATCGAATTTCATATACCAAATTATAAAAAAAAAGTTATATCTTTTAAAACTCTGTGTATTACACGGGTTGAATGAATATAATTTTTATAGTAAATAGTTAAAATTTTATATCACTAAGAAAACCATGTGTATTACACGGCTTGAATAAATCTAATTTTATATACCAAATAATAAAATATTATATCTTTAAAAATCTCGTTTATTACACGTCGAATTCAAAGTAGGATAAGATTTAATATTAGTTTACATAAGATAAATATAAGTATAAAACGAAGACGGGAAACTAAATAGTAGATGCCTCCATATAATATTGTTATAGTTATTTTATTTTATAAAAAATGACATGTTACATGATTATTTGTGTACGTTCCACTAACAAAAAAAGTAATTCTTGTTCCATGTATATCTTGCCAAGAATTTATTAATATAACTAAACTAATAATCATCTTACTTATCTACAATTACATGAATTAATAAGAGT
Source organism: Helianthus tuberosus (assembly GCA_030545235.1). Lineage (NCBI taxonomy): Eukaryota > Viridiplantae > Streptophyta > Magnoliopsida > Asterales > Asteraceae > Helianthus > Helianthus tuberosus. The sequence goes on from CM060421.1 coordinate 19,986,312, forward strand.
TGAAAAGGTTAAATAAATAAAAGCATTACAATAATATCATATTATTAATTTAATGGCCACTTGAACTTATTTAGGCAAAGTTGTTACATCAAAGTTATCGAGTTACCTTTATTTAAAATTATAATGTTGATTATCAACAAAAAATAAAATTCTAATATAATATTTAAATTTAAAATTTATCAATAAATTATTGATGCCCTCATTGAATGACATGTGTCCCAAATCAGGTTTCTTTTATTATATAGTATAGATAAGATTAAAGTATCATTGATCATTAGTTAGTTAGGCCAGATTGGCAAGAATGTTATTCATGCGATTTTAGTTGAGACGCCGAAAGAAGATATTAGTTGGTTATAGATATCTTTAGTCATTAAATAAATAAAAACATTACTTTTGGAAATTTAAATCATTAGTCGTTAAATAAATGTAAGCCCAAGTTCGTTTTCTGCTAGCTATAGAAATAAGTACTCAACTTAGAGATTATCACACTTATAACCAAACAGAGATGATGTTGTGATGAAGTACAGTTGGTTAAGTGATTATGGGGTTGTGGAACACTTGAGAAAGATTTTAGGAAAACTTCATTTGTAATTGATCAATTAGTATATAGGAAATGATTTAATAAAACTAGAAGTAAAAAAAAAAAGATGTATGAGATACACGCAGTGGTGGACCAAGATTTTTTTTTCACGGGGGAGGGGGGGGGGGATTTTTCGAGGATCGGTTGTCTATCCCTAAATATTAAAAAAATGGCATGTTTCGGGTCTGGTCGGTTAAAACTTGTAGCGTTGTCAGCCTTATCGGTCCATTGGTCCTAATCTTTGTAATAAGACTTAATGACAAAGTTTGTTGATTCATGTGAGCTTTTATGCCACTGCGTGGGGAGCTCCTTGTCTATGTGGCCTAAACGTGACGCTGATGTGGCGTGATAAAGCCCCCATATAGCCTTACGAGTAGGGATTGGATTGGTACAGTACCCGTACCGGTACCGAATTTGAACAAAACTAGGTACCAAATACCGTACCAAATATATAGGTACGATACGGGTACTGGTACGGGTATTTTCGGTACGGTACCCGCCTTGGTACCATTTAGTTTTTGAGCACTTGTACGAGTACTAAATAGGTAAAATTGACATGAGTACCAATATAGTACGAGTACCAAATATGTACAATTGGTACGAGTACCAATACGATACGATACGAGTACCATATAGGTAAAATCAATACGAGTACTATAAATACCATAATACGAAATAAAAAATAATACAAAAAAAACTTTTAAAGGTCTACATAAAATTCGGTACCAGTACCCGTTTTTACCCGTACCCGTACCAATACCGAAAGTACCGAATACCAAAATCAATAAAACTGGGTACCGATACATGTACCAAATACCTAAAATCGGTACGGGTACGGGTACGGGCACGAGTACGTGTATTTGGGAAAAAAGCCCATCCCTACTTACGAGTGACAACCTTGAATATTGGTAACGAGCATCATCAATAAATTGGTCATCTATCAAAACTAAGTTAATGCTGATAGAGTTTTTACTGAAGGCTTTCCAACTGATATAGTTTTCCAACTGTGTATGTTGGATCAGTTCTGTTTAATCATAAGGGAAAACATGAAAACATACCTGTTACAGCAGACAGTGCAGTGGAGAATCCAGTGATAGATGATGCCATCGAGTTCGACATAGTTGTCAGTCTGATCTGGTTCCTCCTTAGGGTGCTGACTAATGATGGTGATGATGAAAACCGAATAGGGGATTCAGTTATGGAGAAGAGGCCGATTGATGTTATGCTAATTAGGTTATGTCTAAGTGTGTAACTGAGTAACCCTTTAACCTCTACATAATTCTCCTTATATAAGCACCCAAGAGGAAACCTAATTAGTTAATAAGGGTAATATGGTCCATCAACAATTACCAACTAATTATTTAATAGGTTGTTATATATTTTGATCTATATAATGTAAATGATTATAATGGCTACTAGATTAAATATTAAACATAATATATTTAATCTTACATTCTCCCACTTAGCCGAGTAATCATTTACTATGAGTATTAGATAAGCCTGATCAGGAGTTAACACTCATTTTAGCCTTAAACAAGTACTATAGCAGAGAAATACAGCCGTTGAATCATTATGCGACTCAGGACCCCCATTAGTCATATTATAGCCTTAATTTAAAACCTAATCGTCATGATCAAAATACGCATAAGCCCTTTGTTTGATTTGTAACTTTATTTGTCTATATGTCATTATACCGGTTGAACATATTCTAAGAGACATACAAAATCAAACTGAGGAAATTTCATTAACATAAAACGTAAGCTAGTACAATATGCTTAAATAAGGTCTTTACTAAATCCCATATTCCGAACATGTTCTTCGTAAACCTTAGGAGGGAGACCTTTAGTCATCGGATCCGCAAGCATATCTTTAGTACTAATATACTCGATACAAAGATTATTTTCCTCAACTCGTTCACGTACGAACATATATTTTGTATCGAGATATAAACCAGCTCCAGTCGAACTGTTACTGTTCGAGAAACTAACGGCAGCTGAATTATCACAATAAAGCTTCAATGGTCTAGAAATGGAATTAACGATTTTGAGTCCAGTGATCAGATTTCTAAGCAACATTCCATGACAGGTTGCGTTATAAACAGCAATGTACTCTGCCATCATTGTGGAAGTTGTGGTCAACTGTTGTTTATGACTCTTCCAAGAGATAGGGCCGCCTGCTAACATAAAGATATAGCCCGAAGTGGATTTCTTGTCATCTTTGCATTTGGCAAAATCAGAATCAGAATAGCCCACCACTTCTAAATGATCACTTCTTCTATAGGTAAGTTTATAGTCTTTCGTCCCTTGCAGATATCGAAGTACCTTCTTAGCTGCTTTCCAGTGATCTAGGCCAGGATTAGTCTGATAACGGCCTAGCATTCCAGCAATATAAGTGATATCTGGGCGAGTACAGACTTGAGCATACATCAAGCTCCCGACTACTGACGCGTAAGGTATCTGGCTCATTTACTCCTTCTCAACCTTTGTTGTCGGACACTGGAATGAACCGAAAACATCTCATTTAACTACTGGAGTGACGGAGGGTTTGCACTGTTGCATGTTGTAACGTGTAAGGACACGATCTATGTAAGCCTTCTGAGACAATCCTAAGATCCCTTTGTGTCTATCTCGGTGGATTTCGATGCCAATGACGTAAGAAGCATCTCCGAGATCCTTCATGTCGAAGTTATGCGAGAGTAACCGCTTCGACTCATGCAACATTTGTAAACTATTACTTGCCAATAGAATATCATCTACGTAAAGGACAAGTATAGTAAAGTTGTTCCCACTCATCTTGAGGTAGGTGCATTGATCCACTTGATTCTTCATAAAACCTTGTTTCTTCATGACTTCATCAAACTTGAGCTACCACTGACGTGATGCTTGTTTTAACCCGTAAATGGATTTCTTCAACTTACAGACTAGATGCTCATGACCTTCAGGTTTAAAGCCTTCAGGTTGTTTCATGTAAACATCTTTGTCCAAGTCTCCGTTAAGGAAAACGGTTTTAACGTCCATCTGATGTAACTCTAAATCAAAATGAGCTACTAGGGCCATGACGATCCTTAATGAATCTTTACGAGAGACAGGTGAAAACGTCTCTTGATAATCAATTCCCTCTTTCTGAGTGTAGCCCTTTGCAACCAATCTCGCTTGGTAGCGTTCAACGTTCCCATTCGGATCCAGTTTTGTTTTGAACACCCATTTGCATCCTACGGGTTTGACACCGTTGGATAATTCTACCAAATCCCAAACGTCATTTTTCTTCATGGATTCAAGCTCACCAATCATTGCTTTATTCCATTCAGAAGACTGATCACTGCTAATGGCTTCATTGTAAGAGATAGGATCATTGAGCTTTCCGGGATCTATTTCAGTCAGGTAGATAACATAATCATCCCAATTAGTAGGCTTTCTTTGCCTAGATGACCTCCTGAGTGGATTATCAGGTTCAGCGTTGTCTTGGTGTTGATCGTTTGATGTGCCTTCGTCATGAGGTATAATGGGTTCTGATTGTATATAACACCTCGTAAAATCACGTCCAATGATGTATTGACACGTGTAATAAACCCTAAGGAAGTCAAACATTGAATTTAAGAGACTAATTTTTTGAAAAATTGAAAACTTTGATTATGAAAGGACTGGAAGTGTTAGCATACCTAAAATAAATTTCTAAATAACTTCATACGATGTTTATGTTCACAAATGAGCCACTCGATGATCGAGTGTAGCCGTTTGCGAAATTAATTGAAAGTTTGCGCAATGAACGGTTAAAAGCGTCAACATGTTAATTCTTACCTCTGAGTGACCTCTTAACAAACCGGGATCTTCATGATATTTGATTATACTCTCGGGAATGCCACTTATTGGTCGTCTAAGGTTTTTATGCCTATAAGTAAAGTTACGCGCAACTTTGCAAGTTAGAGGGACTAAAAGTGTCAATATGTTTAATTATACCTCTGAATGACCTTTTAGCAAACCCGAAGCATCGTGATGTTTAATAATACTCTCAAGAATGCCTAATATGGATTAGATGAGGCTTCGATGCTATTAAACGATAATATGCGCAAGTTTGCGCATTAGAGAGACCTAAAGCATCAACTTTTGAATCTACGCCTTTTGGTGCCATTTAAGCGATTGAAAGCATAGAAATAATTAAACTCATGCTTGGTAATGCCCATTATGGGCCATGGAAGGCTTGGATGTCAGTAAACGACATTTCGCGCTACTTTGTGCGATTAAAGGACTATTTGCGTCAAACTGCAAAAGTATGCCGATTCGTATGGTAACGGACCTTTCGGAATATGACCATGAGTTAAACATGCCTTAATTATCCTTTATATAGATTAGATATAGGCTTAGAGGTGTTTGGTGCGCAAAAATAAACTTTTAAGTCATGCAGGGACTAAAAGTGTCAAAAAGTGCACAAGTTTGCATTTTCGCGCATATCTTGCAATCTGAATATATCCGGACATCCAAAAATTTATGTAAGCAATAAAATATTTTATTTTAATGATTGGCATGATAAAATTCCATTTGTCGCGTAATTTGGTTCGTTTTTCGCGTCCGTCCGTGTTTCGTCGTAATTAACCGAACAACGTGACCGTACGACCAAACGAACCAACCTCCGGCATGTTTTTGAGCATGTTTCATGTTCGCTATGTTTAGGCATCATTGTAGAGCCTTAAAAATGGTTTAACAAGCCTTGAATGTGTCGAAAATGACATTTATAAAGTGCAGGGGCCAAACATGTCAACAGAAGAAAGTTCTGGTGAGCTGGTCTGGTCCTTACGGACCGTATACCCATGCCCTTGCGGTCCGTAAAGGTTTCCCAGTATTAGAAAACTAAAAACCAGCTTTGGTTTGCCTCTTTGCCTCACACATTTGATTCTAAGGATAATTTGATGGTTTAGAAAACTGGTTTTACACCTGGTATGATCTTGTTAAACCTCCCTACACTTGTCAATCATCCAATCACACTCCAAACACTATAAATAGGGGTGAAGTTCTTCACTTCATTTCACCCATTTCTTGAGTTTTGCTCTCTAACACTCAAATCTGAGGAGCCTGATCAAGGGAACCTCCTTTTGAGTGATCTTCTGCCTCTTGGACCTTTTGTAAGTGTCCCTTCTTTGCTTAGTTATTTTATTTGGCTCTTAAAGCCAAAAAGTCAAACGTTTCAATAAACGCTTTGACTTTTAGCTAGACCTTGTATGGTCAAGCCATGGTTCGCAACGAACATGGCTACGTGATCGTAATTAGGCAGGTGTTAAACCCTCATAAGGGCACCTCCTAATTACCACGTTTACTTAGTTAATTGTCGGGTCAAAGTAATTAAATAAAAAGTCAACGAGTCATTCTTTTTTTACATAAAATTCATAACTAATGATGTAAAGGCAATAAAATCAGTTTTGTCACTTTAATAACTTGGTAAATATTAATTGAACATGTCTAGGCATGTTCAACCCGACAATTCTAAGTATAGGCTCGGTTCGGAACCGAAAGTCGCAAAAGTAGACCTTTGCTTTGACTTTCAGTTCTGACCCTTAGCTTAGTTTAATTATGCCTTAGGATTCCTTTAGGACCATGTTAGTATAACCATCTGAGGTTATACAACTTGGTTCATTAGTTATCCGATTCATATGCATGTTTCCGTTAAATGCTTAAATGTTGACTATTATGCCCATATGACCTTAAAACATGATTTTTGAAAATGTGAAAGAATAGAAACCTTTATTACTTAATTATAAACTTGTCCCTAAAATTTGACATCAGTTTGAGGTCTAGATTAGGAGTTATGCTCATTAGCGTAAATGAAAAGCTTTTTATTAATTAAACGACATAATTAGCATATAGCCTATCTAAACCCAAATTTTAATACCAAACTTTTTACCCACTGATATAATATAATATTTTGGGATTTTTGAAGATTTTTATTTATTTTTAGGCTGAGCATAACATAGGGTTCTAGCTTTGATTCGGTAATTGTCGGTTTTGCCCTTTTGGCCTATAAAATGAGTTTTACAAATCATTTCGATACCAAACCTTTTTCTACTGATCTTATATGATAAATAGAACATTTTAAGATTTCTGGAATGATAAAAATATCAGCTTTTCTTATAAAACCCGGAAATCGCTTAAAATCGTCTTTTTACGCGTTTTTAACGCATATTATAAGTTAAAACTATTTTAACATATAAGGTTTGATCCCTAATGATGTTTTGAGTATTTTTTCATAATTAAACAGTAGGTAAAAGTTTTAAACTCAGAATTCTAATTTTGACCTTTAAAGCTTATGTGAAATTACCAAAATGCCCCTTCGGTGCTTAGTTTGGTTATAATTAATAAATTTCACATATACGCAATACCATACTGATATAACTTATTAAAGTAAGTATTTTTACTAATTATATCAGACCTGAAACTCAGATTTATATTTAAACTCTTTTAAAGCTTTAAAATGACCAAAATACCCATACAGGGCATAAATTGAGTTTAAATTCGTTTTGGGCATAATGGAAGGTATCCTACTGATATCACAACATATTTAAGGCATATTAATTTAGGAAACCTGTTCATGATTCATTTGGTTACCCGTTACACACCTTTCGCGTTCGGATCGGTTTATGTAATTAGTTTGCATAAATTAGCCGAAACGGGTCAAACCTTATCATTTTTAACTCAAAATCCAGAATGTGTTTAGTTTACCCATATTTAACAAGTATACAAGCTTGTCGGGTCTAAACCACATTCTAATCCGGTCATCTCTTAATCGTGCGTTTTGAACCGTATCTTCTTTTAAAACTAACCGGTCTAAGCATAGGCTTAATTAAGACCCGTTAGGAATCTAATAAGGTATTAAAACCTTCGTTCCAGATTTAGGAGCCCAGTAAAAGCTACCTGTACTTGCTTGGTGGTATACGGCTAGGATAAATTGTATAAATTTGCTCAGGTAAATACTTTTAACTTATTTTCCATTATACGGGCTTGGGGTACGGTATATAAAATACCGCTTGGTCGGGCATTGAATTTTTAATCGTATGAAGGTTAATTTATTGAAATGACCCGTTTAAATTGTTTTGTTTGCTTAAAGTCTTTGGGGGGTTAATGACCATGTCCCGGATATCCTTGGCATCATTCATAGAAATGGCCACGACCTAAGCACGGGGTGTAGGCATACACCAGCCAGTGCATATATAAATAATAGGTATAACCGCCGGTTTCGAGATTAACTCACCGCGGGACTATATCATGTGGTGTGTCTATTAATCTTTAACCCGATGTCAACCCGGGCTACTGAACGTATAACGAACATGTAATTTTTTTACAAGTTTATATATAAATAATTATCCCAAGTTATAAAAAGTTTTGTGCCATGTGTATTCAAATCAATTTTCTAAAACATTTTCAAAATAAGTCAGTTAATTGTATTTACCAGTGTAAACTGATGTATTTTCCAAAAAGGCTAAGTGCAGGTACTAAACAGAATAGGCTGGCTACTCCTAGCATCAAGAAAGAGTCTTGCAAGCTTAGATGCCTTTAAAGTCTGTTGAACAATTATCTTTTACTTGATCCGCCTGTGGATCCTTTACATTCCGTTTGTAATACTTTGATATTACCTTATATCGGTTTGTAATATATTCATCTTTTGCTTCCTCTGTGTATTAAATTGTGTTGTTTGACTATGATGATATCAACTACGTTATGGTACTCCCCACCGGACCCACCGGTAATACGTGGAAATATCGGGGTGTGACAGGTTGGTATCAGAGCCAATATTTAGTGAATTAAACACTAGCCTTTTGTGTTTAATCTCAATGACACAGTAGCACATTCCTTAACTTCCGAGTCTAGACTTGAACTAGGAATGATCTCATCCCTGTTATATGTATGCATTGTTTTCAATTCTTCTGTATCTCCGGATCGTGTCGCCGAGCAAAACTGCCATTGGTGGAGGCTCTCCAAATCCGAAGTTTAAGAATGTAAAGCTTCGTACTACAGCTCAAACAGGCGCACGACCTGTATGGAGGAATGACCTTTTGAACCCATTAATCGTATTTCAAATTCTTTACCCAAGACTTTGGAAACTTCAAGTGAGAAGCCAACATCGGAGGAGTTCGTACTTGCTGTCCTTGAAGGTCCTATTCCAAAGATAATACCTATGAAATCAAAGGACTCATATTTCTTACCTCCAAGTCTTGGAATCCCAGACTTGGAATATACCTATTCTGATCTATTTCATGATCCCTATTGTTGATTACCTATAAAATCCTTGGATTCCACTCTTGCAAAGATTCCAAAATAGAAGATTTGGATTACCCACCAAAACTTTCGGTATTCATACCTCACGCAGAAAACCAAGGAGAAAATTTCTGGAAATAAAGTAAAGAAGAAACTCTTTCGTTGCTTTTCATTTCTTTATTAGTCCTTATAAGGACATACTTATCTTTCAGTCCCTTCGTGGACAACATTATTTCTTTCAAGTCTCGTTTAGGGCAATTCTGTACCTCTTTTAAAAATCATTGGAGTGTTTTATCTAAATTTCATTCATATCATTGTATATGAATATAATATATGAAATAAATTAAAATAACATTCCTTTTATAAGATCTACCATTATAATAAAATGGCAAAATCTAAAAAGGACAAGACCTAGCCCATGTGTCATTTTAAGACAGGGCCAAGATGGTAGTTCCTCAATTTGATTCAGATCCTTATTAACATCTCAATTTAGGATTGTTCTGCGTTAAATATTAAAAAGAATCTTAAGGGTAAGACCTAGCCACATGTCATTTTAGACATGGCCAAGATGGTAAAACCTAAGAAGATTCAAATCCTTGTTAACATCTGAAAACATGTTAACATTCCTGACAACGGTGATGCAATAAAATCACTTTTTGAAATTGATCTGCCAGTATATATATTAAAAATAATCTTAAAGGGTATAACCTAGCTCGAATGTCAATAAAGACCTGGCTATGATGGTAAAACCTGTTTAAAAGAGATTCAGATCCTTGTTAACATCTGAAAACATGTTAACACTCCTGACAACGGTGATGCGATAAAATCACACTTGTCATCTTTATATTGGGAGTTCCAAACTCCTTATTTAGCCTAAATGAGTAATATGAATCATGGCTAATAAACGTCGAACATGATGTATACATCAAAACATCCATTTAAGATGTATGCCTACGGGGAAAGATGTAATCATGACAAAGATAGTTTTATTTCATAACTTCCTGCCAAAAGGCAAAGAACTATGAAATTTTCCGACCCAAAGGATCATTGATTATGTTTTAAAATTTCCCTAGTGACAAGGCCTCTGTGCCATCAAAAAGTCCTTTGGAACAAGCCCTTGTGCTATATATAAAATGTCGGTATGACATTGACAGTCGTGACTTATGTCCCCTGTCTAATAAATATGAAGGATTACATTCCGTTTAAACGCCAAAGATGGTTTATTTAAAAACCTAGGCCAAACATAATCAAATAAATTTAATACTATCTATTGGCCTATATGGTTTATTTGCACCAGGGCTATTTAATCATCAAACTCGACGATTCGTTATATAATTAAATAAATTATTATTACTTGGTTTGTAGCCTTCAAAGCTTCACCATGGCTGATTCCTATGAAGCCCACAATCATCCAGTTGATCAGAATAATGATGCAAGACTGGACTTAACGGGCACCGAGTTACAGGCTATGTTAGATACAGCCGTAAACAAAGCCGTGGACCGAGTATTAAAGAATCATAAGCGAAAAGCGATAATACCCCAAATAAAGGTTACAAAAAGGGTAAGGCCGGTTCAAACCAGTCCAAGCCAAATGAGGCAAAACCCAAATGTAAAACCTGTGGGAAACAGCACTTCGGAAAATGTTTCCATGAACAGACCAGGGGATGTGGCATATGTAAGGAGATGGATCACAAGACTCATGAATGCAAGGACTTAAAGGATGCCACATGCTATGGTTGTGGCGAGAAGGGGCACATAAAGACCTGCTTCCCAAAGAAGGCGACTAAAGGGAAATGCACTTTAGAGTCACAAGCTAAGCCTTGTGGAATCTGTAATAAAGAAGGGACAAAACTCTGGAGTGCCAAGACATAAAGGACGCAACCTGCTATGGTTGCAATGAAATAGGGCACATCAAAACAAATTGCCCAAATAAAACCAAGAAGCCTGGAGAGGCTAAGAAGACCAAAGTTGGGGGCTCTCAAATGAATGCTCAAGAGGCCGTTCAGGATGACAATGTCACAACAGGCATTTTCCTTATCAAGGACGTTTATACTAGAGTATTATTTGATTCAGGTGCAGATAAGTCTTTCGTAGACAATAGATTTTGTAAATTATTAAATCTGCCTGTAAAAACTCTAAACGTTAAGTATGAAGTAGAATTGGCCGATGGTATCTTAGAGACTGCTTCAGCAGTATTGGATGGATGTTTTATATCCATTAGGAGTCATTCTTTTCTGCTGTCCTTGCTTCCGTTAAAACTAGAGGGACTCGATATAGTGATAGGAATGGATTGGTCGTCTTGTAACCAAGCCCATATTATGTGTGATAAGAAGCAAGTAGTTATCAAGACTCCTTATGGTGAGCCGTTTGGCAATTCAAGGAGACACATGGTACGGATTGCCTAAGAACTTGTTGAAACTGATATTTAATACCAAGCTTCGAGTATGAAAAATTCAGAAGAGACAAACAACAGTCGCGATGCTAGAGATGCGACAAATGTTAATGATGCATCAAAAGTGAACCCCAATGTTGATGGAGTTAATCTCCAAAACTGTAATTAACGCAGCTGTTAGAAAGGCTATGAGAAAAGTCAGGAAAAGGTTCAAGAAGCCGAATGCTGCCTGCTCTAAAACACATGTCGCTGCTCATAAGAAGAGCTTTATTTATACTTCATATGCGAAGAATAAACTAAACAAAATCATATATGGCAAAGAGCCCCATTCCTTTTAGGATATACTTAAAAGTACTTCGTCTCTTGGAAGTCAAGAGACTTCAATAGTAAAAAGGGGCCATCGATTGCAGGAAATTATTGGATGAAGTAAAAACCATTAGGTGTATCTGCAGTTATGCTGGCAAGGACACGGTGAGGTATGCATCACAGTCATTCGATGGCAATACCCTTAATTAGTGAGGACATTAATGAAGTCCACGAGAAAGATTCCCTTATACAATATGGGATGTTCCAAGTTTTAGGGACCTCAATAGAAAAACCTATTATCCGCATCACGAAATGGAAAAAAATGGAATAAGAATTTTCTGACTCTCACCATAAAAGTTCTAGACTGCCGACAGTATGTTGCAAATTTTAATTCATTGGCTGAGATAGTGCCCTATTCCATTTACCCAAAAATCTAAGCTTAATGTAATAATTATTGGTGGTTAGTAACGGCAATAAGAGGGCACATTAAGGTTTCAAAGCCTGCTCATTATAAATCCATTAAGGATCTACCTCAGCTACTCACGTTATATAGATTAAGAAATAACCAGTCAAAGCTGAGACTGCCCTAAAATTCGTCAAAGATTTTGCAGCTAAGTTTAAAAGGATTAAGAATGGAGGCGCTTAACCCTCCTGATGAATGATTAGAGGCGGTTCACATTAATAATGACACTAGATAAATCATTTATTGTGATTTTATTGCTAAGAGTTATGTTTGGTTTCAGGTGCTGCTAAGTTTCTCATAAGACCATAAGCTTAGCAAACTTTTAGTGATTTTTCCCGTAAGAACCCCAGATATTAAGTGTAAGGTAAAACTTACAGGCGAAATCATAAGAACCATTTCTTCTGTTCCTGTCAGGAACCTTCAGTCGTATAATTTTAGAAGTATCCTCTCTCTAGAGGAAGTGCGTCAGCATATATAGTTGATATCCCTTTAATCTCTATCGATTGTGAATACCAGACGGTATGACAAAAGCACCACATGAGGATTGATGTATCTTAATAAGTTCCATAGATTGCTTCCATGCCTGATCAGTATGGAGGTTTAATGCATGGAACCCCAAGGATATTCTAATGGTCATATGGTACTAAAGTCAGCTAATGGTATTCAAAGAAGATATCCAGAATGGAAGTGTCCAAGTAAATGTCTCCGATTAAGGAATTTGGGGACTCGTAACATAAATGTGGCACTTATCTGACACAGAATATGATAGATGAACCGGAGCCTGAGATTTGGAAAATCTTTGTAACCTCCTTGTATCTTGAGTATCTTCTCCTAGGACTACCCTGTTTACCTCCTGAAAGGCAAGTAGAGTTAAGATTTATATCCCATTTAGGGCTGTATTATTATGAAATCTCCAAGACGGCTAGTACCATCATTGGAAGAAGCGAAACCCTGATTAAGTGAGTTTTAAAATAGAGGATTCATATAGCCTAACTCAGTATTCTAAGAATTCAGTATAGTTAATTAAGAAAGACGGTTCATCTTGCTTATGCATTGATTACCGCAACCCTATTTAGGCAACAATTAAAGATCGCCATCAGCCGCCCAGGATCGTCGAATTGTTCGATTAGCTGTAAGGATTAACTATTCCACAAAATTAGTTTTAAGCAATGGTTGGAATAACCATCTCACCTTAAAATAAGCTTATGGTAATAATTGTTATGTAAGTATCAAGGCTGCTCCTTTGGGGACCTTGTATAGATGGAATGTTAAACATTTATTGTTAGACAAAAGATTGGTAAGTCCAATTATCAGGATCTGAAAGTTTCATTGGAAACAACGAATAAGATCATACAAATCCATAATCATCTGTAAGTTGCCAGTATTCGGCAGAAAATCAAGGATTTATGAAAGCAGCAACCCTCCTAAGTTTTTGTTAAGGAATAAGGTTCAACAAAAGATATCACCCTGGAAGGGTGTGCCAATTTGTTAATTATCAGGCTAGTTAAGATCTGAATATATAAAATCATTCGAGGGAATCGAATGTATCAAGATCAAATAGCTTATAAGCTAAAACCTATTTAAGGAGCTTGGCGAAGCTCGCAATGCATTACACACTAATGATTTAAGGATGTGTTTCACCAATAAGTCGAGAAGCATTATCACACAATGATATTCAGATTTATGATATGATGAGAAACCTGTATCGAATGAGGATCGACAGGTTAAGAAGCTCCAAAAAGGATACATGTACCTATTATAGAGGTCAACTTGGGAGCTTGGAGAGGCTCCAGATATGCTATAGAAGTTAAGACCATTATGCGACAAAAAGTACTTCCAGCATTTTAGCAAATCTCAAGATTTCTTTTAAGGGGGTGAGGATGTAACACCTCGTAAAATCACGTCCAATGATGTAATGACACGTGTAATAAACCCTAAGGAAGTCAAACATTGAATTTAAGGGACTATTTTTTGGAAAATTGAAAACTTTTATTATGAAAGGACTGGAAGTGTTAGCATACCTAAAATAAGTTTCTAAATAACCTCATACAATGTTTATGTTCACAAATGAGCCACTCGATGATCGAGTGTAGCCGTTTGCGTAATTAATTGAAAGTTTGCGCAATGAAGGGTTAAAAGCGTCAACATGTTAATTCTTACCTCTGAGTGACCTCTTAACAAACAGAGAGCTTCATGATATTTTATTATACTCTCGGGAATGCCACTTATTGGCCATCTAAGGTTTTTATGCCAATAGGTAAAGTTACGCCCAACTTTGCAAGTTAGAGAGACTAAAAATGTCAATATGTTTAATTATACCTCTGAATGACCTTTTAGCGAACCCGAAGCATCGTGATGTTCAGTAATACTCTCAAGAATGCCTAATATGGATTAGATGAGGCTTTGATGCTATTAAACGATAATATGCGCAAGTTTGCGCATTAGAGGGACCTAAAGCGTCAACTTTTGAATCTACGCCTTTTGGTGACCATTTAAGCGATCGAGAGCGTAGAAATAATTAAACTCATGCTTGGGAATGCCCATTATGGGCCATGGAAGGCTTGGATGTCAGAAAACGACATTTCGCGCTACTTTGTGCGATTAAAGGACTATTTGCGTCAAACAGCAAAAGTATGCCGATTCGTATGGTAACGGACCTTCCGGAATATGACCATGAGTTAAACATGCCTTAATTATCCTTTATATAGCTTAGATATAGGCTTAGAGGTGTTTGGTGCGCAAAAATAAACTTTTAAGTCATGCAGGGACTAAAAGTGTCAAAAAGTGCATAAGTTTGCATTTTCGCACATATCTTGCAATCTGAATATATCGGGACATCCAAAAATTTATGTAAGCATTAAAATATTTTATTTTAATGATTGGCATGATAAAATTCCATTTGTCGCGTAATTTGGTTCGTTTTTCGCGTCCGTCCGTGTTTCGTCGTAATTAACCGAACAACGTGACTGTACGACCAAACGAACCGACCTTCGGCATGTTTTTGAGCATGTTTCATGTTCCCTATGTTTAGGCATCATTGTAGAGCCTTAAAAATGGTTTAACGGGCCTTGAATGTGTTGGAAATGACATTTATCAAGTGAAGGGGCCAAACACGTCAACAGAAGAAAGTTCTGGTGAGCTGGTCTGGTCCTTACGGACCGTATACCCATGCCCTTGCGGTCCATAAAGGCTGCCCGGTATTAGAAAACTAAAAACCAGCTTTGGTTTGCCTCCTTGCCTCACGCATTTGATTCTATGGATCATTTGATGGTTTAGAAAACTGGTTTTACACCTGGTATGATCTTGTTAAACCTCCCTACACTTGTCAATCATCCAATCACACTCCAAACACTATAAATAGGGGTGAAGTTCTTCACTTCATTTCACCCATTTCTTGAGTTTTGCTCTCTAACACTCAAATCTGAGGAGCCTGATCAAGGGAACCTCCTTTTGAGTGATCTTCTACCTCTTGGACCTTTTGTAAGTGTCCCTTCTTTACTTAGTTATTTTATTTGGCTCTTAAAGCTAAAAAGTCAAACGTTTCGATAAACGCTTTAACTTTTAGCTAGACCTTGTATGGTCAAGCCATGGTTCGCAACGAACATGGCTACATGATCGTAATTAGGCAGGTGTTAAACCGTCATAAGGGCACATCCTAATTATCACGTTTACTTAGTTAATTGTCGGGTCAAAGTAATTAAATAAAAAGTCAACGAGTCGTTCTTTTTTTAAATAAAATTCATAACTAACGATGTAAAGGCAATAAAATCAGTTTTGTCACTTTAATAACTTGGTAAATATTAATTGAACACCCGACAATTCTAAGTAAAGGCTCGGTTTGGAACCGAAAGTCGCAAAAGTAGACTTTTGCTTTGACTTTCAGTTCTGACCCGAATTAGCTTAGTTTAATTATGCCTTAGGATTCCTTTAGGACCATGTTATAGGTTAGTATAACCATCTGAGGTTATACAACTTGGTTCATTAGTTATCCGATTCATATGCATGTTTCCGTTAAATGCTTAAATGTTGACTATTATGCCCATATGACCTTAAAACATGATTTTCAAAAATGTGAAAGAATAGAAACCTTTATTACTGAATTGTAAACTTGTCCCTAAAATTTGACATCAGTTTGAGGTCTAGATTAGGAGTTATGCTCATTAGCGTAAATGAAAAGCTTTTTATTAATTAAATGACATAATTAGCATATAGCCTATCTAAACCCAAATTTTAATACCAAAATTTTTACCCACTGATATAATATAATATTTTGGGATTTTTGAATATTTTTATTTATTTTTAGGCTGAGCATAACATAGGGTTCTAGCTTTGATTCGGTAATTGTCGGTTTTGCCCTTTTGGCCTATAAAATGAGTTTTACAAATCATTTTGATACCAAACCTTTTTCTACTGATCTTATATGATAAATAGAAAATTTTAAGCTTTCTGGAATGATAAAAATATCAGCTTTCCTTATAAAACCCGGAAATCGCTTAAAATCGCCTTTTTACGTGTTTTTAACGCATAGTATAAGTTAAAACTATTTTAACATATAAGGTTTGATCCCTACTGATGTTTTGAGTAAATTTTCATAATTAAACAGTAGGCAAAAGTTTTAAACTCCGAATTCTAATTTTGACCTTTAAAGCTTATGTGAAATTACCAAAATGCCCCTTCGGTGCTTAGTTTGGTTATAATTAATAAATTTCACATATACGCAATACCATACTGATATAACTTATTAAAGTAAGTATTTTTACTAATTATATCAGACCTGAAACTCAGATTTATATTTAAACTCTTTTAAAGCTTTAAAATGATCAAAATACCCCTACGGGGCATAAATTGAGTTTAAATTCGTTTTGGGCATAATGGAAGGTATCCTACTGATATCACAACATATTTAAGGCATATTAACTTAGAAAACCTGTTCATGATTCATTTGGTTACCCATTACGCAATTTTCGCGTTCGGATCGGTTTATGTAATTGGTTTGCATAAATTAGCCGAAACGGGTCAAACCTTATCATTTTTATCTCAAAATCCAGAACATGTTTAGTTTACCCATATTTAACAAGTATACAAGCTTGTCGGTTCTAAACCACATTCTAATCCGGTCTTCGCTTAATCGTGCGTTTTGAACCGTATCTTCTTTTAAAACTAACCGGTCTAAGCATAGGCTTAATTAAGACCCGTTAGGAATCTAATAGGGTATTAAAACCTTCGTTCTAGATTTAGGAGCCCAGTAAAAGCTACCTGTACTTGCTTGGTGGTATACGGCTGGGATAAATTGTATAAATTTGCTCAGGTAAATACTTTAACTTATTTTCCCTTATACGGGCTTGGGGTACGGTATATAAAATACCGCTTGGTCGGACATTGAATTTTTAATCGTATGAAGGTTAATTTATTGAAATGACCCGTTTAAATTGTTTTGTTTGCTTAAAGCCTTTGGGGGGTTAATGACCATGTCCCGGATATCCTTGGCATCATTCATAGAAATGGCCACGACCTAAGCACGGGGTGTAGGCATACACCCGCCAGTGCATATATAAATAATAAGGTATAACCGCCGGTTTCGAGATTAACTCGCCGCGGGACTATATCATGTGGTGTGTCTATTAATCTTTAACCCGGTGTCAACCCGGGCTACTGAACGTATAACGAACATGTAATTCTTTTACAAGTTTATATATAAATAATTATCCCAAGTTATAAAAAGTTTTGTGCCATGTGCATTCAAATCAATTTTCTAAAACATTTTCAAAATGTGTTAGTTAATTGTATTTACCAGTGTAAACTGACGTATTTTCCAAAAAGGCTAAGTGCAGGTACTTAACGGAATAGGCTGGCTACTCCTAGCATCAATAAAGAGTCTTGCAAGCTTAGATGCCTTTAAAGTCTGTTTAACAATTATCTTTTACTTGATCCGCCTGTGGATCCTTTACATTCCGTTTGTAATACTTTGATATTACCTTATATCGGTTTGTAATATATTCATCTTTTGCTTCCGCTGTGTATTAAATTGTGTTGTTTGACTATGATGACATCAACTACGTCACGATACTCCCCACCGGGCCCACCGGTAATACGTGGAAATATCGGAGTGTGACATTGTAGAGGTAAATTTGGAGTTGGTGCAGTAGCTTCAGGTGCAATAGTTGCATTGGGTACAAGAGGAGTAATCAGAGTAATGGTAAGCGACGAGTCTCTCCCCCCCGCTTCTTGTACTTCTTGCAATTCTTCGTAAGGGTTGGTACTGCTCCCACTGACCTTGAAATCCTCCAGGAACGCAACACGCTTGGTTTCAACAATACGGGTGACATGGGAAGGATAATAGAAACGATAACCCTTTGAATTATCAGGGTACCCGATAAAGAAACAGGTAACTGTTTTAGGGTTAAGTTTCCTAAGGAAAGGATTGTAAAGTTTCGCTTCAGCAATGCAGCCCCATACTTTCTTATATTTAAGACTCAGTTTCCTTCCTGTCCAAAGTTCATAAGGAGTTTTAGGGACAGACTTAGAAGGAACTCTATTGAGTATATGAACAACTGCTTTTAACGCTTCAGTCCAGAGGAATAATGGTAAATTAGTGTTGGCTAACATACTGCGCACCATGTTCATAAGGGTACTGTTTCTTCGTTCAGCAACACCATTCTGCTTAGGTGTACCAGGCATGGTGTATTGGTTCACAATCCCCTGGCCCTTACAAAACTCATAAAATGGACCAGGTGCTTGACCCACATCAGTATGTCTTCCATAATATTCACCGCCTCTATCTGATCTCACAACTTTAATCTGACGATCTAATTGCTTTTCAACTTCAGCCTTATAATCTTTAAAAGTTGTAAGAGATTCAGATTTCTCCTTAATAAGATACAAGTACATGTAACGAGAATAATCATCAATGAAAGTGATAAATGAAGTATGTCCTGTTATACCAGCGATTTGGTTGGGACCACTAATGTCAGTGTGAATGAGTTCTAATAAATTAGAGCTCCTAGTGGCACCTTTCTTATTCGCTAATGTCATTTTACCTTTAAGAAATTTGACACATGTTCCAAAATCAGAGAAATCGAGAGGAGGTAAGACTTCATCCTTTACGAGACGATTTAATCGTTCTCTTGAGATGTGGCCTAAACGTTGATGCCATAACATGGATGAAGTTTCTAAGTCTTGCTTCTCTTTCATCTTTGTGAGTGATTCATTAATGTTATATGACAACAAAGATTTGGAAAAATTATCATCTAGTTCTAATCTATAGAGACCACCATCCAGAATACCAGTACCATAAAGAACAGAATCATAGAGGATATAGAGTTTGCGATGACCATGGGAAACAATAAAACCGTCCATGTCTAACTTTGGTCCTGATACAAGGTTCCGAGTTACCTCAGGAACATATAAGGTATCATAAAGTTTAATACATAAACCAGTTTTCATAAATAATTGTAATGTTCCAATGGCCTTCACTTCTAATTCTCGATCATCCCAACCTTAAGCGTTCTTTGGTTTCTTTCCAGCTTCCAGATTGTAAGGAATCCCTGAGTTGAATTGGTAACTTGAACCATAGAACCAGAATCAAACCACCAAGAATTAGCAGGAACACTTAAATTATAGGACTCAAGTATCATAAAATAATCGTTACATTTCTTAGCCAGCCACTCCTTAAAGTCAGGGCATTCCTTCTGCATGTGTCCTGCCTTTTTACAGAACTTGCAGTGGATTCTGCCTAAGGAGTTCTTAGAGCTGGAATGTGCACTTGTATTAGGATTAGGATTAGGATTAGGATTAGGCCTTTGGACTTTTGAAGCATCATTCCTCTGATGATTGTTCTTCCTTTTCTTAGGGTTGGAGGTGGTGAAGTTGGCAACATCAGTAGTGCGATCCATCCTCATACGCTCTTCCTCCTGTACGCACATAGCGACCAACTCACTCATCGTCCATTTGTCATTCTGAGTGTTGTAATTGATCTTGAATGCTTCAAAGGACGAAGGAAGCGAAGTAATGATGAAATGAATGAGGAAACCATCACTGATTTCCATTTCCAGCCCTTCAGCTTATTGGCCATGTCATTCATCATCATGATGTGCTCGCGAATGCGGCTCCTCCCATCATACTTAGTTGTCACCAGCTTGAGGATAAGGGTACTAGCGTGTGCTTTAGACGTCCCTTTGAACTGCGCCTCCACAGAAGCCAAGTAGGTTTTAGCATCTTCAGAATCAGGAATGGCTCCCCTGATTGCATTGCTTATGGAC
The DNA here is from genome assembly GCA_030545235.1 of Helianthus tuberosus. NCBI lineage: Eukaryota > Viridiplantae > Streptophyta > Magnoliopsida > Asterales > Asteraceae > Helianthus > Helianthus tuberosus. The sequence continues at coordinate 20,006,551 of CM060421.1, forward strand.
TGCTTCATGAACATGAGAGACATGCGGTTACACCTAGTCCACTTTTCATGAGTTAACTGCTCAGCAGCAGTACTTTGAGGAGTAAGGTCCGCTGGCTTATTCTCTCTTAGAGCATAGTCAAAGTCCAGCAATCCAAGCGTAAGCATGAGAGCATCCTTCCATGCAGCAAAGTTATCACCAGTCAAAGGTGGAATCCCGCAATTGGGCGCTGATAGTGGAAATAAGATGAGCAAGTTATGATACTAAGGAAGAAGTCCTAATGTGATCTAGGGCACCTTAAACTAAGGCAGGCATAAATAATGGCCAATTTACATTATGAAGCTGTGATATTGTCTATTACTAACATCAAAATAATAGACTTAGTTAAAATTCTACTTAAACGAAGACAAATCAACTTTGGCCAGAAGTGTAATCATTTAAGCATGTGTGCAAAATGATTGTAACAAATCAGCTTTGGCCAGAAATTGAGACAATCACTTTAGTTATGCACTTGTTAAGTATGCCATCTATGAAGGAATTAAATCAGCTTTGGCCAGATATTAAGACATTCATATTTATGATGCATACTTAACATAGCTTTCGTAATACTTGGATGATAAGTAGATGTATCAAATCAGCTTTGGCCAGAAATGATACATCAAAAGCTCATTCAAATTAAGCCATTTTGGTTTTGTAAAACATTATCTGATTCTGATTAATTAACTAAGTAAATACAAAACCCAATTATTTAATAGCAAACTACCTGTTAGCGCGGATTTCGAAAATTATAACTTTATATCTTTTTAACAGTTTTCGAATAAACTTAAAAGATAAAATTGGATCAAACAGGAAAAAACACTCATCAATCCTAATTACATTCCAAAACATAAAGGAATTTTTGAATTTTCCTAAGAACATGATGAACTAAAAAAAATAAAAAAATATAATAAAACATAAATTCTGGAACCCGAAACCTGAATTTTAAGGCTTTTCTAAAACAGATTTCGGTTATAAGTTTACACGTTTTGATTCCGAGACATTTAAAACGAATTCTTTTCCTCGAAACAGAGATCTCGAGTGGATCTTTATGACTCGAAACCGGCTGTTAGGTTTATTAAGTTATCAAAATTCCATTTTCCAAATTTCTATCCCAGAATTGATGGATACGAAAACAGAACTGACTAATCAACATATGCTCTGATACCACATGTTGGATCAGTTCTGTTTAATCATAAGGGAAAACATGAAAACATACCTGTTACAGCAGACAGTGCAGTGGAGAATCAAGTGATAGATGATGCCATCGAGTTCGACATAGTTGTCAGTCTGATCTGGTTCCTCCTTAGGGTGCTGACTAATGATGGTGATGATGAAAACCGAATAGGGGATTCGGTTATGGAGAAGAGGCCGATTGATGTTATGCTAATTAGGGTATGTCTAAGTGTGTAACTGAGTAACCCTTTAACCTCTACATAATTCTCCTTATATAAGCACCCAAGAGGAAACCTAATTAGTTAATAAGGGTAATAGGGTCCATCAACAATTACCAACTAATTATTTAATAGGTTGTTATATATTTTGATCTATATAATGTAAATGATTATAATGGCTACTAGATTAAATATTAAACATAATATATTTAATCTTACAGTGTACTGTCAAATGTCATACTCTTTCATAAAAAGTTGTAACATTTTGTTGTGTTGGTTCCCCACTTGTATATAAAAATAATTTTGGCACGTTTCTCATAACATCGTTTGCATAAAATCTTGGTTTCTTTTGAATTATTTGAATACCATTATGTTACTTCTATCCAGAAGTGATTAGTACACAATTCAAAAGACTATGAACGTACAGATATGAAATACATACAAGTACGCATGCGTACATACATAATACATTAATAACTAGAGTAAATTCCAAATAAAAATCAAGTCAATCCATTTAAAGTTAGTAGTTTGATGGGCTAATCCCAGATTTTAATAGTAGTAAAGTGTGTTAGTTAGTAACTAAGTTGGCTCGAATCATAAAATTTGACTTCAGAGTTCGAAATTTGAACCTGTTTGGCTGTTTTGGAATTGCACTACGTTGAATTGAAAAAAAGGAAAAACTGGGCCTAGATTTACTCTATGCATTGGGCCTTGTTAAAAAAGCCTTCTTTCCCAATTGGCCTACTCCTTGAAGCCCAACTTAGAAGGGTCCAATTTCTATGAATCTAATAACACTTATGCAATGCAAAATTCAGATGAACTGAACAAGACGAAGTAGACTAGAACACCATAAAACGAAAACATATGGATCATTTAAAATCAAAACTGCCAAATTTACATCATTTTATCGATCTATAATTCCGTCACATACTTGAAAAATCGAAAGAATAGCCGTGTGTAAAGAAACTCGATCAACCAATCGAAGTCAAATAACAAAACTGTTTGTAAAACCTTCACCCACGTATTTGTACTCTAAACGGGCAACCCAACCCATTTTAGGGACATCTTGGGTTTTTACCAGGCCCACCGTAATAAATATAATTACCCCAAACATTATTAATCCCACCTCTAATATCATAGCAATTCGGATTATCAGCTACTACTTTCAAATTAGACAATGGGATTAAGCTATTATCCCAATCCACAACTTGCATGTTACGAAAATACGAGGCTTTCCCGAACCCTTCCCCCGCGAAATGGCCACTTCCCATTTGGGTTGAAGTATGAGAACCTGAGGCTTGACTATTCACAATTTCGCCCCCGAATTGTACCATACTTGCATGATCTCGAAGATGAGTGAACAAAGAGGCCGGCCAGTATCCAACCAAAACCCCCGATCCAAATTCGAGCCACCAGTTTCCATGCTTTGGATCCTGTAGCACAAAAAAATGTTACTTATTGCTAGATGCTATTTTATGGTAACTTAAATAAGATTGAAAGAAATAGATTACACTGGTGGGTAAATACTTTCCATTATATATTGTATTTAATCAGTTTAGGCCATGCGTAATGGAGCATTATAGGGGCGTCAAGGGGCTTGATAACTCCCCTAAAACCTCCCCCTGGGCGTTAAAGGGGCATGAAAAGGAAGAAACATTTATAATATAATGCTCAATGGAGAGAAAACAAAACCAAAAAGTAATAATTGAAAAGGCAGGGCGATAACCATTACATATTCTTTAAGGGGTGTTATGATGCTAATGTGACGAAATTACGAATAGTATTTTATATGTATTAAAATATATATATGGAATGATTATTAATAAATACAAAAAGCCATTTTGGTATGATTTTGTTTATGGAATTCTTGCCTTTTAAGTTATACATAATTTATCTCCAAAAAAAGCATAAGAAATAATTTGTTCGTAGGGTACAAGGCAAGGTTACTTTGAACTTTGAAGTATATGATGACACTTCCACCCCCGAAACAAACCATAATTGTTCTCACTTTTTTCCTTTTTCTTTTTATAAAAAAGAACCATTTTTCTTTATTTATAATAATAGTTTAAACTCTTTTATGCAATATTTAATTTTTTGTTTACAGCATAAGATTTGTACAACATTCATTCAAATGATAATTTGAAACACACATTTTTTCTTTCATGAACTCCATTTTCTAAGACATAAAATATGTTCATATTTGTTTTATAAACTTTGTTAAAGAGTTTACCTTCCATATCAGTAAGCTAATATCAAATTGTCCACCATTGTACGACGAAGTTGGAGATATGGCTGCGCCGATCGCAATTCTGTTATTTGTTTGAACAAAACCCGAGCAAAGCAGATTGTAGCATCCTGTAGCTTGATACGCATCGGTCTACATAAATTATAAAAATGTAGAATTAATTATAAAACTGATTCAACATATTTATATTTATTGAAAATAATAAAATGCTGAGCTAAAAGAAAAGTTAAAAAGAACAAAACTTACAGTCCAATAAGTGAAGAATCTAGGGTAGTTGTCCCCATACAACTCTGGGCTAACCTGCCATCCAGCTTCAATGGTGTTGAGATCATCACCAAAAGCACCCGAAATCACCCACATTTGCGACAAACTGAACTCGAATCGATCCGTCACCTTTGGATCCCACACGTTTATGCTTGCTTTTGCTCCATAGTATTCGTCTCCACTCACATAACCAACTGCATGCTGCCATTCGCAACGGGAGTTATACTTTAGCAACGAAATTGCCTAAGTGGGACCCAACCTTCAGTGGGAAGGTGCGATGAGTCGATATAGATAATTTGTCGTTAAAAAAAATACATTTCATTTTCTTAGGTACTTAATTATATGGTATACACATTTATTTGAATAATATTACATGTATAGGGACTAATGTCACCATGAAACTTTATAATTAAACAAAACAAGTTAAAAAAAATCAGTAATTCATAATCCAAATTTTGAAAAAGAAAAAAAAAAAAAAGAAAAAGTAGTGGGAGGAATGAAGTTACCTCATGGCCACCACTAGAAGAATCTCTTCTAACTGGTCTTGCAATTTTTCTACCGAATCGTTTGATAGAATTTGCTCGTAAAATATCTTGTTCTGTTGTTCTTCTGATCGGAATTGTTCCCTCGGGGCAGTACTCGCCGGATAAACTCCATAATTGATAGTTTTCCAACTCCATTCCTGCATGATGATGCCCATTTGGTCTCTCTGGAGGGTTCTAATAATTAAAACAAAATATATAGAATAAGAAATTAAACAAAAAGAAGAAAAAAACTGAAATTTGTAAGTTAAACTAACCAATGGCTTGGTTCCTTTGAGCACAGGATGATCAAAAGCTGGCTGATGATGAACCATGACACAATCCAATATATCCCCATCTGGGCTCTACAATATAAGTAGTTTCAAATTAAAAAAATATTTATATATGAAGAAAAAACTGTATGCTTTTGTCATTTAATTAAACATGGGTACAAGGGTTCAAATATTGCAAAGCGCAGATACATATGGTTTATATGAGTATTTAAGAGTAAGTTAGTTTGTCGTTAAAAAAATAGTTACCTGGATTGTTTTGACAGAAGGCTTGTTGATTTTCAACAGATGGGTTCTAATTAATTTCATTTTCTTTGACTCTTCTCCGGGCCGAAAAGTTTGATTCAGTCGACGAAAATCATCGAATTGTGAGGCGGAGATTGCGGTTGAAGACAACAAGAGGAAGAAAACAAAGGAGGAAATGATTAGAAAATGAAAAGTGAAATCCATTCTTGTATGTACTATTCTTCTTCTTCTTCCAAACAAATCTGTTTCTTGTTTTTGTTTTTGTTTTGTGCATTTGCCTTCTTCTTGTCTCCTTCTGAAATCAAACCAAAAACAAATATTCTCTGTTTTGTCACAATGAAAACTGGCCATTTTGAACTTACTCTAATGCCATTTTTCAAAGATTCAGAGGATGTTTTTTGGAACAAAAAAAAAACCCACTTCTTGCTCTAGATTTTCTATACTAATTCTGTTGCTTGATTTGTATGTTCTGACACAAGCAACAGGTGTTGATGATTTGAGCACAAAAATTTTGGTTTTGAAGTTTTTTTTTTGGAGTGTAAAGCATGTGGAATTTGGACATAAATATTGGTTGTGACCAAAACATGCAACTTTTGAGAGATTAGAATCGAGTAGAGAGAGAAATAGGGGTGGGGTGGGGGTGTTCCGGTCTTCAATACAAAGACTGCAACTTTACTTTTTTGTTTTACCACTTAAAATATATAATATTTATTTAGTATGTATTTTTTAATTTGTATGAGATAAAAACTTTTGTTTGATAATGTATAACTCCCTTGTTGATTTCATGAGATCAAGGATAGAAATGTTCATTGGATTTGAAACAGTTTTGGTACACTTTTAAGTTAAAAAATAAGAACAAAAATAATAGTAAATATTGGTATATTCATTAAAGGTTTATTACATCACACACTATGTGGAACTTTTATGTTTTTATTATTGTATGTAATAATCTATTTCTTTACTAGATCAACTTTTTATTTCGTTATAATATAGAATTAACTTGTAACCGTAAAAATAATAGCGCACCATAGATAATTAGAAGTCAAAAAAGTTGTAAACATTGTTCCACTATTTTCACACCCCTAAATCTTATTTTTACATCATTTTTTTACTTTATCTCTCTATATGTGTCTATGTATGTATAGAGAGATGAAAGAGATGGGTGTGTACATATTAACTCTCTATTTTTATTTTCCAGTTTCTTATTAATATGTATGCAATGTAAGTAAACATAAAAGAGGAGGGGATAGTGACATTCTTTGCTTTGGGGGTGACAGAAGGGAAGTACAATTGATTCTGGGTCTCAAAGTTGCCTGCTTGCTTTCACTTCTCCCTATATGTTCTTTCTGTTACTCTATTCTTTTTTAAATATTCCACTATTTTATCTTCCATTTTAATATATAATATAAAAAAAAACCTTTTATATTATCAAGATCTTAAATAAGTGTATAGAGGTGGATATAATCATATGTAGTGAGGGAAAAGAGACAGTTAAAAACCACATTATGTAGTTTAAGACATCATGTACAAATGTCTATATGTTATTAAGGTTCTCTGTTTACAACTAATATGAATTAATGAAGAAACCTGTATATAGAGGATAAAGTTTATTACAAAACAACTATATTACTGCAAGAATAATAAGAAATAAGCCTAAAATCATTAAAAAAATTATCAAAGGTTCATGATTTTGAAATTTTGTACTTCTTAGACGTAAACGGGTATGTTTATTTAAATAAAGACCTATCAAACAAAATTCTTGTTGTGCTTTAAAAGTTTTAACCATTATTAGCTACACAATTGTAGGTAATATAAGATACACATGACTTAATCGATATGTGTTCATTATTTATAATTTCAATGGATGAATTAACATTCGTGTGTGTATATATAGGTAATATAAGATACACATGACTTAATCGATACGTGTTCATTATTTATAATTTCAATGGATGAATTAACATCCGTGTGTGTATATAGATTAAAAAAACTTTGAAAAAACACATAAACACGTGTACATAGCTCTTCAAATGAATTAATGAAGAAACCTGTATATAGAGGATAAAATTTACTACAAAACAACTATATTAATGCAAGAATATAAGAAATAAACCTATAATCATTAATTTTTTTTTTTTTTTTTTTATCAAAAGTTCATAGTTTTGAAATTTTGTACTTCTTATTAGATGTAAACGGTATGTTTAATTACATAAAGATCAATCAAACAAAATTCTTGATGTGCTTTAAAATTTTTAACCATTATTGCCTACATATTTGTAGGTAATATAAATGACTTAATCGATATATGTTCAATACCCGACGGTTATGTTAGAGGCGGTGGCGTCTCAAGATTTGTGGATTTGACATGCTTTTTGTGGCCCGGCGGGTTCACAAAACGACATCAACGTGCTCCAACAATCTCCGTTATTTCTTACTCAACGAAACGGAAAGGCGCCATATTGTCCATTTCAGGTGAACGACCACTTATACAAACGCGGGTATTATCTTACTGATGGGATCTACCCTAGCTGGTCCGTGTTTGTGAAGTCTTTTCCATATCCTCACATCCCGAATGAAAAAAAGTTCAAGAGGCAACACGAGGCCGCAAGAAAAGATGTGGAACGGGCGTTTGGTGTGTTAAAGGCGAAGTGGGGAATACTAAAGCGTCCAATGCGTTCCAAAACGGTGAAAAAGATAAGGTTACTCGTGTATACGTGCATTATTTTACATAACATGATTATAAAAGACGACGGAAGGGCGATAGCACCGGTACACATTCAAGATCCTCCAGTCGAACCAACAGCTTATAGCGAGCTCATTGACGAAGAAACGCATTGGAGACTAAAACACGATCTCGTTGAGCATCTCGGACGTTTAGATCTACCTCACCTTGAAGTGAGTTCCGACGACGAGTAGTTTGTTTTTATATTTTTCTAGTTTGAATGTAATTTTTATTTTTCTACGTAATTTTTATTTTTCTAGGTTGTTTTTTTTTAATTTAATGAAATGTCTTTTATTTAATTTTTATTTTTATTAATATATTTTTAATTTATAAACATGCATAATTTTACAACAAATAAAAAAAAAAAAAAAAAAAACCCAAGTCCCCTAAGAGGGGAGTGCCGCCATCAAAATGGGGTGTTAGGGGAGTTTAAAAGGGGAGTTGACATGGCACTAGCTGATTGGTGGTGCGTAAGAGAGGGGACTCCCCTCTTAGGGGAGTGCCCCTCTCACCCTTAAGGGAGAAGGGGGTGGTGACCACCCATCACTCACAACATCCAATCAAGTTCCGCCATTTCATTAACCATTATTCCATCACTCACAACCTTTTTTAATGGAAATAGTCATCACTCACAACACCCAACACCCAACAATAAACCCTCACAACCCAACAAATCAAACAACACCTACCATTCTTCACGGCGTGATAATTCTCACGCGTTACAAAATCGACGAGTGATAGTCGATGGTGGCGGTGGTGTTTTCACGCGTGATACTTTTCATCACGGAACCTTTTCTACCGCCCCGCCTGCCCTTAACTAAAATGGTTCTCAACATATTATTGGTTGCGACATGAATTGTGTATATAATCAGATAAGTTTTTTTTTTCCTCGAACGACAACTTCTATATATAAATATAGTTATATAGAACCCAACACGATGCTAGAACAAACATGGAAACAAATTAAAACATACCTGTAATATCAAAATCTAACAACTCTCCCACAGTGACGAAGTTTAAGATTTCCGACCGGGGGGTCGAAAACGTATATACCCAAAAATTTCTATAAAACGGGGGGTCGAAAACGTATATACTTAAAAATTTCTATACGAAAACTACATACTCTCCACTACTGAGGGAAAAGTTCGGGGGGTCGGCCGCCCCACTATGTTGCGCCCCTGCTCTCCCATAACAACTCAAATCTAGAATTGGACCTAGTTTAATTAGCCAAACGAACAATTATATTTTGTGGTTTAACATTTGGGTGTAATAGTGCCGGTCGGGTTGAGTTAGATGCGTTGCCACGCTGGGACCAGGTGATATGAGCCTGCATGCTTTGGCTACAAATCCATGCAGTTTGCACGCGTAGAACCCTTTGATAAAAACATAATCTATCTTTTTGTTTCCTAAAAGTTTTAGTGTCTAACACCCTGCCCCTTCTCTTCTAACCATCCAACTTATTTTTACTTCTAGTACAACCATGTTAACTATACCGATCGACATTATAAATAATAAATAGTTACTTAAATGATTGTTTCAAACACAATTATTACTGAACTTTAAACTTTTATGTATACTTTTTGTGTTTTAAAGAAAGTTGTGCATATACGTAATTAAATTTGATTAATGTTTGGTTGACCTCATTAAGCACGACAAGAAACTGGACCTTTAGCAACGACCAGAAAAAGGCTTTTCGCAACGAAATTCGTTTCTATAGCCTATTGCGATCAAAATTAGTCAGGACAGGGTCGTTTCTATTGCTCCGTCGTAACAGGCTGCTAGTCTCGACGTTATACACGGCGTAGCTATAGATTGTCCTACAACGACGATATTCAGTCACTATAGGCGTTTCACAATTTCCTACACTTTCACCTATAGAGACTAAATTTAGTCACTACAGGTTTTCACAATTTCCTACACTTTCACCTATAGAGACTAAATTTAGTCGCTATAGGGTTTTTACATTTTTAAGATTTTCTCCTATAGAGACTAAATTTAGTCGTTATAGGTTGCAAATGGATTTTTTAATCAGTCATTGATAGCGACTACATTTCGTCACTGTAGTTGAAAAAACTTCATATTTTTTTAGTTAATTACATAGTTAGTCCCCGTGGTTTACACAAAATAACAATCTAAGGTACTAATAGTTTAAAATCACATCCTGGGGTACTAACTTTCCATTTTTTAACATGTAAGGGTATTAACGTTAATTCCCTATTAATTATTAGTACCTTAGATTGTTAGTTTGTGTAAACTACAGGGACTATATAATTAACTATGTAATTAATACCCTCACATGTTAATAAATGGAAAGTTAGTACCCCATGATGTGATTTTAAACTATTAGTACCTTAGATTGTTACTTTGTGTAAACCACATGGACTAACTATGTAATTAACTCTATTTGTTTTTATATAATTTTCCAGGTTTACTAAATTAAAAAGCTGTAAATTTCAAATCTAATATAATATGTTCAATTCTAAGCAAACATATATAATAACATTCAAACAACAAATTTTAAAGCAAACTAACTTCAAGTCTAATAGAATAACCATAACATCTAAATACTTAAAAGTTGCAATATATCATTCAAATACATTCTTCCAACTAAAACGAAACTAAGTTATGCAAATTCATCATCTTTTCAAGATTTTTTTGTAGTGAAGATCGGTCCAAAGACAATTGGGTTATAGCAAGAGATGACAATTTGTTAAAACATACATGACTAACCCAGAATCTACATGTGTTTAATTTGAATACTAATGGTTTAGATACAAAAGCATTTGGACTAAAGTTAAAACGAAAAAACATGATCAGACATTTAAAATTCGGATCTAAGTATCTGACGACGGGCCTATGGGTTGCCCCATTTACCCATCTTGGGCTATTATCACATGGGCCTAACAAGTAAAAGCCCAAATGCTGAAACTTGCCCATTAAGGGACTTTCTCCTAAATCGGGCGGGAAACAGAGATATTTAACAAGGGAAAGGTAGCATTAAATGCATGATAAGAATGGGATCTCCGGTTGGCACTGTACTATCAAGCCGACATCATTAAATGAAGGAATGATCCTACCGTTGGGGCGCAGACACGTGTCTGAGTCCCCCAAAGTCTGATAGAACCCGTTCGATCGTCTCGGTATAATCCCATTGAAGAGATAAGGGCTTCCGGCTATATAAGGAAGGTAAAAGGATGATCTTAAAGGCATGTCCGAGGTACCTCACTTAATGCTTCATTCTCTCATTTACTCTCATAATAATCACACAATAAATATACCCACACACGTATCTGATTCTCACCATAAAGGAACATTCCGGTGATCATATTCATCGGAATAAGCTCCTCATACTCTCCGGCAAGTTTACTTACTCTCACGCCGGAGCTTGGTCACGGATCCCCCCTCCGGGGTTCTTCCTGGCGAGGCTAACAGTTTCCTTTTTTGTAGCAAACGAAGGCTGGGATATTCCAACGTCAGCGAAGACCCTCTTGAACATCATCCGGGATTTGGGTATTTGACATTGGCGCCATCCGTGGGACCTTTCAGTCTAGCTGATATTCTCACTCCAGAACATAGACGTTGTGATAACCCATTCGAGAAGAAACAGCATGGCGACACCACCAAGTTCACGAACCATCCAAACGGTGCAAGACGATCGTGATAAGGTCACAATGGAGGACATCACTCACGAGGAAGAAAATGAAAACCAGGTAGAAACCCTGGAAAGAGAAGAAACCATCACTCCAGATTTCGTTGCCACACATAGGGAGAAGCTAAAAAAACATCTCGAGGATTTAGAGAGACGAGAGAGACTCGATAGCCTCAGGGCTAGGCTATCCTTTGACACACCACCCAACCGGGAAGGAGTAGATCCACAAAACAAGGACGGTGGAACCGACCATCTAGAAGCATTCATGACAGCCCTCAGGCAAATGTTCTCGGAAGAAAGAGAAGACCTTATTGTGGGAAAGAAGCAAAAAGAAAAAGAGAAGGAGAAGGAAAGTCAGAGTGACAACAGCCTGGATTAGCCCTACCTCCCTCGAGACCTAGCCGAGATTTCAAAGTTCACTAAAAGAATCGCTGAGGCACCTATGACCCCCAAGATTAAACTACCTCCAAACTTTGACAGGTATGACGGAACGAGGGACCCTGAGGATCATCTCCATGCTTTCAAAGGTGCAGGGAAACTGGGACGGTGGCCCATGCCTGTTTGGTGTCACATGTTCGTGCAAACCCTAACGGAGGGAGCCAGGCTCTGGTTCGACAGCCTCCCTCCTGGGGGAATTGACAGCTACGAGGAGTTAAGTGAGAAATTCTTAAGGAACTTTGGTCAACAAAGAAAGGTAATCAAAAACCCAAACACGATCATGCATATAAGGCAACGGGATAATGAACGAATAGATCAATATATGGAGAGGTTTGTCAAGGAAAGTATGAACATCAAAGACGTCCCGGAGGTCATGAAGATCAGCAGCTTCATCAATGGGTTAAAGCATGCACAACTATGCGAAAAGTTAGGGGAGGAGTTCCCATACTCCTTCGACAACCTCATGGACAGAGTCAGGGTCTTTGTCAGGGGCAAGGACACAGTTAGCAAAGCTAAGGAGATGGAGACCCTGGCCCGAAGGATCAACCCAGCTCCAAAACCTCCAGAAAAAGGTACACCATACTCACGAAAACCAGCTTTTGATAAAATGTTGCATGACAGGGTGAGACCCACGTACTCCCCATACAGACCTCGGGGGAGGGGGTCATTCCCTTACTCTGATAGCTTCACCCCTCTCACTAAGACTCCAAGTGAGATACTGGTTACCGAAAGGGTGAAGAATTCCTTTCCAAGACCACCACCCATAAAACAGGACCAAAGGCACAACCGAACGAATACTGTGACTTCCACAGGGGCTATGGTCACATAACTGATGATTGTATGTATCTAAAGAGGGAAATAGAGGCCGCGGTGAAAACGGGTAAACTGGCTCATTTGGTTAAGGTGATTAAGGAAGGAGGAGGGGACCGCAAAGGGAAGGACGTGAGGGAGCCTGGAAGGGCAGATGTAGACATGATTAGGAGAAGGGATGAATTTGACACTACCAGGAGTGTAAAAGCTAGAGTCCTGGCCCCCTAGACCGTATGAAAGCTCCCATCTTGATGACACACCTGGAGGAGAACGAGGTACAGCGACTCCCCCTCAACATTTTAGCCATAATAGCTGGGCACAAGGTAGCCAGAATACACGTAGACGGGGGAATCGGAGTAGAGGTAATATACGAACACTGTTTCCTAAGGTTTGACAGGGACGTGAGGGATCGGCTCGAGGAAGATTCTATCCCCCTAGTGGGTTTCAACAACAGTGTGTCACACCCCTTGGGAAAGATCAGACTCCCATTTACAGTCGGGGTAGGGGATCGTGTCCGAACCATAAATTTAACTTTCACGGTGGTCCGAGCACCCTCAAAATACAATGCAATCCTAGGAAGGCCCGAGATTAGCGATTTGCAAGCACAGGCATCAACCCCACATGGAGCTTTAGTATTCCAGACGCCAAAAGGCTTGGCCTGGGTAAAATCTTCATACGAGGTGGTGTCTTCTGTTTCTGAGGGGGAAGTGTTCGAGAAACCTCAAAAAGAAGGGGTAGAAGAATGGGTCCTTTGCGACAGGTTCCCTGAGCAGACGGTTAAGGTGGGAAGCCACCTGAGTGACAAATGTAAGAGTACCCTCAAAGAGCTACTTCTCTTCAACATAGACGTGTTTGCATTTCAGCATGGAGACATGACAGGAATCCCAAGAAGTCTGACCGAGCATCGACTCAACACATACACCTGGGCAAGACCGGTGAAGCAAAAGAAACGAAGCATGGGTCCTAACAAGAGAAGGGCAGCCTATAAGGAGACCAGGAAGCTGCTCAGAGCGGGTATAGTAGGAGAAGTGAAATATCCATCCTGGGTTGCTAACCCGGTCATGGTCAAGAAAAAAGACGGGGGGTGGAGGATGTGCATTGACTTTCAGGACCTGAATAAAGCATGCCCCAAGGACTGCTATCCCCTCCCGGAGATAGACGTCCAAGTGGACTCCTTGTCTCAATACCCCCTAAAATGCTTCTTGGATGCTTACAAAGGGTATCACCAAATACAAATGTCAATGGAAGACGAGGAGAAGACCGCCTTCATTACAGACGAGGGAACCTTTTGTTACACCAAAATGCCCTTCGGGCTAAAAAATGCTGGGGCCACTTACCAAAGGTTCATGAATACCCTCTTCAGAGAGCAGCGGGGACGAAACTTGGAAGTGTATGTTGATGACATTGTTATAAAAAGCTTAACTGAAATGGCTATGATAGACGATATAGCCGAAACCATCCGAGCTATGCAAGATGTGAATATGAAGCTGAACCCTGGGAAGTGTTGCTTCGGGGTAGAAGAAGGAAAATTCCTGGGGGTAGTGGTCACCAAGGGAGGTATCAAAGCTAATCCGGAGAAAACCCAAGCGGTAGCCGAAATGCGATCTCCCCGGTCCTTGAGGGATATTCAACAACTGAAAGAGAGGGTAATTGCCCTAAACCGTTTCCTCTCAAAAGTAGCTGATAGAACCCTTACCTTCATGAAAGTACTGAAGGACTGTCTCCAGACAGACAAATTTAGATGGACCCCGGAGGCTGAAACCGCTTTCCGAGAAATGAAAGACTACATCTGTAAGCTCCCAACCTTAGCCACCCCAGTCCCCGGGGAGGACTTACTTCTGTATCTATCTGCCTCGAAAACGACCATAAGTGCGGTAACGATGGTGGAACGGGAGGGAAAGCAGATACCAATATACTTCATTAGCAGGACCCTCAAAGGCCCTGAGGAATGCTATATGCCCCTGGAGAAGTTGGCTTTAGCCCTCATCTTTGCATCTCGGAGACTTAGAAGATACTTCCAAGCTCACAAGGTCACCCTAATGACAGATCAGCCCCTCCAGAAAGTACTGAGGAGACCAGAATTGTCAGGCCGCCTGGCCAAATGGGCAGTTGAACTGGGAGAACACTCCTTGGAATTCAAAGCCAGAACTGCCATGAGAGGACACATGCTGGCTGACTTCTTGGCGGAGGTCCCGGAGGATGAAGAGAAGGAGCTCCTAAAATGGGAGGCTCTGGAGGAGGAAGAGAAAAAGAAAGAGGATGAGGCGATATGGAAACTACTTACGGATGGGGCCTCAAGCGAGGAAGGAAGCGGAGCGGGCATTATGCTGATTAGTCCTGAAGGAGTTGAGCTAACCTATGCCATAAGACTAGACTTCGAAAACACCAACAACACAGCAGAATACGAAGCCCTTCTGGCAGGGTTAAGATTAGCCAAAAAGATGAAAGCAAGGAATGTGGAAGCTAGTACTGACTCACAGCTAGTAGTCAAGCAGTACCACGAGGAATACGAGGCTAAGGATAGCATAATGACTCAATACGTGGCGAAAGTGAAAGAGACAGCCAAGGCTTTCAAGACCTTTAAACTAGAATACATCCCCGGTGGGAGGAATAGGAAATCGGATGCTCTTAGCAAGCTGGCTTCCGTAGCGTTTGACCACCTAGCCAGGGAAGTCAAGGTGGAGGTCTTAACCTCCCCCTCCCTTGACGCAGAGGAAGTAACTGCGATTGAAAATGCACAGGAGACGTGGATGACACCAATTGTAAGATTCCTCAAAGATGGAACGCTACCTGAGGGAGACTGGGCAGCCCGGAAGGTAAGGGTCAAAGCTTTGCAATACGAATTAATTGATGGAGAACTTTACCAAAGGTCATACCTGGGCCCATCCCTGAAATGCGTCGATAGTGAAGAAACAATATATGTGATTAGAGAAATATATGAAGGAATTTGCGGCATGCATTCTGGGCCAAGGACAGTAGTGGCAAAGGCGATGAATGCGGGATTTTATTGGCCTAGAATATATGAGACAGCAGTAGAAGAGATCAAGAGATGTGACAACTGCCAGGTCCATGCGCCCATGACACACCGCCATAAGCACCCAATGATACCTGTGTCAACATCTTGGCCCTTCCAAAAATGGGCCATTGACATTATTGGGCCATTCCCAGAAGGCCCATGAGGGGTTAAGTTTGTGGTGGTTGCCATCGATTATTTTTACCAAGTGGATAGAGGCAAGGCCCTTGGCGAAGATAACCGGGGAACAAATGAGACGGTTTGTACTAGACAACA
This sequence comes from Helianthus tuberosus, assembly GCA_030545235.1. Taxonomy (NCBI): domain Eukaryota; kingdom Viridiplantae; phylum Streptophyta; class Magnoliopsida; order Asterales; family Asteraceae; genus Helianthus; species Helianthus tuberosus. Next base: position 20,022,434 of record CM060421.1, read on the forward strand.
TCATCTGCAGATCCCAAAGGAACTGGTGAGTGATAATGGTGTCCAATTCGCTGGAAAACCCTTCAGGCCATGGTGCGAGCAGATGCACATACATCAAGTGTTTACCTCCGTCACCACGCACAGAGCAATGGGTTAGTAGAAAGATCAAATCAAAGCGTTATCAAGGGAATGAAGGGGAGACTCGGGAGGAAGCAAAAAGGATGGCTGGAGGAGCTGCCATTTATTCTATGGGCATATAGGACCACTCCCAAGGACTGCAACGGAGAAACCCCCTTCAGCTTAACTTATGGGACGGAGGCTGTCATCCTAGCTGAGATAGGGTCCCCAACTGCCAGAATGAAGCTCAGAGAAGCTGAGAATGAACAAGATCTCTGGATGAACCTAAACTTGCTCGAAGAGAGAAGGGAAATAGCAGCGATCAGGGAGGCCAAATATAAGAAGCAGCTTGAAAGCTACTATAATGCCAAGATGAAAAAGCTCAATCTTGTCCCTAGAGACTTGGTCCTGAGAGAAAATGAAGCTAGCTTACAGGAGAGCACCGGGAAACTAGGGCCTAACTGGGAGGGGCCCTACCGGGTTACTTGGGCAAACGGCAAGGGAAGTTGCAATCTGGAAACACTTCAAGGCAAGGAAGTTCCAAGGATATGGAACCTTATGCAACTCAGAAAATACCACATGTAAAAGATGAAAGATGCCTTCAAGGGAAAACGGCCAGGGAGCCACTTTTGTAAAAAATTAACTGCTAGTTAAGGGGTTACCCCAAGGAAAACCTTTTGTAAAATCTTGTACTAGAGGACATAGTCCCCAAGAAATGTATGGTAATGAACAATCCACTTGTTCCTTTTGATAAAAAATGCGAGTATTGTATCAGGGCAGACGTGCCCGAAAAACTACAAACCTAATAACAAACGAACACACGTGTAAAAGGTATACCCAACATACCAAATGCCCGGCTGTAGGGTAAAACAAGGCCTAGCTAGCCCAAAAAGAACGGACAAACATGCTAGAAAACATATTCTGACATTATAAATTTGTCCAGAGGTTGTCCTCGAACAGAAAATCTTGGTTTATAAAGCAAACCATAAAAAGAAAACAACACACTTTTGTAAGCAAACTACAAAAAGAGCTAATACATACACACCGGAAAAGAGAAACTTTCTGTGTATGAATTACAAAGTAAACATACATAAATGTGACAGTGAATCTTGCTAACCCTGAAAGAGGAGCTGGAATACAAACAAACCAGAAAACCTAGTAAACAGACTAACGGAATTTTTGCAAACATGCTACAAATAACCAAAGGTCTCTAGGATGATACTGGGCTGGCTCCCAGAAAGAACACCTGCAAAAAAGAACAACACACCAAAAAACAACAAAAGCAAGTCGATAGTATACAGTAAAAAGATGATTAGCGGGCCATACGATTAGGTACCGGGAGAGCCCCGACACAAAGGCCCCCCCCATACATCAAAAAGTTAACAGTATTCTAGAGAGCATAATTGTTTAAGGTACAACCATATCGAAATTGTTAATGTTTTAAAACTTCTGGGAATCACCCCCAGACAGAGACTTCGGAGAAGAGGGACCAGCGAGAGTCAGCAGGGCTTTCATCTCATCGATGGACATCATGGGGCGCTCAAGGATCTTTTCAAGAAGGGCAGGTCTTACCCCCAAACTCTTTATCCAGTTTAGACAGCCGCTTCTTGGCCTTAGAGTTATAAAGTGGGGTCTCCTTCCTGCCCAAGCCTTGAGCAGAGTAAGCATACCCGTCCTTCAGGCCTGATTGATATCCCACGTCCCGATACGCACTGTAAATCTGTTCAAGGCTCCCCTTAAACTCTTCTGACTGGTAGACAACAGTAAGGAAGGCCCCGAAACCCTTAGTAATCAACCAATACTTCTCCTTAGCCAACCTCTGATTGTCATCAGAGGTTATCCCCCAATCAGCATACATGGTGTTTAGCTGCTCCTGAGAAGCGGAATCAACTTCCTTCAGGTGTTTCAACTCCGCGGCTAACTCCTCCTTCTTCTCTACCAAAGCTGCCATCTCCTTCTCCCAAGCTCGCTCTCTCCGCTCCAGCATAACACAAGCCCCCTGAGCAAAAGATGTTACAAAAGATCCAAAAGGAATCAAACAAAAAAAAAAAAAAAAAGAGAAAGAGGGGAGAAAGGATATGCACCTTGTCCTCCTGCAGTTTACGCTCAGCCTCAACCACTTGACACCGAAGCTCAGCAGCAACGGATTGAGAAGTCTTAAGGTCACTCCTGAGCCCCTCATTCTCTTTCCTCAGATCATCAACTCGTTGCAACATGCCAACACCCCTGAAAAGCCCTTCACAAAGTGACATGCTGTACTGATCATCAAAGAGATCATCCCTCAAAGCAGAGTTCATAAACCTATGGGAGGGAGGAACAACACGAGTCAAGAAGTCCTGAGCAGTTTCAGGGGTCCCCACCACTGAAGATTGAGTAATCTTCCACTTAGGAACGTAGGGGACCGGAAGGGCATCGGCAAAAAAAGGGAGCCAGAGGGGATCGAGAAGCAAAACCCTCAAATTGAGAAGGTTTGCTGGTCCCGGTGGCATGATGAGGAGAGATCTCAAAAGCTGGGGTAATACGAGCAACGCTCACTTCGGGAGTTTTGTCTCGAACACGAGAGGAGGAGGGGGCAGTAGGGATCTCAATCGGAGCATGAGAGCTTCCCTATTATAGACAAAGAAAGGAAAGGAAACATTAGAAATATGCCAAAACAAATACAAAACAGAAGATAAATGAGGAGCTCACCAATAATGGCTCGCTCAGAAAGCTGGAAGATCGCAGATGTTTAGATAAAGAACTTTAACCCCGGTAGGAGAAAGCTCAGAAGCAGCTTTTGCCATAGGAGGGACCTTTTGACCACTGGCGCTTCGGAGCCTCAGCCGGATGCCACGTGGGGCAGGGGATTGCCTGGGACTAACAACCTTCCGCTTGCGAGCCAGACGGCTCTCCAGGTCTTCCTTGTCATCATGGCTAGAGTCCTTCACTTGAAGAGAATCAGGGAAACTTTCCTCTCCATCAGAAGAAGCCCCCTCATCTCCTTCCACAGTAGCAGAGCCCCCTGCCTAAACAGATCCTCTGGTAACCTTCATCTCAACACCCCGGTTCAAACCCGGTTCATCCTTATCATCAACTACAAATTTAACATCTCTGGAATCCGCTTGAAGCAACCCCCACAAGGTCATCTCTACACAAAAGAAATACTAAAGATGACTACACAAACCCCTTAAAATAAAGATAGACACAGCAAGCCAAGAACAAGAGAATACCTTTCTTGCCAAAAAAGGCCTTGGGTCGGACCGAGTAAAAGGGGCTTAGTCCTCCCATAGCCAAGATCCCTTCAGAAAAAGTAAAGGCTCTCGTCGGATTCTCATACATACGCTTCCATTGAAAGATTTCATCAGCAGACAAGATAGGAACACTATCTTCGATGGCAGCCTTGGCATCCCTCAGTGGTGGGGACCCTGGTATCATAGCAGCAGAAACAAAAAATAAATCTGCTTTTCCATTCTTTAGGGTAGGTAGAAGTCGGCATAAAGGAGTAACAAGGCTGAGAGACGCTATCCTTCCGTTCGGCGAAGGTGAACCAATCCCCATCTGAAATTAACTTGTAGAACATGCAGAACAGGGGGATTGACGGCTCGCCAGAAACCGCCACGCAGGATAACTCAAAATGCAAAACCCTCATAAACCCTAGCGGGTGCAATTGGGAAAAATGAACTTTGAAATGGCGTAGCAAATCTATCTTAAAGGATGAAAGGGGATACCGGACACCACAAGAAGAAAACGTCAAAGTGTAAAGAACGATTCGGTCAGGAGTGCACTCGGCCGAGTCATCAGGACCTGGTAAAGTGGGAGAGAAACGCTCCGGTATCTTGTAGGTCTCGACGAAGGATTCCAAATCCTTCGTCGTCAAAACAGAATGGATCATGGAGCGACCAGTTCGGCTCATGGTCAAGCGAAATGATGATCGGAAAAATGTGAGAAAGGAAAGAAGAGGGAAAAACTGATGGAAGTTAAAAGAAAATTTAAAAGGCTATGTGGGTATTTAAAGATGATAACTGACTTGGAAAGGAAAAACCGTCACATCAATTTCTTTTCAAATTTAAACCGCCGTGCACGTGTATGGGGAGGATTAAACCCCCGCCGTCGATCACCTGTGATTAATGATCCTCGAAAGAAGAAGGGGCACGTGATGATTAGCTAGGGATGGGCCCACTTCCTTAGCCCAAGAAGGCTGTTCCCGTGAACAGTTATGACTGAGCCCTGGAACATGAGATTTAAATCTCAGAACCAGGGACTAAAGATGACTTGACGACGGGCCTATGGGTTGCCCCATTTACCCGTCCTGGGCTATTATCACATGGGCCTAACAATTAAAAGCCCAAATGCTGAAACTTGCCCATTAAGGGACTTTCTCATAAATCGGGCGGGAAATAGAGATATTTAACAAGGGAAAGGTAGCATTAAATGCATGATAAGAATGGGATCTCCGGTTGGCACTGTACTATCAAGCCGGCATCATTAAATGAAGGAACGATCCTACCGTTGGGGCGCAGACACGTGTCTGAGTCCCCCAAAGTTTGATAGAACCCGTTAGATCATCTCGGTATAATCCCATTGAAGAGATAAGGGCTTCCGGCTATATAAGGAAGGTAAAAGGATGATCTTAAAGGCATGTCCGAGGTACCTCACTTAATGCTTCATTCTCTCATTTACTCTCATAATAATCACACAATAAATATACCCACGCACGTAGCTGATTCACACCATAGAGGAACATTCCGGTGATCAAATTCATCGGAATAAGCTCCTTATACTCTCCGGCACGTTTACTTACTCTCACGCCGGAGCTTGGTCACGGATCTCCCCTCCGGGGTCCTCCGTGGCGAGGCTAACGGTTTCCTTTTTTGTAGCAAACGAAGGCTGGGATATTCCAACGTCAGCGAAGACCCTCTTGAACGTCATCCGGGATTTGGGTATTCGATAGTATCCAATTAAGGAATCGTTTGATCAATAATACTTCTTTAATTAATAGAATTCTATATTTGAGATAATTCTTTACTAATGCGAACCAAACTGGTATTAATGGGTTTAATTATTTAGTGGCCAATGTGGAGCTAGCTCACTTGGTAGAGGCATTTGCCTCTTAGGCTGGTGGGTATGGGGTCCGTCCCCATCCCCGTCGAGGATCGGCGACGCCGAAACACCAACCCCCCCGGTCCCTGTCCTCACCGGCGTCCTCTAGACGATCAAGACGATCCAATCTGGTGGGCCCCCTTTGTTTGTGTTTGAATTGCAAAATAAAGATTAATGAAGCTTTAGTGATTTGTACATTAGGCATTACTACGTGTACATAGTGCATATAGATTAAAAAAATAAAAAATATAAAAGTGATGGGGTAGGATCATCTAGGACCATCATCCTATTTCCACTAGTTTTGTGGGATGGACCATCATTGGGAGGACTATGATGTGGCGTCTACGTGGCGGATCATCCTCCAAAGGAGGATGGGCACCATACCCTCTAGCCTTAGTGAGAGGTATTGAGTTCATTCTCTTGCCCTATAAGAATTTTCTAGATTCGCCACTGGACAAACCTGACATAGTCCGGATCTACAAATGATTATAGTAAACCGGTGTAATATTCCTATGTTTCTGTTGAAATAATGAAAAGGAGTTACACAAAACAAGTGGGGGATTTAATATTTAATTAAGTGGATAAACCTTGGCTTAATTAATCGTTAAATATATGGTGATGGTTATGGGTTTTTGTAGTTAATCTTTTCCTTACCCTGACCTACTGAACGCCCTTTTTAGGGTTATGGCAATGATGCCTCCCATCAGCCTTGTCTTCTTTTCTTATCACTAAGAATATTTTTGGTTAGTACTTTTAAGTTAAGAGTATATAATATCATCGACACAACTTTAATTATTGAGTATATAGGTGTTGATGGAGTTGTATAGAAAAGTATTTAGGGGAACTTCGTATAGCTATTTAGGGTGTTAAGAGTGGTTAAACACTTGAGAGTGGCAAACTAAAAAATCGACCAATCAGAGTGCGCCACGTCAATCAGTGAAAAGTGTTTAAACTTTGGTGAAAAGTGTTGGCAATAATTTAGACATTTGGTGAAGTGGTAAACTTTAAAAAAAAAGAAAAAATGTGTGATTGGTTGAAATTGGAATGGACTCCCCACACCCCCCCCTCTCTCTCTCCTTCCTCCCTTCCCCGCGTCCGCATGCACCCACCGATTCTCCCCCCATTTCGTCAAACACCCACGCGGCAAACAGATCGGCATTGGTTGCCGATTGATGAAAGAGCGGTGCCGGGTGGGTTTGCCGCCCCCACTCCAACACCCTTAGAATTGGTAACCATTAAGCCCATGACAAACATTGTTGTACCAAATGACATCCACAAGTTCAGACCTTAATCTGAACCTGCTAAATCAAAGAAAACCCACAAAAGAAGGGTTTTGTAAATGAACTTAAGTACTTAACAACAACTAATGATGTCAGTATATCTCCCAATTTACAAGAATTCATAACTTTAGAGACGAAAAACTTTGTTATGATCACCCACAGATTGAAGAAAACCCCAGGAAAAATTATATGTTTAAAGGTCGTTGGGTTATCATTGGAAATTGCCGACGCATTTCCGGACATCTAGAGTTTTATATATCTTTATTCATTCAAACTAAACAAAAAAAAAGATATTAAATTTTTTAAGGGATATTGGCATCTAATAATCCCTACTAGGTCAATCCCACCCAAACTTGGTAATCACAACATACTACACTTCGTCAATCACAACTATTTTTGGTTAATGTTGGTTAAATATATAGTTAGTTGGTTTGTTAATCACAACCACACTTTGTCAAACATGGTCATCAATAGCTATTCACAACCATACTTAAGCCACTCTAAGTACATCAATGCTTGTTGATGCAACAAATACAAGACCAAGGCCTGTAGCGATATCTCCGGGTAAAAGGGTTCAAGGGTTTCGATTAGCCTAACGCAGGTCGTGGGGTCCTCCTACGTTTGTAGCACGTGGGGTTGGATCACTTGTTTATTGATCGCTTTTGATTCCAGCTTGAAGGGAATTCAAGCCGGAATGAAGTTGTTAGCGAAGCAATGCTGTTTGAAGTGAAGAAGAGAAGCAAGTATGAAACTTGTTCTCAAGAGAGGAGAGAAGATCAGAGAGTATGTGTTAGCCCAACTGATCTGGTGTCCTTGATATGGTTGTTGGAGCTGGTACTTATAGATAAGATGTATTCTATAAGAGGAAGCTCGTGACCATGGATCCAAGGCTACAGTGGAGGAGTTACCCGTTTGGGGGTTGGAGGCTTTAGACCTGCGGATAAAAGGTTGTTCTCTGTGCACATGTTCTATCTGTGCAGAAATGGTTCACACGTTAAGTGTTGATGTGACCGGACACTGTGCTTGTCCTTTTTACTGTTCACCTGAGTTCGTGCGTATTGAACCTCTCAACCTTTTAACCTTTTAAGCTGTTATGTATATTAGTCATTTTATTGAGATTTGGGCTACCCCCGTCATCAGCCCCCCAAGTCAGAGGTGTTTGGGATGTAAGCTCAAATGCTTCTGACTTTTACACATTATTTTTTATTGCTTAAAAGCTTCAAGGCTTTAAGGCGTTTGAGTTTTGAGATTTGAATTTCGGAATGATAGTAGATGTGATAGGCTTCAAGGTTTTAAGGCTTGAATGCTTTAAGGCTTGAAGGCTTAAAGGCTTCAACTTGTCTCACTCAAGAGGAAGTTGAGGCTTTTTGTAAAGAATGGGGGATCGATCTAAAGTTTAATCCGGTGGCTCTGGGTTTTGGCAAATCGATTGATTAGTGTCCCGTTGGTTCAATTGCTCTTTATTGCTGAGTTTTCCAACTTGCGTCATCCGTTTTCGGTCTTTGTTCTGAATATTTTAGAGTATTATCGTGTGTCGTTTGGTCAGTTACACCCTTAAGGTTTTGTGATAGGGTATGACCCATCGTTGATGTTTCTTCTGGTTGACCAAGAACGACGATCCACGTTTGAGACATCCCCAGTTGATGTTTATTTTATTTCCTCAATGGTTACTACCTTTGGTTCTTGGAAGTACCGATTTTTCTGGATTTATGAGTCCATTGTTCCCTTCAAGATTGTTTGGAGGCACCCTGATGTTGTGTTAAACAAGCTTGAGCCATTTGAGTCTGAACTAGATAGTTGGTTGTTAAAAGCCATTTAGGAAATATCCTTCGAGGCTTCGTCCCTTTCCTGAACACCTTTTAGTGTTGATGGGTGTGAGCACCTTGTGGGACAAGCCAGATCGTGATCCTGTGCTCATGAGGGATGATCAGGGTATGATGTTTTGTTTTATCAAGAGTGAAGGTACCTCTGATGTTGTGTTTGGGGATGCTGAGGCCACGCCCGGTGAATATATTGTTGCCAGGAACATTGAACATAGGTTCGAGGGTTCAGGCCACGTGAACGTCCCAAACGCCAAGGGTTTTACCAAAGTTGCTGCTTACAAAGTCTCTACTCGCCATTCAAACAGTCGTTTGATAAAGGCTGCCGACCATCCATCAGCTTCTGAGCCAGTTGAACTGAGCGATGACATAGAGGCTTTAGATGTTTTAGAAGTTGGGTTGAGGAAAATTTATGAAAGACAAAGAGTTACCATTAGTGATTGGTAAGGGGAGTTACCATTAGTGATTGGTAAGGGGAGCAAGGCGGCGGGTAAAAAGGTTGTGAGCTTGAAGGGTTTCAGGAAAGGTGGTGAAGGTTCCACCAATGTTAATCCCGAAGAAGTTTATGTACCGGATTGGAAGGTCACAGTTGGTGACAGCTTCAGGTCTTCATCCGTTTGTGAGGATGTTCTTACCCATTTTGCTCCTCCTAATATTTGAGGTTCTTGCTCATCTATAGATGATAACTGATGATTTCGAAAATGATGATGGGTGCTTGCAACCTTGTTGCCTTGCTTCTAGAGGGTGTATCCCGATTTCGCAAAAGGATGCAAGAATATGAAGTTTTTTTTTTTTTGAAGAAGAGGGATGGGATGAAAGCTTCAATGGTTGCTTGTAAAGAAGCTCAGGGCTATGCTGAGTAGGAGAAAGCATTGTTGTTTGAAGATTTGAGGAGTTTTCACAAGACTGGTATGGTTGAGTTGGAAAAACGCTTGGAGGCTGACAAGGTTTAAGTCAGGGTCTTTAAGGCTGCCTTGGAGGTTCAGAAAAAGAGCCTTCTTAGAGGAGAAAGTAGGGTTAAAGGCTTCACTTGCCCAGGAAACTGGTGATAATAAATGGCTCATTGAGCATGGATTCTAGCAAGTGGTTACTTATCTTCTCCATTCGTCGGAGTTCAACAAAGTCTTGGGTGATGCGTACACCAAGCTTCTTGCTCATGTGAGCACCAAGGTTTGTTTGCTGGTTACAAAGCTTTGTAAACCTGGGGAGCCTTAGGAAAAGTCTTCTCTTTTTCAACCTAAAGCCTTCAAAGTCATCAAGGGAACAATTTTTAAGATTGAGCATATGGTTTACCCCTTATGTGGGTGAAGTCTCCAAGTGTTTTGGTAAATATTTGCCTGTCTTGCAGGAACTAAAACCCCAGGGCCTTAATGAGGTTGTTTGTAATGAAGTGTTGAAGTCCCTCTCGAAGAAACGTCCTTGCTCCGGAGATAGCGAGGAAACGTGTTCTGAAGGTGGTGAGGGTTCAAAGGCTTTAAGCCTTGAAGCCTCCGAGATAGCGGGTGTCGTAGGGAGGAAAAAGAGAAATGCTAAAAACACCCAAGATGATGGGGTTTCGAATAAGGATGATGCAGCAAACTCTATCATCTCTGATGCTGCCAAATGAAGAAGAAACCTTAATTTATAACTTTTTTAGCATGTCGAACAATGTTATGGGTTGTTTGCTTAAACATCCTTTTGTTTTAAGGGAACCGTTTAGGTCCTTTGGTGGTTAAAGCCTGGAAGGCTTGTGGACAATGTTTTATTTTTGATGGCCAGTATAGCCTTTGCTATGTCTAGCTTGCTATGCTTAACTTGTTATGTTTGCTTTGTTTATCTTGATGTGTTGTTCTATTTATTCCCTCGTGTTTTCATTGGTTTTGTATGTTGTCTTTGTTTTGGGTGGTGCATCTTATGTTATTTATACCTTAAAGGGTTCAGTGCTGCAGTCACTTAGCCTTAGGATATTTTTAACAAGAAGATACAACCTCTATCCTATGTATGACATTCACTTAGAGTCTTTTTGGTTTGTAAGCCAATGTTGGGGCTTAAGGAACATTTGGTGTAGGCTGTTCAAACCCGTCTATGAGACATGTTTTTTAAGATTTCTATGAGTCTCATGGAGTTGTATTGATTTAGGAACTCACCCCTTATATAGGTTCATTCAACCCTTGAACCTATTGAGCGATGTGGCCTGGGAGCTCATCCCCTTACATGGCCCTTGCCATGGAGTTTCTTGCTAGGTTCTCAACCTGATTATAGGATAGAAAGACAAATTCATTGTTCATTCATTTCAAAGTACTTTGATTACTAGGGGAATAGAACAACTTTTTGGAACTATTTGTAACACGTTTTGGTTAAACATGGAACCTTTTAAGGTTTTTGCCATCTCAATCGCGGGGAAGCTTTTTGCCTTGCGGGCCTGCCAGCTTGTATGATCCCCCTTTGTAGGCTTTAAGGATAGTGTATGACCCTTCCTACTTAGGGCCAAGCTTTCCTTGGCTTTCTTTCTTGCATGCATCATTATTTCGAAGCATAAGGTCCTCAGGCTTGAAGCGTTCATGCTTCACCCGTGTATTGTAATACAATTCCATGTTTTGCTTGTACCTTGCTTTTTGTATGGCTGCTTGATCACGAGCCTCTTCGAGGAGTTCCAAATTCAACATCGTCTCTTTCTTATTTGGCTTGAGGTCGATGTTAATTGATCTTTGTGTTGTTGCTCCGATTTCAGCTAGGATTACAGCCTCTGATCCAAACACTAGGCTGTAGGGTATTTTCTTGTGGCTTGTTTTCCCGGTTGTTTGAATTTCCATTAGCACATTGGGAAGCTATTCGAGCCAGTTGTTGTCTGACGTGTGCGTATATATACATAATTTTGCAATGAATTTACACACGATTTGGTTTTAAATTTATAAAAGTGATTATTACTTTTACATCAAAACACACACGAAAGAGGCAAGTGTACCCCGTCATATATGTAATAAAGTATCGGTAAGAACCAAGTATCGATCCAAGGAAATGGGCGGAGAAATAATACTAGACCTTTATCACTAAACTACCGATAAAAATATAAGTTTTGTGATTTTTATAAACTAAAGTAAGCATAAACGAAAGCATAATAAAAACATAATAGATAGTAGATAAAAAGCCTTGCTTAATACACAACCACAGCATGTCAACTAAGTCGGTTTTTGGCACTAGAAGCATTCGGTCAATTTTCCAATTTAAGACAATTAGTATCCCTTTCGGGAATCCTAACATGACAATCATTCGGAAAGCTAAAACGATAAACACATTTCAACCACTTAAAACTGTTCATTAACGTGCAATTGATAAATGTCTATGAAAATCTCTTAAAAATAAGTTAGTCATTCGTTAGGAGTTTTCTAACCGCACTTAATCAAGGAAAGAGACACCGATAAACACAATGCAACCACCGAGACAAGCATAAACTAGATTAAATCACAACCGAGTTCATTTTACAAATCTTGCACAATAATTCACCAAGATAGCAATTTTGGCTTAAACTACTAACTAAGCTAACAAATCATGGCAAGAATTTATAACGACACCATCTAACCCGTTAAGGTCCTTACGTGACGGCAAGCTCTCTTGATTAACAATAATTACATTTTATTAAATCACTAACCATTTCTAGTATCATGATGCACACATTTAAACCAAGCTAAACTAGTTAACCAAGTTCAAAGTTTACTAATACAAGATTAATTAAGCTTCATTTTTCAACTATCTTAACTAACCAAATACCAATCATCCAACACAATTACTTATAATCAAGAAATCAATATCAATAACAAGGTTGCAAACTAATCATCAAAGATTAACATAGAAAATACTTCAAGTGTCATTACAAACAAAGCTTAACACACTAATGGCTATAATTTAGCAAGGGATTGTTGTGTTTTTGCCCAAAGGCTACAATAATACATAAACATTAATCTAAGTACTTGAAAGATTAACAAAATCATGGAAAGATTAGAAAACCAAACCATAAACAAGTACTAGACTAAGGATCCGGGTAGTAATGGAGCTAAACGACACAATGTGGCTTGAATCCGGGTCAAAAGCAAAGCCTCCGGAGCCTGTAAATTCGCCTGTGAAGCTCCCAAAATTCCAGAATGCCGAACAGAATGTTTCTGTTCTGTTTTTATATTTTTTCGATGTGGCACGGTCGTTCTCCCTGTGGCACGACCGTGCACTTTAAGCAATTATTGGGTATGGGGCACCATACTGCATGACGTCAGCAGATCGTTGACCAGATTCGATATCGCACGACCGTTCTTCAGATAGAACGGTCGTTCATGACCGGGACTCTGTTGCACTGGTGGTGCAATTCCGAGGTTTTTGCTGATGTTCGGAGCCGCACGGTCGTTCTTCAGATGGCACGTCCGTGCGTCTCCGGGATGACCTTGTATGCCTTGCACTCCTAGTCGCACCCTCGTTCATTGCCGGGTTAATCAACAACTATCGGAGATGCACGGTCGTGCATCAGGTCGCACGACCGTTCCACAGGCCCAGGTCAGTTTCCTTAACAGAATGTCCGCAGCTTCGTCGTTTTGTCCGGAAAGTCCTCGTTTTCGCTATCATCTTGTCCGGTATGCTGTTTTAGGCCTGTAAACAAAAGTGTAGATAATTAAGTATCCGCATGACGGTTTTACGGCCGAAAACGCATAAAATAGGGGTAAAACGGGGGACTAAAATATGTGTAAATTAACGAATATCAAATCTCCCCACACTTGAACCTTGCTTGTCCTCAAGCAAGCGGAACTAAAAAGCAATAAAAGACATAAACAAACAAGAACGATAATTTACACACTATTTTATTGAAAACTACTATAAACGGTTAGCCGGTTTGTCGAAAGACAACATCAAAAGACTCAAACCCAACAAGCATATGTAATTATAAAGCGACAACGAAAAAGCCGTGACTTCACATTTAATTGACTCACATGTTAATCTTCACACGACTCACAATGTTCACACACTCGGTTTTATTTATGAAACATACATAAAATGTGTATGTGTAAACACTCAATGCCTAGTCAATGAAATGTGCAATATCATAAGCTTGTCATAAGATCTCGTCTCCACCAACTAACATGCAAACAAGTGTAAATCAAGAGGTCTTTACGGGTTGTAACGTAAGGCTTGGGCGAAGGGTATGGAAATGGACATTTAAAGTGGCGAAAATGGTTAAAACTCGGTAGTAGCGTTTAACTAGCAAGAAATTAATACAACTATACATACAAACGCCTTAAAAAGGCAACTAAAGCGCAATCAAGCTTATCAATGAAATTTTAAACTTTTAAGTATTCAAAATTGCTCGATTTCTATCAACTTCACCCTATTTTAGGGTGTTTTATTTTCTGTTTTTTTTTTTTTTTTTTTTTTTGCAAACAAAACTATACAATGAAATATAAACAAAAACAAGCTAGTTAAACTATTATTTTGACCGAGTTTCACACTAAAAAGGTTTAAAACATAAAAAGGCTAAATTTGGTTAAGTGGGCGATAATGTGGGTAAACAAAGGTGAACGGGAAGGCTCAACATAGTTAATCCTAAAGGGTAATATAAGGTGAACGGGAAGCACAACACAAAGAACAAGTACACAACAAAGGGGTAATCTAAGTGCCTCTATCACTTTTACACAAATTCACAAGTTCATGGTCTTAACAAGCATACTAGTGACAAGTTCTAAATTGCACATAACATCCGGCTCACTCTTTTATCCGAAATGAACAAAAATATAATCAATAGGCTCAAATATGCTCACATAACGGAAGGAATGGGTAAAAGTGTGAAAACTATCATGTAAGTCTTTCTTTGTTTGTCACGCTTTCCGGTTTCCTTTATAAAAAATATTTTGCTTGTCGAGTTTTTATCAAGTCCGACGCTTTCTAAAACACAACCAACCGGTTTATTTACCAACATATATACAAAACACAAGTATTTTTGAAAGATTTTTCTGATTTTCTGATTTTTTTTTAAAGAGGACAAACAAAGTTAACCCCCTCCCCACACTTGAACTTCGCATTGTCCCCAATGCGAGACCCGAAATATAGAGAAAGGGATAAAAATACTGCCCTCAAGATGATGTTGATGCCACGAGACTTCCGAAGCTGTATCTGGTACGTGCTCCGGTCCAAGATCCGATAGATAAAACCTGCTAGTATGTCACATGTGCACCCAAAACATAACAGAAACAGAAAAATCACAAAACAACCATAATATACATAAATACTAAAATCCAAATAAAACATAAAGGAAATTGTCTGAAATACATAACCGGGGTGTTTTAAATAACAGTCAAAATAAACACCCAATAATAAATAAAGTACTGAAATAGAAAACACCACCAACTGCTATCACCACTGCCAACTACTCGTCATCATCATCATCTGCTCTCGTATGGGACGGGCCGGCATCGCCAAAACCAGGGGGGTTCCACGGTGGGAACTGCGGGGGATGCTGAAAATAGTTGGGATATGCGTGATGCATCTCCCCGAAAAGATAAGAAAACCCCGCAGACACCCCCTGGTATAAAGCATCCTGGCTCTGCCGAAGCTGGTCCTGGGTGGCCCGAATCTGATCCTGATCAGCCCGGATCTGGTCCTGGCTAGATCTAATCTGGTCTAAGTAAGTACCATGCTGCTCCTGCGTCACTCGCATATCCTGGAACTGCTGGTAGAACGCGGGCCAGTCCTGATGCTGATGAAATGCATGGTGCTGCGGCGAGTGTGGTGGTGTCGGTGGCTGGTGCTGCTGCTCCGGATTCTGCTCTCCCATCTCAACATCCTCCTCATCTGGAGGCAACGGGTCCCAGACCTCGTTGTTCAACCCCTTCAACCTATCCCCATGCGGTAGCTCAACAATCAAACCCATGGCCTTCAGAGACCTAATGTCGACATGAACCCCTCAGTAATCAGAGTGAGACTCTGAACCACCTCCTCAGTCATATAGCGTTCGTTGTACGCTATTTCAGTCACATACTGACCGCCATGTATCTCACTGCTGGTAGTTCGTCCCGAACTCTTCACAAAGTACTCAGCCATGCGTGCGGCCAGGTTGATAGGTGCTTTATCAACCAACGCATATAGAAAGATCAAATCAGGTGTTGGACAGTTACCGAGACTGTCCATGCGACCGCATATCGTATGGCTAAATACATGGTGCATCACCCGCACCAAGGGGTCTCTCAGTCGCGAAGCCTTCGACATCCTAGGGTTGTAGGGATCCCCAATAGCATTCTCAGCCCAAAATGCATCCCGCGCTGCATCAGAAGGGAAGGTGAAATCATCTGTGAAGACATCGGTATCATCCATGTCGTCCCTAGTATAAATCCCGAGTCTTCTACCCAAACGACCAACCGACCACGTATGCCATCGTCCACATAACCTGAAAGTTACCCGGTTCTTGTGGCAGAATTTGGGTCTCCGATGAGCAACCGGCTTTTCATAGGCATAAGATGCGAAGAACTCAATGGTCAACTCCAGGTAAACGGGTCGGTTGACACCAACCAGATTTGCGAGCGGGAGACTTATCATTTCGTCAAGTCTATCATATTGATTGAGTTCCCGCATGACTTCCCAATCTAACCAGCGGGAGACTCCGAACTGCCCCCGTCTCGCCCATAGAGCGTCGCGTCGTGGAATGCATAAAGCTTCTTTCTCAATATTGGGGTCAAACTGAAGGAAAGGGTGATCCATCTGTACAAGGAATAATGTTAGAAAGATGGAAACAGGAAAAATTCGAATCGAAAACAGCCGAGCAGCCAATTATGAAGAAACTGTCAAACTGATCTGGGCATATGGCATGGTCGTTCGACAAGATGCACGGTCGTGCGTCGCCGACGACAATGACCATCTGCCCAGAGATGTCGGAACTGCACGGCGTGCGACCAACGGCACCACCGACCAACAACCAAATATCGTGAATCAACGGCGAGGCACGACCGTTCCATACGAGGAACGTCCGTGCGACTTCGTTTTCTGCAGATTCTGACCCAGGCTCTAAGTAGCCCGATTTTTTTCACAAATCATCAAGTTTGTACATAAACCGGGGTCAGAAAATTGCACCAGATGTTCACGATACTACGATTCAACAAGGGTTAGGGTTTCGATTTGTTTATGAAGAGAACCCTAATAAATCCCTTGAAGAATAAGAGGAAATCTAACCTAGAAAGCAAGGAAACAAGAAATCTACAACTAGGAACGTACCGTGCGAAGAAGGGTGTGAGATCGTGCGAAAAACCGTGCGATTTGATGAAGTATCGCTCTGGAACTGCCTGGTGCTGGTAGGGTTTCGCGATTTATGAATGGGGGCTGCAGATGAGGGTATTTATAGTGCCAAATGACAAAACTGCCCTCAGCCTGACGCACGGTCGTTCTCCGTGTGGCACGGTCGTGCGTCGCCGACATCTCTCAAACCTTAGCAACTGTTCTCGGAAATGCACCGGGGGTGCGATCCACCGTGCCGGCCCTCGGAAACGCACGGTCATGCGATTCCTGGAACGGGCGTGCATCAGGTGCAGATCAGATTTTTCTGCATAAGCTATTTCCAGCAACTGTTTCGGCCGTTTTTCGCCATTTTTTCGACACACAAACTGTTTAAACAATATTTCAACACAGAACCCTCGCCCGGTACGTATGAAAACTAAACAAACTAACGGAAACTACCTAACTAACCTAAATTACGCTAAAACTAAAAAAAAAAACAAAAAAGGACTATTTTACCCTTATAGCGCCAAATACGCTCTTGCTACATTTTTGATCCGCGAGTCAGTAGCGTAGACTCTCTCCTCCCCACACTTATGATGTGTGCGGGGTTTGGAGTTCAATTACCTCCACCGCCGACTCTATCGGCCCGGCAACGTACAACTTCAACCGGTGACCATTTACCTTAAATGTAACGCCATCCGCGTTCTCTACTGCAACAGTACCATACGAAAACACTTCCTTAACCGTGTATGGTCCTGTCCAGCGTGATTTAAGCTTCCCGGGAAATAAGCGCAGCCTTGAATTGTACAGAAGAACAAGATCACCCGCTTGGAATTCTTTATGGTCCTTCAAGCGTTTGTCGTGAAGTTTCTTCGTGCGCTCTTTGTAAAGTACGGAGCTTTCATAGGCTTGGTGCCGCAATTCTTCCAATTCATGAATTTGGAGAAACCGGGCTTCACCTCCGGTTTTAAGGTCCAAATTCGCGGTTTTCAAAGCCCACATAGCCTTGTGCTCCAACTCCACCGGTAAATGGCATGCCTTTCCGTATACCAACCTAAAGGGGGTGGTCCCTATAGGGGTCTTATAAGCTGTACGAAATGCCCATAATGCTTCCTCAAGTTTGTCCGACCACTCCTTGCGGTTTACACCAACAGACCGCTCAAGGATGCGCTTAAGCCCACGGTTCGTGACTTCCACTTGCCCGCTTGTCTGCGGATGATAGGGCGTGGATAAACGGTGATGCACACCGTATCGGGACAAAGCCTTTTCAAGCTGTGTATTACAAAAATGAGTCCCTCGGTCACTAATGAGCGCTTTCGGAGCGCCAAATCGAGCGAACAAACTTTTAAGAAACCTTACAACTACTCTGGCGTCGTTAGTGGGTAAGGCTTGCGCCTCCGCCCACTTTGATACATAGTCAACAGCCACGAGTATGTACTTGTTTCCACGCGAGGGGGGGGGGGATGGTCCCATGAAGTCTATCCCCCAAACATCAAAGACTTCACAAACTTGTATCCAGTTCTGGGGCATTTCGTCGCGTGCCAATATGTTCGTCGCCCTCTGACAAGCATCGCACGCTCTCACCCAACTCTACGCGTCACGGAAAATGGTCGGCCAGTAAAACCCGGAATCCAACACCTTCTTCGCGGTGAAGTTGGCTCCGTGGTGGCCTCCGGTAGGTCCCTCATGACACTGGCGCAGAATATCGGTCGCCTCAGTACCTGATACACACCTTCTGATCACCTGATCAACACCCACCTTAAATAAGAAAGGGTCGTCCCATATGTAGTGCTTGAGATCCGAAAAGAATTTCCTCTTTTGCTGGTGAGTCAACCCTTTAATCAGAATCCCGCAAGCAAGATAGTTCGCAAAGTCGGCGAACCATGGCGACTCATCGCATATCTCAACAACCATCAAAGACTCGTGTGGGAAATTGTTATTGATTGAATCCCAACGCGAGTCCTCGATGTCTCCGTGCTCTAACCGAGATAGATGGTCAGCCGCTACATTCAAAGCACCCTTTTTATCTTGAATTTCAATATCAAACTCTTACAGCAATAGGATCCATCTGATTAGACGCCGTTTAGCGTCCTGTTTGCTGAAGAGATATCTAATGGCTGCATGATCAGTATATACAACGGTTTTCGAAAGCACCAAATACGATCTAAATTTATCAAATGCGAAAACGACCGCCAAGAGCTCTTTTTCAGTCGTGGTGTAATGCTCCTGAGCGTCGTGAAGAGTTTTGCTCACATAATAGATCGGGTGAAAGTGCTTTTCCTTCTTTTGACCCAGAACGGCCCCTATAGCGTAATCGCTCGCGTCGCACATGATTTCAAACGGCAGACTCCAGTCCGGTGCGACTAAAATAGGGGCCTCAATCAACTTTTGCTTGAGAAGGTCAAAAACCCTCAAGCAATCATCTCCAAACACGAACGGAGCATCTTTCTCCAACAAACGGGTCATGGGTCTGGCGATTTTTGAAAAATCTTTGATGAATCGCCGATAGAACCCGGCTTGACCGAGAAAGCTCCGTATAGCTCTAACAGAGGTAGGGGCGGAAGTCGTGAAATAACGTCGACTTTAGCTGGATCGACTTCCATGCCCGCATAAGAAATCTTGTGTCCCAGAACTATGCCCTCCTTCACCATGAAGTGGCATTTCTCCCAGTTCAGGACCAGATTCGTCTCCTCACACCTCTTCAACATTCTTTTTAAATTTTCCAGACATTGATCAAAGGAATCCCCAAATACCGAGAAGTCGTCCATGAACACCTCCATGGAATCCTCAATCATGTCGTGGAAAATGGCGACCATACATCGCTGGAAAGTGGCCGGTGCATTACACAGCCCAAATGGCATACGCCGGTAGGCGAATGTACCGAAGGGACAGGTAAATGTGGTCTTCTCCTGGTCCTCAGGAGTGATAGGAATTTGAAAGTAACCAGAGAACCCATCCAGAAAACAATAATATGACTTCCCTGACAGACGCTCCAACATTTGATCAATGAATGGAAGCGGGAAGTGGTCCTTGCGAGTGGCGTCGTTGAGTTTGCGATAATCGATGCAAACCCGCCATCCAGTGACCGTCCTGGTTGGAATGAGCTCATTCCTATCGTTCACGACCACAGTCATGCCCCCCTTTTTGGGCACTACCTGCACAGGACTGACCCAAACAGAGTCGGAAATGGGATAGATCATACCAGCATCTAATAACTTAATCACTTCCTTTTTAACGACCTCTTGCATGTTTGGGTTCAGCCGCCTCTGGTGCTGCGCACTCGGCTTGAACTGATCCTCCATTAGAATTTTATGTGTACAGAAGGAGGGATTAATTCCTTTTATGTCCATGATTTTCCAGGCGATTGCTTTCTTATGAAGTTTCAACACATTCATCAGCCTGCTCTTCTTTTCTTTTGCCAAACCAGATGAAATAATGACAGGCAAATGACGCTCCTCATCCAGAAATGCGTACTCTAGGTGCGGTGGGAGCTCTTTAAGCTCCAAGGTTGGAGGATCTTCCACTGAAGGCTTCGACTTCACTTCACTATCGCGATCAATTTCTGTGAATCGATCTGGACTCTGGGGACCATCGTCACCAATCTGATAGACTGGCTGCTCTAAATCGTGGCCCTCCTGCGTAATGCCATTTAGGTCCCCACACAACAGATGTGTGTCCGAATCTATCTCCTCGATCGTACCCTGGAAATGCGTGCTCACATAAGTGTCGACGATGTCAACATAATAGAGCGCGTCGTCTTGACTCTGAGGATGCTGCATAGAACGTTTTATGTCAAACATCGCATGCTCATCATTTACTCGGAGTGTGATTTGGCCCGCCGCCACGTCCACAATCGTCCGGGCGGTATTCAGAAACGGGCGTCCAAGTATCAGAGGCACTCTCGAGTCCTCATCCATGTCCAGGATAACAAAATCCACGGGAAATACGAACTTGTCAATCTTAACAAGCATATTCTCTACAAACCCGCGTGGATACTTGATAGAACAATCCGCAAGTCGAATACTCATCCTCGTAGGTGACGGCTCACCTAGATCCAACTTTGTAAAAACCTTATAGGGCATAAGGTTTATACTCGCTCCTAGATCTGCTAACGCATGACTGGCGGACATATTTCCAATGAGGCAAGGAAGCGTGAAACTGCCTGGATCTCCCATTTTTGTAGGCAGGCGATTCTGGAGAATAGCAGAGCAGCTTTCATTCATAGCCACACAAGACATGTCCTCGAGTTTTTGTTTGTTTGAGAGGATGTCTTTCAGAAACTTGGCATATTTCGGCATCTGAGCTAAGGCTTCAACAAACGGTATGTTTATATGCAATTGCTTAAACATCTCAAGAAACTTACCGTTTTGTTCTTCAGTCTTCTGCTTCTTCAGCCTTCCTGGATAAGGCACTGGAGGCGTGTAACCCTTGACCGGCTCCTGGACTTGTGCTGTACTTGCTGGGCGTAGCCTGGCATGCACCTCGTCCGGTGTGTCAGTCGGGACCGCTTCAGTGATCGGCGTTGAGTCCGATATGACGGGTCCGGTAGGTTTTCCACTCCTGGTCATCACAGCGTTCACATCCCTGTGCCCGCTCGGGTTTGGTTCAGTATTACCCGGAAGACCACCCTGGGGTCTCTTTGACATCATCTGTGCCAGCTGACCAACCTGATTCTCTATATTCTGAATCGAGGCTTTATGACTCCTCATTTCCCCCTCATGAGAGAGAAAACGATCCTCGCTCTGCTGATAGCGTTTTTCAGCTAACTGATTCGCGCTCGAGGAGCTAGTAAGAAGCTGAGCCATCATGTCCTCCAGCTTAGAACTAAACTGATGGGCCTGCTGCTGGGAGCTACTCCCAGTGCCCTGATTCGGATATGAGAATGGACGCTGCTGATAGGGTTGGCCATACTGCTGGAACTGCTGACCCTGACCTTGCGGTTGCGCTGGAGCGTGCGGAGTAAATCCCAAAGGATTTTGATTCCCTGTGTTCGCACGCCACCCAAAATTTGGGTGATTTCTCCAGCCGGGATTATATGTGTTGCTGTAAGGGTTGTTCTGAGGCCTAGTTTGATTACTTATGAAGTCAACCTCCTCATGACCCTCATACATGACTCCCTGAAAGCATGCACCAGGCTCGTGTGACGCTCCACACTGGTCACATCCCGACCCAGCCTGCACAACCATCTGGGATCTATCAAACTTCGATGCAAGAGCCGAGATCTGTGCAGTGATGGCTGTATAGTCATCTACAGCATGAACTCCTGCGCGGGATCCTGATGATGATGTAGCCCGACTTCTATCTCCTTCGCGGCGAGAGCTAGACTTCAACGCAGCCTTTTCAATGATTTCGTAAGCCTCATTGGGTGTCTTCGACCCCAAATCGCCTCCTGAATTCATATCTAATCGCTCCTGCGTGTTGTAGCTAAGCCCCTGATAGAAAGTCAAGACTAGCTGTCTCTTGGAGAAGCCATGATGTAGAACATCAAGTAACAGATCCTTGAATCTCTCCCAAGCTGCATGCAACGACTCTCCCTCGTCCTGACGAAAGGTCACCACTCGGTTTCTTAACTTGGTTGTCTTCTCGGGTGGAAAGTACTTTTTCATAAATAGCTCCGCCAACCCATTCCAGGTCCTGATGGACCCAGCTGGCAATGACATAAGCCACGCTCTGGCTTTGTCACGCAGTGAGAAAGGAAACAACCTCAACCGAACGGCATCCTCCGAAACATCCCTCATCTTAAACGTGGAACAAACTTCGAGAAAAGCCGCTATATGTCGTCCGGGATCCTCATGCTCGCGCCCGTCGAACTGCACCAAATTCTGCACCATATTAATTATACTAGATTTAATTTCAAAAACAGGTGCATCAATAGTAGGTCTAAGGATACTCGGCTCCAGGCCTGTCGCTCCAGGCTGATTGGACTCATTCAAAGGTCGTTCGTCGGCTGCCATGATTGCGTTCCCTGCTGCCCCTGAGCCCTCAGCTTCAACGGGTACCACCGGCTCCGGCTCGCCAGAAGCGAGCAGTAGACCAACCGCACGCCCTTTCGCGCGAAGACGTCTCCTGAGATCGCGTTCGGGTTCGTCTGACGGTTCAACAACTTATGGAGCGGGGGTCGAGAACATCAACCTGCAAACGAAAAATTGACACAATGAATATTTTATTAATATAATAATGCTGTTTTTTTTTCAGCTGAAAAGAAGCAGAATATTATTATAAATGGGCTGAAAATTTTATAAAAATCCAAAAATGGGCCCGAAATTTTTTAAAAATTACAACACTAAAAATAAATGAATCGGCTAATACAAAAATGGCTCTAGGGTGCCGAAAACCCAAAGAATAAGTGAATAAATAAATCAATAAATCCGGATCAAATAAATAAATGGAACAAAAATATACACGAAAACGAATAAATCGAACTAAAACAAGAAATATTCACAAATAAATAAACAAATAAATAATCATGAAAATATTCACAAATATAAACAAGTATATACACCGGTAACACAATGACTCAGGTCGTTCCTAAAACCCGCCATTTCCCCGGCAACGGCGCCAAAAACTTGACGTGTGCGTATATATACATAATTTTGCAATGAATTTACACACGATTTGGTTTTAAATTTATAAAAGTGATTATTACTTTTACATCAAAACACACACGAAAGAGGCAAGTGTACCTCGTCATATATGTAATAAAGTATCGGTAAGAACCAAGTATCGATCCAAGGAAATGGGCGGAGAAATAATACTAGACCTTTATCACTAAACTACCGGTAAAAATATAAGTTTTGTGATTTTTATAAACTAAAGTAAGCATAAACGAAAGCATAATAAAACATAATAGATAGTAGATAAAAAGCCTTGCTTAATACACAACCACAGCATGTCAACTAAGTCAGTTTTTGGCACTAGAAGCATTCGGTCAATTTTCCAATTTAAGACAATTAGTATCCCTTTCGGGAATCCTAACATGACAATCATTCGGAAAGCTAAAACGATAAACACATTTCAACCACTTAAAACTGTTCATTAACGTGCAATTGATAAATGTCTATGAAAATCTCTTAAAAATAAGTTAGTCATCCGTTAGGAGTTTTCTAACCGCACTTAATCAAGGAAAGAGACACCGATAAACACAATGCAACCACCGAGACAAGCATAAACTAGATTAAATCACAACCGAGTTCATTTTACAAATCTTGCACAATAATTCACCAAGATAGCAATTTTGGCCAAAACTACTAACTAAGCTAACAAATCATGGCAAGAATTTATAACGACACCATCTAACCCGTTAAGGTCCTTACGTGATGGCAAGCTCTCTTGATTAACAATAATTACATTTTATTAAATCACTAACCATTTCTAGTATCATGATGCACACATTTAAACCAAGCTAAACTAGTTAACCAAGTTCAAAGTTTACTAATACAAGATTAATTAAGCTTCATTTTTCAACTATCTTAACTAACCAAATACCAATCATCCAACACAATTACTTATAATCAAGAAATCAATATCAATAACAAGGTTGCAAACTAATCATCAAAGATTAACATAGAAAATACTTCAAGTGTCATTACAAACAAAGCTTAACACACTAATGGCTATAATTTAGCAAGGGATTGTTGTGTTTTTGCCCAAAGGCTACAATAATACATAAACATTAATCTAAGTACTTGAAAGATTAACAAAATCATGGAAAGATTAGAAAACCAAACCATAAACAAGTACTAGACTAAGGATCCGGGTAGTAATGGAGCTAAACGACACAATGTGGCTTGAATCCGGGTCAAAAGCAAAGCCTCCGGAGCCTGTAAATTCGCCTGTGAAGCTCCCAAAATTCCAGAATGCCGAACAGAATGTTTCTGTTCTGTTTTTATATTTTTTCGATGTGGCACGGTCGTTCTCCCTGTGGCACGACCGTGCACTTTAAGCAATTATTGGGTATGGGGCACCATACTGCATGACGTCAGCAGATCGTTGACCAGATTCGATATCGCACGACCGTTCTTCAGATAGAACGGTCGTTCATGACCGGGACTCTGTTGCACTGGTGGTGCAATTCCGAGGTTTTTGCTGATGTTCGGAGCCGCACGGTCGTTCTTCAGATGGCACGTCCGTGCGTCTCCGGGATGACCTTGTATGCCTTGCACTCCTAGTCGCACCCTCGTTCATTGCCGGGTTAATCAACAACTATCGGAGATGCACGGTCGTGCATCAGGTCGCACGACCGTTCCACAGGCCCAGGTCAGTTTCCTTAACAGAATGTCTGCAGCTTCGTCGTTTTGTCCGGAAAGTCCTCGTTTTCACTATCATCTTGTCTGGTATGCTGTTTTAGGCCTGTAAACAAAAGTGTAGATAATTAAGTATCCGCATGACGGTTTTACGGCCGAAAACGCATAAAATAGGGGTAAAACGGGGGACTAAAATATGTGTAAATTAACGAATATCATTGTCGTACCTTCCCAATCGAGATTTAATCCCTTTATCAATGTTGTGGTTTGTCCTATCGACCTGGCCATTGGATTGTGGGTAAGCTACCGAGCTGAATACGTGAGTTATTCTGAACTCCTTGCACCAGGAGCTAGAAGGTTTCTTGGCAAACTATTTCCCGTTATCCATGACTAGTACCCCTGGGAGCCCAAAACGATAGATTATGCTTTCGAAATCAATAACATGTTTCCCTGAGATTTTTGCCAATGGTTTTACTTCTGGTCACTTGGTGAAGTAATTCACGGCTACCAATAAGAGCTTGATTCCTCATTTGGCTAGTGGGGATGGACCAACGATGTTTATTCCCTACTTGTGAAATGATCAAGCCGAGGAGATGGGAACGGGGTCATGTTTGGGGCTTTTGGGTACCGGAGCATGTAACTGACAAGCTTCATACTTTCGCAGTTGTTCGGAGGTATCTCGATGCATGGAAGGCCAAAAGTGTCCGAGGTTCATCAACTTTGACACTACCGATTTTGGGCCACAATGAGCTCCACATATCCCTTCGTGAACCTCTTTGATCAGATATTGGCTTTGTTTTGGGCCAACGCATCGAAGTAGTGGTGCAAGGTATCCTTTTTGTAAAGGATATCTCCTTGTAACACATATTGCCTTGACTTGATACGAACCCTTTTAGCCTCAGTCTGGTCATTAGGTAATTCACCATTTTGAGGAACCTTTCAATGGGAGTCATCCAATTTGGACATTTTTTAGTGATCACATCTTGAACCTCCAGTTTTTGGATGGATGAGGTTTTTAATACCCCAACTAGTACCTTCTTGGTGAGGTGGGTAAACGTAAGAGATGCAAGCTTGCTTAGTGCATCAACTTTCTTGTTTTGAGATCTTGGAATTTATTTGATGGCACATGTTTGAAATGCGTTCATTGATTTCTCTCAGTACTTATTCATGTTGGGTTCTTTTGCTAGGCAGCTGTTATTGTCTTGGCTTGAGAGAGTTTGTGAAGACTTGAAGCTTTTGAACCCCCATTTCTTTGGCTAGCTTTAGCCCAGTGATCAATGCTTCGTACTTGGCTTTATTATTGGTAGTCTGAAATACAAGCCAAAGAGCATATGTGAATTCTAACCCTTCAGGGTTAATTAAAACTAGCCCAGCCCCTGACCCTTCGATACTAGAAGCCTTATCGGTAAAAAGCTTCCAGGTATCAGGGTTGGAGGGTACAGCTGCAGTTGTATTAACTTCTGTTATGGATTTTTTACGGACTTTCAAGATGAAGTCAGCAAAAATTTGAGCTTTGACAGCTTTTCTCAGGACATAGGTGATTTTGTGTTCACCTAGTTTCACAATCCATTTGACTAATCGTCCGGAATTTTTTTTGTTTTTCAAGCACATTCTTAATAGGTTAGTCAGTGACCACTTGTATCGGGTGTGACTGAAAGAACCTTTGAAGCCTTCTAGCCGTTTGGACTAGGGCTAGAACAAGTTTTTCCAAAGGAGAATATTTGATTTCTGCTAATTTTGAAGTTTTGAAAAAGTAAACGGGTATCTGAACTTTGTTTCGTTCAATGATCATAGCCGTACTTATGGTCTTTTCAGCAATCGATAGGTAGGTAGATGTCTTTCCTCCTGTCTCCAGAGCCAAAATGGCTGGGAGTGAAGCCAAGTGTTGCTTCATTTGGTTGAAGGCTTCCTTTTGAGGTAAAACGCTTCAAAGCTGTAAGCTTTCCATCGAAAGTTTTTCTTGTTAGCATATCCCTTGAGGGTTGTCTTTATGCTTTGTTTCCCCGCGATGTGACCTACAAACTTGCCGTCTTCAACACCAAACGAGCACTTGACTGGATTAAGCTTTATGTTGATCCTTCTCGGGTTTTGGAAAGTTTCTTGTATGTCATCGAGCATTTGGTATTTCGTTTTGCTCTTGATCACTAAATCTTCAACATAAGCTTTAATGTTCTTGCCGATTTTTTCTGGCAAACGCTTTGTTAACCAGATGTTGATAAGTGGCACCTGCATTTCTTAAATCAAAAGGCCTTTTTTTGATAGCAAGATATACCTTTATCAGTGTGAAATGTGGATTTTTCTTCATCTTTTTTTTTATTATTATTAGGATCTGATGGTAACCCTTTTAGGCGTAAAAAAAAACACTTGAATGGGAAGCCTGTGAGCGAGTTACCCTTGAGGTCTATCTCGGGCAGCGAGTAGCAATCCTTTGGGCATGCTTTCTTCAAGTCTTTAAAATCGATATACATTCTCCAAGACTTGTCGGGTTTTCGGACCATTACGGGATTGGCCACCCATGATTGATACTTGACCTGTCGAAGGATTCCGGCTAGAACAAGCTTTTCCATCTTTTGTATAATGGGCTTATTATCAGATGGGATCCATAACTCATGTTTCAACAATGCTATGAGGGATGCCGGTCATATCTTCGGGGCATCAAGCGAATACATAGTGCAAGAGCAGCTTTTCAAGGTATGAGAGGGTTTTATTGGAAAGGTTAGTGTTTACCTTTATCCCCTATTGAGGATATTTTGGGTTTATGTCCAACCCTTGTTCATCATCTTCGTCCTTTCTTGAGCTTTCCCCTTCAACCACAAAAGCTTCTTGGGTAGGTTGAAGGGTTGCTATCCCTTTTTCAGTGGGAAACTTCATAGTACCTTGACCAACTGAAACTGCCATTCCGAACACACTTTGCCCTGGCCTTCCTATGATGATATCATAGTTGGAAGGGATATTGATCACCGCAAAAGTGAGTTGTTCGGTTCGTCCCTTTGGTTTCTCGTTGAACAAACATTATGGGTTATTTGGCCTAAAGGCTTGATAGGTATGTCTGCGATACCTTCGATGGAGGATTCAGACTGTTGAAGCTTTGAACGTTCATCGTCGCTGAGAGGGTTAAAGCATTTCTTAAACATGATTTTGGTGGTTGCACCGGTGTCAATGTAAGCCTTTTGTGTCTTGATGGTTCCTATGTTGGACTCCATCACAAGAGGGTTTGAAAGCAACTCTCCTTATGTTGATGTTCCCATGTCTCGAGATGATGGCGTTTGTCGGAAGCTTTGTTTTCAAGGTCGACCATGTTCACTATTATTATTATTATTATTATTATTATTATTATTATTATTATTATTATTATTATTATTATTATTATTGTTGTTTTTAACCATCTTGTCCTTGACCCCTTTAACCAAGTGAGTCAGTTCGGACTTGACGGCTTCTTCGATCCTCTTTTTTTTTGGGGTTTGGAAGAAATCATTGGCATGGTGACCTTTCTATTCGTGAAACTCACCATATTGGCTTGATTTTTCCTATCTTTTGTTTTTTGGCAAAGGTTGAGGAGGGTGGAAGCTGTGTTTTACCTCTTCGGTTGCCAAGATCTCTTGCGGAGTCTTGGTTAAGGCTGTAAAGTTTATGGTTTTTTCTCGGCTTGGAGGGTTCCGGCCTTCAGGCCTTCTGGAATCCGAACCTTTAAACCGTTTGTCATAAGAGCCATACTGGTTAAGAGTTCTCTCTTTTTTTCTTTGATGTCTACAACTTATTCTCCTCGAATGTGGGCTTCAGCCCTTTCGAGTGTTTCTTCAAGGGTTTTGGGCAGGCATTTATTGAAGTCTCTTGCGATATATTTGGAATTTATAGCATTCATGAACCCTGCAACCCTAATATTTTCATCGGCGTAAGTTAAACCTTCCTTCTTGTAACTTTCGATGAAGTCTTTGAGACTTTCATCATCACGTTGTTTGGTCTGGAAGATTACCGTGGCGTCATTGACATGCCTCTGTTGTTATAGGGAACTTTTGCTAAGATCGTCAAAGGTCTGAACGCTTTATCCAGAAAGGTCATTGAACCATATGCGTGAAAACCCTTCAAGGGTTTGCATGAACATGAGACAACATTCGGAGTTGGGTCATTTTTCAATTATTGCAGTCCCGACGAAGATTTGGAGGTAGACTTTAGTACCGTGATGGCATCTTTATCTGGGTTTGAAACTCGTAATCAACGATTTGTCGGGAGAAGCAAGACAAGTTTGTTAGGCTTATAGGGTTTGAGAGGTCTTCTACTACCCTTGAAGCTGGGTTACCGTTTGAGGTACCCTGGTGAGTGGTTGGTACTTGGTTGATGAAGTTAAAGCTAAAGCCTTGAAGGCTTTCTGTGTCATCATCTAGCTTTCACCTGCTGCAAAGGAAATTGTGCCATCATTAGTGTCATCAGCTAGGGCATAAGGTTAAATCCTTAAAGGCTTTCTGATGGTACTAATAAAAGATGCCATTATCTGGGTCATAAGGTTAAAGCCTTAAAGGCTTACTGTATAAGGCATTCCCATGGATGTGCTCATGACCGCACCTCGAGTCAAAGGCAAGGTGGCCATGGCTTGTTTTCACGAAGTAGCAATGGGAGGGGGAACACTTGAAGCTGGTGACTGCCATGATTGATCAAGAGTGGTTTTATGCCCCATAGGTGCACCGGTTGTAACGGGTTGGGAGGTAAATAAGGGAAAAACGGTTGGACCTGGCCTCCCCAAAAGCTAAAGGGCTTGAGTGGTTGGTCTGTCACACTAGGACCAGCTTCAAGGTAAGATGTGGCTGAACGTGAGCTGCTGAAAGGAAGAGATGGAGGGCCATGTGATAATGAGGGTTTAGACTCCTCATAATTTAGTCTTATTTTCACACTTTTTTCCCTTTTTAAACTCACATGCTAGTTGAGAAGAGATCTCAGTTGTAAGAGATTTCTAGCTACTCCCTTGGGTGTTAGATCTATGCGTTCCGGTGTACGCATTACACCGATTTGAGGAGATGCAACCCCTGATCGAGTTGGGGTTGGTGTTTGAAAAGAAGTGAATTCCGGGAACATAGTTCCCGGTGGAGTACTTCCGGGAGTAGAAAGAAATGTAGATTTGACCGGTGAGATCCGACCAGAATTTGGTGTTTAATCGGTGTTGTTAGGCACTTGATTTACCTGACCGAGAGACTCGCTTTCAGACATGATGTAAAGAGAAAATGGAGCTACACAACTGGTCTTTAAGATAAAGTAAGCGGCGTAGCCCCACGGTGGGCGCCAACTTGTTGATGCAACAAATACAAGACCAAGGCCTGTAGCGATATCTCTGGGTAAAAGGGTTCAAGGGTTTCGATTAGCCTAACGCAGGTCGTGGGGTCCTCCCACGTTTGTAGCACGTGGGGTTGGATCACTTGTTTATTGATCGCTTTTGATTCCAGCTTGAAGGGAATTCAAGCCGGAATGAAGTTGTTAGCGAAGCAATGCTGTTTGAAGTGAAGAAGAGAAGCAAGTATGAAACTTGTTCTCAAGAGAGGAGAGAAGATCAGAGAGTATGTGTTAGCCCAACTGATCTGGTGTCCTTGATATGGTTGTTGGAGCTGGTACTTCTAGATAAGATGTATTCTATAAGAGGAAGCTCGTGACCATGGATCCAAGGCTACAGTGGAGGAGTTACCCGTTTGGGGGTTGGAGGCTTTAGACCTGCGAATAAAAGGTTGTTCTCTGTGCACATGTTATGTCTGTGCAGAAATGCTTCACACGTTAAGTGTTGATGTGACCGGACACTATGCTTGTCCTTTTTACTGTTCACCTGAGTTCGTGCGTATTGAACCTCTCAACCTTTTAACCTTTTAAGCTGTTATGTATATTAGTCATTTTATTGAGATTTGGGCTACCCCCGTTATCAATGCTTAATTAATATTGGTCAATCACAATCATACTTGGTCAATATAGGTCAATCTCGGTCATACTTGCTCAACAATGGTAATTCACACCATTACTTGGCCATGTAGGTCAATCTTAATCATATTTAGTCATAGTGATCATTCATAACCATACTTGGTCAAATTAGGGTCAACAATGGTCATTCAAGTATAATTGGTTATGAAAAGTGTATCCGTACCAGAAAATGTTGTAGGTGTCAGTAAAAATGTTGCAGCGAAAAAATGTAACACATGGCAGCATGATGTTCATCCATTAGACTTTCAATTATGAACCACCACGAGTTGTGAGAACCATGAGAAGTCCTACTTTCCGTACGAGTTGGGCCACAATTTTTTACACAAACGTAGATGAAAATATTATAACCACATCTGTAAAAAAACAAAAATTTAGTCCAATCAAGAATATATTAACTACCATCAATCATAATCATAATTAATCACTATAGCTCAATCATGGTCACAAAAGTTAAATCACAACCATACTTGGTCAATCATAGGCATTTAACGTCAATTGCTAACATAGTTAGTCAATCATGGACGCCAATGATCATCACAACCATGCCATGTCAATATTGACAAATACTAGTCATTCACAACCTCAGTTGGTCAATGTAAATCATACTTGGTGAATCTTGGCTAACACTAGTCATTCACAACATGAGTTGGTCATTAAGATTTTTAACTCTTTAACACCGAATATGTCTAACTAGGGTAGGGATAGTGTACATTAATTCAAAAGTGTGAGAAGTGTATTATAACACTATATATAACACTATATAACACCATATAAACACCGTATAACACTATGTAACACCATATAACACTATGTAACACTATATAACACTGTATAACAATATATAACACTATACATCTATCATAGACATGCTATCAGACAAAATATAGTGTTATATTTGTTATATAGTGTTATATAGTGTTACATAGTGTTATATGTTGTTAGATGGTGTTACATAGTGTTATACGGTGTTTATATGGTGTTATATAGTGTTATCTATAGTGTTATAATACACTTCTCACACTTCTGAATTAATGTACAGGATCCTCTACCTGTCCAACTAATATATGTGTGATCCATTATCATTCAATAAGACCTAATGTGACTCATTACATCAAAATCTAGTATATTGACCCTGTTTGGTGCAAACATGCAATATTTATTTTAATTTGATGATTTTAAATATATAAACATGTATGTTTGATGTTACCCTAAGATATATATATCTTCATATAACATGCCTCTAGTTTTATCAACATCAAAGGTTTCCAAGAACAACATCCACACCACACTCGGTATACGGTTTGATAGTGGACCAACTGTCAACTTCTGGTCAAAACCAGCGGGATTCAAAATCTACAATATGCATATGGTCGTTCTCTTCGTTAAGTCGTACAAAGACATTAATACATTTGGTATAAATTAACAAATCCATAACATGGTAAAATGTCGATGAAACAACTACACACTAATGGATATGGTTAGGGTTGTAAACGAACCACCGGACACGAACAAGGCATTGTTCATGTTCATTCGTTAAGGATATGATGTGTGCACGAACGGTTCATGAACACTTACCGAATAAGATTTACTGTTCGTTTTCGTTTATTAAGGAAAGAAAAATGTTCATGAACGGTTCACGAACACAAATGGACACAAGGTCGATAGTATTTTTTGATTTGAATAACGAGAAGGATAGTGGAACGATGCATAAACAAGGTGGATAAAATGTTTTGTATTTTATTTGTTTGGGTAATGAGATAAATAAGAATTAAAGAATATAAAATGTTTAAATAAAATAAATGAGGCTAAAAAAATCTTTAATGAACAACATAAACAAACGAACATGAACAAATGTTCACGAACACATTCCTGAACGCTCACGAACGCAATTGAACGAACAAGATATATGTTCGTGTTCCTTCACGAATGTAATTAAATGAACGAACGTAAACGAACTTCCCGCCAAACGATTCACGAACTATTCGCTGAACGTTCTGTTCGTTTACACCCCTAGATATGATATTATCCCAAGATTATATATACTTAAATACAAAAGATTATTTACAAATAACTTATATAAACCCAAATGAATTTTATAAAATAAGTTTTGTAATTTATTTTTTTAGTCAAACAAAATAAGGGAAATCTTCTCTAAATGATTGATTTCAAATTAAAAGCAACTTAAGTCAAAGTGAACATTACATAAGAAGTATTCGTCTTTGAAAGTAGCATAAGAGAACAGGTCAAATTTGTTGTACAAGGCAAATGCTTAATTTTAAGCATTAGCCGTTCTCCTTTTGGTTAAGACAAAACTCAATTCAACATCCTTGATTTTCTAATGCACAAAACTCAATTCAACATCCATGATTTTCTAATGCACAAAACTCAATTCAACATCCATGCTTTTCTAATGCTTAGCTTAGCTAAGATGACCAAAATTAGTTTTTGGACATATCACTACAAACTTATTGTTGAGAGACAAAATACGCCCAAAAGATTACCATCGATAAACTATGAAACTGTGCCACTACTGCCCGTCTTCTAGAATACGTTCTTTTTATCTTTCTAATCTTGACAATTTAAGCAAACCATTCCCCAAAAAAATGACTTCACCTCTTGCAAATTATAAATCACTAAATAGTTATTGACACTTAAGTGAATTCATAATTCCATCATTAGCCTCAATGTACTTAAGCAAGATAAGATCAAGAATAGATCAAGATAAGCTTAGCACAAACACTACTCTATGTGTAACCTTTTGTATTGGTTATCTTTCCAAGTTGAATCCAAGGGATACATATAGGATATATCTTTCTTTGTAGAAAAATGTTTTGTGGTTATCACGACCCGATTAGTGAGATGGTGTAACAATGATCTCTACCAGCTTAGAGACACGTTTTTAGTGAATGAAGCTCTTGATAGAGGATCAAGGACTTGACATATGGCGAAATAGTTAACCTTTCTTCAATATTACTTTACATCATGGTGTTTGTTTGGTGATATCTTTCTATCTCTTATCTTTTATTTACTAGTATTGATCATCAAAAAGAGTTTTGTAATTACCAACAAAATTTCAAAACGACCTATTCACCCAGGTCTCTACAGACCCCATATGTCTCAAGATATTCATAACCCATTTTGTCATATTACTACCTTAGATGACCCATTGCAATCCAACTAGCCTATTAACACATAACATGCCTACACATAAGGTCCATCTTGTCTCACTAAAAGCTATCATGCCTTCAAGACCTAATATAAAGATATCATGCCTTATACATGTATGAGCCATTATAAATCAATATGACTTATTACAATCCAATCAAACCTATTTAGGTCCAAAATGTTTAGTTAAGACATGTATACAACCCATTATATGATATATGAAGACCTAGTTTGACCCGTTACAACCTATATGACTTGTTACATACAATTTTTTACACTCTAAGAGTTTATTATTTTGTTGGATGGGTAGTAGATGTAGAGAAAACATAATCAAGCCTAGCAGTCTCGATTCATCAGTTCAAATTTTGTGGTAGTCTAGCTCCTTCCAAGAGTAGAGATGGTTGTTTTCGTAAAAAAATAAAATTTAATAACATTATTCTTTCTAGCTTATATCTTTGAACCAAACATATTTATATATTATCAATTAGCAACATGTTTGTGCATATTGTGGCTGTACATGTGGCTTTCTTTGTTTTTTTTAGTTACGGGTGTTGTACCATTGCATATTTGAGTTGTACTTTGTTGGGCTATATAAGTGATTTGTGGGTTTTGGGGTTGCCTCACTTGCACCTCCACAAATCCCTTTACCCATCGGATGATTGTTGGTTGTGATATTAGTTCACTGACCTACCTGTTGTATCCAGAAAGTGAGCCATGGTGCTTTACACATGTTTGACCCTGACCCGATTAGAGTTTTGGGGTGATTTTTGGTTCATTATTGGCAATTGTATGTTTTATGTTAATGATCACTTTAACACCTGAAGGAGAGTTGCTGATTTGTTGGCGACTTCATGTTTTTGTTGATTTGTGTAATAGGTGACGCAAGTGATTTAATGATGTTGTGATAGAATTTGGTAAAATAAGGTGTTAGATTGTGAATGGCTAAAAGTTGTTTAGAAACAATGTGATGATGTGATAAGCGTCCTTCCACCCTAAGTCAGAGATATATGATATTTTTAATTTTCTATCATTAAGGAAAAATAATATTAGAGTCAAGAGAGGGTTGATGGTCTATAAAGGAGAATGAAGTCCCACAGACACATACACATGAAAAGAAGAGAACCGAATCATGAGAAAGAATGGTTAATACGTCAAAGTGATTGTTTTCACAACAAAATGGACACAAAATCTTTGGACAAAACCCCATTTGATAAAAATGCTCTTGGGCCCCACATATTAAAAATTCTACATCATACATATCTTTATATCCATCCATACATAACTTCCATTTATAATATGTAGGTACGTTTTGAAGCTCATATTTAGAAATGAAACTCATAATATTTATAATACGTAGGTACGTTTTGAAGCTCTATCTAGAAATGAAACTCTTATTATTTAAAGAAAAATAGATATAAAAGAGCAACAAAGGGTGACCATTAAAGTAGGGGTGTGCAAAAAACCGAATTAACCTACCCACAACCAAATTAACCGCAAAAACTGAACCGAAAAAACCGAACCATACCAAAAACCAGTGGGTCGGTTAATTGTTCTTTTGAAAACCGAAAGTAGTGGGTCGGTTATGGTTATCAATGTTTTCATATCCACCATAACCGAACCGAACCGACATATAGTAAACTCTTTGTCGGGTTTAGGATTTTCACCTTTTTTTTTAATATTTGATGTTTTTGGTTGAATGTTTTTAGTAGTTATGAGTTATTTCATATCATGTTGGTTAAATGTTTATTTGAATTTGTAGAATATATCATATCACTTTGGTTTAATATTCGGTATTAATATTATAGATTATATGTAATAACAATTTATTCCTTGTTTAAAAAAAAGTGAACTATTTTTAGTTAGGCCTAAATTCATGGTTAACCACCCATAACCTACCCGCTATAACCTTCAAAACCGATTAACCAAAACCGTCATAACCGATTGGTTATGGTTATGATTATCCAATAACCGACATCATGGTTATGGTTATCTTTTTGACCAAAACCGACTCATGCACATCCCTACATTAAAGTATGATGTTAAAGTAATGATTATGTCCTAATAGCTTCCTGGCTTTTCTTTTCATCTTAGGCCATTAGCTATACCTTAACCTTTTTTAACTCCATCTAAACGTCATACCACCCATTTTTTCCTTTTCACTTCACCTCATCCTAAGGAAATGGTTTAACTTTGTTAACTCTACCTCACCCATCATTTTAAAAAAAAATTATTTTAATATTAAATATTAAAATTAAATACAAAACAAATAATAATATCATTTCATTAACTTCTTAGCTAAAATAAACATTAATAATAAATAACACTAATTTCTTATTCTTTCTTTTGCCTAAGTTAACATTTTAACCAATGGTTGTTTAAACACCCCTTAACATGTCAAACCCCGACCGCGTTAAAACAACAAACCGCGACGGAAACGTCGGGGAGTGTTGTTTTGGCCAAAAATTATCGAAGCAATTAAGTGATCAAATTAGTTAAGTGAGGTAGTGTGCTAGAAATATGTGTTGAAAATATTTTGATTAAGTTGTTTGTAAAAACAGTTTCAGGATGCGGCTCAGGATATAGAGCCGTATCTATGATCAAACAATGAGCAAAAATGTAAAGGGTGACACAGGATGTACGAGGAAAGCCCTTGATCAATCTAGATCGCCGGCATAAAACCTCGGGAGCTGAAAATCGCAGCTGCCTTGTTCTTCTATTACTTTAAATATCAGGATACAGTGCAGGATATGATGCGGATCAACTAGGTGTTACAACGTGATTTGATTACAAGTGTTGGTGTGTAGTGATTGCTAGTAACTAGAGAGTAAAGTGTGCGAATGAAAGTGTGTGGAAAAAGTTGTGTCTACTTATGATCCGATCGCTCCTATTTATAGTAACAAAAACTAACAAACTATCCTATTATTCCGGGATACTTTGGAATATTCCCTTTTGAACGTTATTGACCAGGTATTGAGGCTTCAACGTCTCTTTTCCAACTAATTTGAGCGAGTCTTCAGGGGAATTGGTCTTTGTGAACGTTAAGAACCTTTAGCTACAAGCTACAAGCAAATCGTTAGTAACTGCCAGGATACTGCCTCAGGATGCTACCAATATCCTGGTTCGGTATCCTGATCATAAACAGCTAACATAAAATCAAGATATAGTGTCAGGATATGGGCTCAGAATTTCACCCATAACAATTGTCCCAAAAAATATAACTGTTGGATATCCTGATTCCAACAGATATATTTTTCAGTCATTCCAATATGTCCGGTAAGGATATCTGTTTTGAACATTCCTATATATGTTTGGTTAATCAGCACATAATATGATAAAATTGAAACTACTCCCTTTTCTGTAGACTTTGCTAAGGTCCATGTTGTCTTCGCTCTTGAGGAGCTTGACAGTTACTCCAAGTCTGTCTTGGTAAAAAAGGAACCATCTGTTGGCACCAGCTCTAAGCCCTCCGCTGTTGGTGCCGAAAGTTTCTGTTATGATGACCTTGGCTTCATGGAATCCATCGAGCCTATGAACTCCTTCCTTAATAAGGTAAATATCCAAATCCTGTATCCCGTACACATATACTGAACCTGTATCCTGGTTAGTTTGTCTTTAATGACACCTGTATTTTGCTATGTAGGGTCTGAATCATCTGGTCGTCCTGTACTTAGAACAATTTATATTTCCTGCACTTAAGACAATACGATGGCCAAAGGTGGATGGGTCCTGAGTTTCAGGATGAAGCCTTTGGTCATCAATCAGTATGGTTTATTTTGAACAATATAACAGTTGAAGGCGAATGGGTTTCGGTTTGGGACGAAACCTTCAACTGTTAAGTAAATATGGTAAGGAACTAATCGTGCTTTTGGTGGAGGGATCTCGGTTTGAGATGAAACCAAGAGCACAACTTTTGACATGTTAATAATATAACCACCTTTTGACTTATTTGCTGTTATTTCTTAATCTTTTGTTACACATTGCCTAGTTTAGATTTCAATTTTGCAAAATTAGTGCAACCATCTTTGTAAATATCTTGATCAATATTTTCAGTGATATCCCGCAAAGACTTTCGTCAAGCAGGGTTTTTCAAAATTTTAAACAATTTTGATAAAGTTTTTAAAGAAAAAGGTAGTTTACCAAGAATTTATAAACCTTGTTTTGATAATAGACGTTTGTCATAAATTCAATTTTGATTTTCAATCCAGGTATTATATCCCAAATATTGCAATCAAATATCCCGAAAACAGATTTTGAGAATATATCCTAAGGATATATCCTAATCAGGATATTTAAACTTTAAACATGGTTTCAAAAGTTCAAACAAGTTGTGTAAGATTCACAAAGGAAAGATCATACCAGGAATAGAGTGTAACCCTAGTATCGAACTTCAATCCTTTTGCAACTTCTTCCACTAAGATGTCCCCAGTCTTAGTACACTAGGTTCAAATTTGATTCTTTGAGCCTTGCACAATCGCCTTAGGAGGACTGCCCCCCTGGGCATAAAGTCTTCGAACACTTAGAAATTTTTTGAACATTAGTTTCAATCGTCTGAACAATTCTTATGTTACAGGGGGTAAACCCTAAAGTATACTGGAGATAAATCCTTAGTGTTCTGGGAATAAACCCATAAGTATCCTGGGGAAAATCCCAAATTTTCATGTGCTACAGGAGGGAGTGTATAAACTCCAAGACTTAGAAAGGTGAAAACCTTTAAACCTTAGAGAGTATGAAAATACCCTTTCGCGAGAGGGGGTGATCAATCCTCATATACCTTAAGGATCCCGGATATAGCCAACAGTGACGAAATTGTCAGCCACTTTTACATGAACTGGTCCCGCCACCTTGAACTATCCCTAGATAACTTGCGCTCCAGGCGGGGTGTTCAAACCCAATTCGTGAGAAAGGTGAATACCTTTAAACCTGTGAAGGGATCAGGATCCCTTAAACGTGAGAGAGGGGGCCAATCCTCTAATCTTTCGAAGTATCCTGAGTGTGCATCCTGGAGCTATATCCCGAAGCATATACTGCAAAACAATTGTGAGCTAAGGTGGGTGTTAGCCTGGCTAACACCCCTCCGATGCTTAAGTCAGTAATGGGTTCAAAATAGCAAATAATATTAAACATATTAAAAGAGATAGAATTCATACCATCCTGAGTTAGAAATTAAATTCCTAACTCACTTGAAATAGAGCTTCAAATGTATAGCATTCCAGGATCTTGGTAGCATATCCCCTTCCATATTCTTGAGTCGGTATGCTCCTTTCCCTGATTCTGACTCAATCTCATAAGGTCCTTCCCATTCTGGGGCAAGCTTCCCATCGGCAGGATTGGTAGTATTCTGAAAATCCTTTCTCAATACCCAATCTCCAACCTGGAACCTTCTAGTCCTTATATTCTTGTTATATGCTTTAGATATCCTCTGTTGATATGCTGCCATCCTTAGCCTTGCTGCATCTCTTGTTTCGTCTACAGTGTCCAAATCTTGGCACAAAGCTTCAGGATTCTGCTCAGAATCCTGGAGGATAGATCTTGCCGTAGGTATCACCATTTCTGTTGGGATCACTGCTTCTGCTCCGAATACCAAGGAAAACGGGGTTTGGCCAGTTGGATTTTTTACCGTTGTTCTATCAGCCCACAAAACAAAGGGTAATTCTTCGGCCCATCTTCCTTTCTTAACCCCTAGTCTCTTTTTCAAGTGGTTGACAATTATCTTGTTTGAGGATTCTGCCTGCCCATTTGCTTGAGGATGTACCGGTGTGGATGTAATCATTTTGATTCCCCAACTTTTGCAAAAGTCAGTAGTCCTTTTACTTATGAATTGAGATCCATTGTCACAAATGATTTCAGCTGGTACTCCAAATCTAGTCAGGATATTCCTTTTTATGAAGGATACCACTTCTTGATCTCTAACCTGAACGAATGCTTCAGCTTCGACCCACTTAGAGAAATAATCGGTCATTGCCAACATGAAGACCTTTCCTCCTGGAGCCTTTGGCAATTTTCTTACTATGTCCATTCCCCATTTCATGAATGGCCAAGGGGAAGCTATAGGATAAAACGGTTCAGCTGGTTGATGCAATATATTGTTGTGCCTTTGACATGCATCACATATTCGAGCGTATTCTGCATCATCTTTCTTCATTGTCGGCCAATAGTATCCTGTTCTTAACGCCTTTGAGAATAATGACATGCCCCCACTATGGTTACCACAATCCCCTTCGTGTATATCCTGAAGCACTTCCTTAGTTTCGGGATCCTCTAAGCACCTCAGATATGGTCCTGCAAGAGATTTCTTATACAAGACATTATTTATAATAGTGAATCGTGATACCTTCATTCTAAAGGCCTTAGGATTCTCATCCTTTGGGATTTGTCCTTCCTTGAGATATCTTATAATTGGAACCATCCAGGACTTGGGATCCTTCTCAGGATACTCATCAGGATCCTGAATACTTAGTACTTCCTTATCCCGAGGATTCGTCGCAGGATATAAGATATGTAACATTGGTATTCGGGTTCCTTCCGGTATCCTGACTGATGATCCTAGATTCGCCAAGGCATCAGCTTCAGCATTATCCTCTCTTGGTACCTGTCCAAGTGTGAAAATATCGAAATATCCTGCTAATTTTTTGAGAATTTCGAGATACTCGATTAACTTCTCACCTTTAACTGCATAGGATCCATTAAAATGATTAGTGATTAACAAGGAGTCAACATATATGTTAGGGCATGAATTTTATGCTAAGGATCATCTATCCTGAGACTGGGCATGGATCACGGATCCTTAATGGATGATGCAGAGAGTCTGAGGATCCAGAGTCTGAGGATCACGAGTCTGAGGATCCAGGATCCTTGACAGAACTTATGTTTTCTAACAATTGTCACGTTTTTAATGTTTAAATGCAGGTAAGGGACGTAGTGGACTCATTCTTAGCTGAAATTTTGGGGAATATTCGTTCATATGGCATATGCTTGATGAAATATAACCGTTTTTGGAGAACATGGGCCATTTCCACCTTTTTAGGAGAGTTGGTTTCTTGATATTTTGCTATCTTTTAAGGGGAAAACAGCTCATTAGAGATATAAGTCGAACACACCACAGAAAAAACACACAACACTCGAATTCTCTGCAAACACTTAGCAAAAACACACACTTATACTAGCAATTCATTGTATTGAGCTTGTTTTCTTCCGAAGTTGTACAAGGATCACTATTGTTTTTCCAATATATTTGGTGATCGGTAGTTTCCATCACCCGAGGTTTTTTATGCCGGAGATCTTCTAAAGATCAAGGGCTTTTTCCTCGTATAAATCTCGGTGTTCATCGTTGATTTCATATACTTGTCGTTCATACAATTAACCAAGCATCATACCTCACAAAACCAGATTTGGTTGCATTATCCTTGTGTGATTTTTGACCAAAACAGTTTGGCGCCCACCGTGGGGCAATTGGTGCTTCATTTCTGAGAAATTTTGTTCATTTCGGTCATTTCGGTTCATCACCTTCAACCACATGGCTTCTCAGGGAAAAAATTCTTCAAGTTCCATGTCGGCGGTTACCTCACCACAGGGCATTCCACCGTTGCATCATCTTATCCCTGCATTCCAGAAGAATGATGAGAATGCTCCGAAGAAGACAACCCCCGTTTTCACAAAACCAACTGTTGTTTCTTCCTCTACACTTACTAACAGTGATCTTTATGCTTTGATTTTGCAGATGAGAGGATACATGCAACAACAGGATGAAACTAATGGCAGGATCCTTCGCGAAATTGATAAAATCAGCAGAGGATCATCCCCCTTTGCTGCCGAGGTCGCTGAATTTCGACACTCTGGTCATAACTTCCCAGCACTTTGCAGCTCCAGATGTCCAATACCAGGGTGGATCAACAGGAATGCGTTCTGGATCATCGGCAATGTCTCAGGCTCAAGGATCCTCTTTCCAGCCTTCAGGATCCTCATTTCAGCATCAAGGATTCTTCACCACTTTAGGAGGATGCATGGGGATGCAGCTGATTCAAGGATCCTCTCAGGTTCAAGGATCCTCCTCTCAGGTTCAAGGATCCTCTCAGGTTCAAGGATCCTCTCAGGTTCAAAGATCCTCTCAGGTTCAAGGATCATCCTCTCAGGTTCAAGGATCCTCTCAGGTTCAGGGATCCTCTCAAGTTCAGGGATCCTCTCAGATTCAAGGATCCTCCTCTCAGGTTCAAGGATCCTCCTTTCAGGTTCAAGGATCCAACATCTTCCAGGATCAAGGATACTTAAGGAGTGTGCAACCCGGAAGTTCAGATGTTCATCTAGGAGACTTCATACCAATGCAGACCATTGCTTCTCCTTGTCCCTTGGTTATGCCAGAATCCCGTCAACATGGATTCACATCTGGAATTCCAAACTTGAATCCTTCAGGAGGTAACACTTTGAATAATTTTTGCAATGCTAACCATGGCTTTGTGCAGGATACAGGTATCAACCAAGCTATGGCTAAGGAATTGCAGAAACTCAAAGATATGATATCCAGCGTTCCAGGAGTGATTAAGCCCATTCCTGAAATTCCAGATGGAAGTCACAAGGGAAAGAATGGAGATCAATCCCATCCCAGGGAGGTTAAAAGAAGCATGTCTATGCAAGGGTTTTGGATCCACACTCACAGGATCTGTTCTTAAATGGCTGCTAAGTCTTCCCCCTTACTCTATTACTCCATTTGCTAATCTAGTTAATCTGTTTAATAGTCAATTTTCATGTAGTAGAAATTTGAACGATTAACTAGTGATCTATATAGGGTAACACAAGGTCAAAATGAATCACTTAGAGATTACATCACTAAGTTTAGTAAAGAATCCTTAGATATCCCTAACCTGGATATAGCTATGGCTGTAGAAGCCTTTAAAATGGGTTTACTTAGGGATTCAATGTTCTTTGATGATCTTGTCATGACCCCTTGCAGGAACTTAGATGAGGAAAGGAACAGGGCCCTTAGGTTCATCCGTTTAGAGGATGACAAAAGGATCCACGAGAGATTGTCAGGATCCTCAAAGCAAGACAAATAAGGATCCTATCTCAAGGATAACTGATCCAAGCAATACTATAAGCATGACAACCAAAATGTGCATGCTGTGGAACAAGAGGAAGATGATGAGGATTATCCTCCTATTTCTGAATATTGTTTTTCTGCTGATAATAATGAACTAACCCTTTCTATACAGAGTTTAGGTGACAAGGTTAGGTGGCCAAGGAAGAATGACAAATCGTCTGCCACCAAAGACGAATTGAAATGGTGTGCTTACCATGGGGATTCTGGTCATCTCACAGATGAGTGCATAGCATTAAGGAAGGAGATAGGTTATCTTTTGAGCAAAGGATACTTGAAGGAATTGCTTGGAAGGAAAAAGTCAAGGATCAAGGATCTTGAGAAAGTTCCTGAAAAAGCTCCTCCTCCACCAGCTGATTCTCAAATCATCCATTTCATCTCCGGAGGTTCACAGCAGCTAAGAGACATGCAAAGGAAACAAAGATGGAGAATAGGGACAG
The DNA here is from genome assembly GCA_030545235.1 of Helianthus tuberosus. Taxonomy (NCBI): domain Eukaryota; kingdom Viridiplantae; phylum Streptophyta; class Magnoliopsida; order Asterales; family Asteraceae; genus Helianthus; species Helianthus tuberosus. The sequence continues at coordinate 20,065,814 of CM060421.1, forward strand.
ACCTGTTCGAACTTCCATTCTTACCCAGGAAAAAGTCATATACTTTGATGGGGATGACCGTGTCGACATACATGATCCTCATCATGACGGTTTGGTTATTACATTATTTATATCTAACCATTTTGTTCGCAGGATTCTCATTGATGGGAAAAGCTCAGTGAACATAATCCAGTTGGATGTCCTCAATAGAATGGACATCCTTGAATCCGATATTGTCCAAAGATCATCTGTCCTTGTGGGATTCAGTGGAGAGACAAAGATTACATTGGGGGACATCAAACTTCCTATCTATATAGAGGGATTGAATTATGTTAAAAAAATTATATGTTATTGATTGCTTATCTTGCTGTAATGTTATCTTTGGCAGGCCATGGATACACGATATGAAGGCAGTCCCCCTCAACATGTCATCAATGTGTCAAGCTCCCAACTCTATGAGATATGGTGAAGATAGAAAGTGATCAGCAGGAGGCAAAGAACTGTTACACTTCTTCAATGAAGCCAGCCTCCAAGGAGCAAGACGTCATGGAGGCAAGAGAGCAAGACGTCAAGGATATTCTGTTGAACCCAGAGGATCCTGAATCCAAAATTTTTATAGGATCTGGGATCCTAGACAGTATTGAGCAGGATTTAGTATCCTTCTTGGAAAGAAGAAAATCTACCTTTGCTTGGAAACATGAAGATATGACAGGTATATCTAAGAATGTTATTACTCACAAACTTGGTATTGACAGGTCTTTCAAGCCAATACACCAAAAAATGAGAAAGTTTGCACTTGAAAGGAATGCCATTATCCAAGAAGAGGTAGACAAATTGCTCAAGGTAAGTTTGAGTGGACTGATAAGCATGAAGCTGCACTCAAGGTTCTTAAGGATTATCTATCCTCAGCACCAGCCCTGATGAAACCAGAAAATGGAGAATCGTTATCCTTATACTTAGCTATTTCAGCTAAAGCAGTAAGTGTGATCCTAGTTAAGGATCATGAAGGCTCTCAACATCCGGTATACTATGTAAGTAAAATTCTACTTGATGCTGAGGCCAGGAAAACTGAAATGGCAGGTAGAATGGCAAAGTGGATAGTCAAGCATTGAGTATGAACCCAGGACTGCCATCAAGTCCCAAGCCTTAGCTGACTTTGTGGCTGATTTCAGTAGTGATCTACAAAGGAAAGCTGAGTTAGAAGTTCAACAACTTGAGAAGAGCAAGGATCCCTGGACACTCTTCACGGATGGAGCTTCAAATGTTAAAGGAACTTGACAGGGCACACTACTAAAATCGCCACAGGGGGACATTATACCCCAATCCATTGCATGTGAATTCCAAACCACTAATCATGAGGCAGAGTATGAGGCCTTGATAGCAGGTTTGCAATTAGCTAACAACATGAGGATCAGTCAGGAAACTGGCAGATTCTTTTGCTTTTTTCAGTCTATCACAGGTACCCATGGAAGAAAATGCAGAAGCTAATGCTCTAGCTAATCTTGGATCATCACTGAAGATTCCAGAGGATGTGAAAATACTCAGCATCCATGTTTTAACTCCTGCAATTGAGGATCACGTAGCCATGAAGATAGTGGAAGATTCTGCAATTGTACCCAATGATGGTGCACAGTCAAGTTCAGGATCCTGGATCCTTCCGATCCTGAGATATATACAACATGGAGAGATTCCTACAGGAGGAAATCCTAGAGCTTTCAAAGTCAAGGTATCTCAATTTACAATATTAAATAACATGTTATATAAACGATCTCTTGCAGGTCCATATCTAAGGTGCATCGAGGATCCAGAAATTCAAGAAGTTCTAAAGGACTTTCATGAAGGAGATTGAGAAAACCACACTGGGGGCAGAGCACTATTCTTAAGGATCCTCATAACAGGATTTTATTGGCTTATGAGGAAGAAGTATGCTGTGGAATACACAAAGAAATGTAATGCTTATCAAAGACATAGCATTATCCTTCATCAACCAGCGGAGCTCCTTCATCCTATTATTACCAGATTTGATGGCCAGTTATCAACAAAGAATGGCTGGAGCATACAACAAGAATGTCAGGTTCAGAAGATTTCAAGGTCCCTACTTAATTGAAGCTGAAGCAGGAAAGGGGGCATATCATTTGTTAACAATAGATGGTGACCTCTTACCAAGAGCTTGGAATGCTGTTCATCTAAAGAAATACTTTAAGTAAGAAGGATCAGGGATCCTCAGCGATACCAGTATTCTGATTAAGGATCCGGGATCCTCAAAGGATATATGATTCTACATTTGGTAACACATTACTTTCATTTTCATTTATCTTATACTTATTACTTATCATAAGGCAAAGATGTTAAACATTTAACATCTATTTTCACAAAGTTTAAGCTTTTGCAGAGTTGTTATCATTTTACAGAAGATCAAAGTGGTTGGCCAACTCTCCAAAGTTTATGGGCTTGTCCCCAGTTATTTGGGCTTGTCCCCAGTTTTGGGCTTGTCCCCAGTTTGGGCCTGTCCCCAGTTTCGCCAGTAGCGCACGATGATCCTGGTACAGCTCATGGCAATGGGACCAGTACTCGCTTTAGGGGCTGACAATTTCATTGTACTGGCTGTATCCGGGATCCTACGTATAATGGTAGACGTACTATACATCCGTTCCTAAGGTTTCTAACGTTTTCACGTTAGCTAAGGTTTCGGCATTTTCATGTCGCTCAAGTTTGGATAGTCGCCAGTGAGGGCCATACTCTAGTCTACACAAGTTTATTTGGGCTTGACCCCAGTTTACATCAGTTTATTTGGGCTTGTCCCCAGTTTATTTGGGCTTGTCCCCAGTTTGTTGGGCTTGTCCCCAGTTTGTTGGGCTTGTCCCCAGTTTATTTGGGCTTGTCCCCAGTTTGTTGGGCTTGTCCCCAGTTTATTTGGGCTTGTCCCCAGTTATTATGGGTTCATTCCCAATTATTTGTCTTGGTCCCAAATTTGTTTTTCTTACAGGATCTTGGAGCTCTAAAGTTATATAAGTTCTGACAATAAGGATCCTGGATCCTCGAAACTTTACTTTCCGCTGCATAATTAATGAACACCGATACCATCTGACTGGCTCGCGGCTCCCGCTCCCAGGATGGGGTCGGGGGGCTGTGACAGAAGGTGGTATCAGAGCCAAGCCACTGGTTTAAGCCATTTAGGTGTTCTTCTAATACCTTAACCTTGAATATTTATGTTAGGAAATTAGTACCTTATGTGTTATTCTCTGAAAATAAAATCTTAATATTTATATTATGATTTTTATATCATTTTAATAAATTTTGAATTCCCAATATGTGTAACTAATATCTGTATTTACAGTTATGCCATGTTTAACATTATATGTATAACGGTGATATATTATCTAATATAACATTTTGGGTCGACTCTTAGGAACAGTTCCGGTTTCTATGTTTTAGTAACCTATATCTGCCGGTCATTAGCTAGCCACGTGTTTTACTTACACAATTGATTATCTACATCACACCGTTTCTTCCACCACCAAAGTTTTGTCTCTGGTGTGCTTCTCCATCGATAGATTTCTTATCTGAACATCGGCAGCAGATGGTTGTCGACATTGAACCGGTGGTAAGGTACCATGCGTGCTATGTCTGATCTTCTCTTTCGTTTTAGATGCAGGGGTGGTTGTTTGTTTCGCCATTGACCCTCGTCGGCGGTAGGAAGAGGTGACGAGGCTAAAATCAGGAGTAGCAGAAGGCGGAGAAGGGTCCGATGATCTAGATTCTCTCGCCTGAGCCCGTCCTTTTCTAGAAATATACCACCCGACCTCCGAGTCGATAGCTCTGGGTTTGTATTCTATTCATGTTTCTACCAGTTTATCTTTTGTATCCAGATGTTTGTGTCTTCATCAATTTGTTTTCCCGTTTGGTAACCCTAATTGTTCTTAAAATTAGGGCACAATTGATATCGAGGATAATTTGATTTGGAGACTGATCCTTACTAGAAAACTATGAACTTGCAGAACATAGAGGACGTTTTTTGGTTTTCTTCAAGAGAACGTGAGAAGTAATTGTTAGGTTTGATAAATACGGGTACTTCAAAAAAGAATTCTATTGAAAGTATATGGTGTCAATATCTTTATTTGTTGTTAATGTTTTGCAGATTGGAAGTGGAAAACGTACACATTGTTTGCTTAACAAACCACCACGCCTGAAGATCAATCGACCGGTGGTAATCAAGAGTTGTTCCGCTCATCTTCCAGGTGTATTCAAATACATAAAAACCTCGTAAATCTCTTTACTAACGTCAATTTTATGATGATAAATGAAAATACGGAAATGAAGATTAAAAAAAGTTACTGGAATTCCTGAAAGAAAGCGAGAAACACATGAATAAGTCAATAGAGAAACACCAACTAAGTAAGACAACTACTGCTACAATAATGAGCACAAGCTCAAACACCAAGTGAGACTTCAATGTTTCTTACATGAACCCGTATCCAGGGTCATCTTTTTGCATCAATTTAAACGTGTTATTTAATTATTTTAATAATAATAATCGTAGTACTAATAATAATACTAATAATAATAATTTACCCATGATTTATGTTACTGACGCATCGCTGAAGCACTTGGTTTCTTTGATCTGGTGGTAGCGGATTATTCTGTTTGTGGCTTCCTGTTTGCTAAAATAGTTTTTTATATGTTTTAGGGATATGTGGAGGTTTGCACCCTAGCTTATGAAGAAGTAAGTACCACAAGTAGTCGTGATCAAGCACAAAGAAAGCTTTATATTGGCGGGTTATCTCCTGAAACCAGTGGAATGCTGCTTCTTTTTTTCCAAAAAAATATGCTGATATAGACGAAGGTGTTGTTGCATATGACAAAGAAACAAACAAACCACGGTAAATACCTTATATGTTTATCCATAAAATCCCCCAATTTTCAATGCATATAACAGAGGCAGTGATTTCCGCGAAACCCATTTGATCCGTGTAGATGAATGGGTTACGTGGACCATTTTAAAGATGAACAAGTGCAAGTGTCTTTGGATTAGAGTTGATGTCTTGGACACAATTAAAGTATCATGCTCGAGTTCATCAATTTAACCCGTGAACTCGAGCATGATTCATTAAACCAACCCGCGAAACCGATCTAACCCGTGTAGATGAATAGGTTACGCGGATCATGTTAAAGATGAAAAATTTTAAGTGTCTTGAATTATAGATGTCTTTAAGGGTCATGCTCGGATTCATCAATTCAACTGGCGAACTTAAGAATGACTCATTAATTCAACCAGCAAAACTCATTTGACCGATGTAGGTGAATGGGACTGGACCCACTTACTTCTCTTTGAGCATTAGAAGAAACATTTTCATCATTTATAAACTATACACTTAAACTAATTTCCACATCAGCATTTATATATCTTGGATAAAAAAAGGCATGCTTAGCACAGTGGTTTTTTCATCCATTTACATGTATCTTAAAAAAATGTTTTCCTGACAATCATACATTTGTAAATAAAGTTATTTTATTAGGACAAGAAGCATCTGGTGGCAAGTATGTGTATGGCTGCAACTACCTTTCCCGGCTCAGTTCGAGACTAAATGGGCTACTACAACACATAGAACAACAACATCTGAGCAAGGCCAGGAAGAAAGCAGCTGGAGCCGAAATATGCACGCTGTGGAAGATATGGAACAACCGCATTGAAAAGATATTCGAAGGAGGCGCAAATTCTCATAACAAAAATGAACAGCCGCAATGAAAAGATATTCGAAGGAGGCGTAAACTCTCAACAAACATTGACGGAGGCCATAAAAGAAACATCTATCTGGTGCATTCAAAATAGATCAAAGTGGAAGTAACTAAACCGGGAAAAACTAGAGTCAAAAGATTTGGGCAACTTACTTTTGGGTAGAATTGTCTTTTTCTATGGTGGAATGATATAAGAAGATAATGGTCGGTGTATTGTAATCTGGTGTCATGTTTTATCTACACTCTTAGGCCTTAGCACCTTGCTAAGAGTGAGGTGTGGTTAATAAAATTGATCCTCGCTTGCCTTTCCAAAAAAAATTTATGGTTGTGTAAGGTTCTTAGGTGGAGGGTTGTACCGACCCATCAAAGCGAGAAATGAGACCATTTCAACACTACCGGATTACAAGGGGGTTCTGAGACCATTTCAACACTTCAGGGAACACCAACCAGATTACAAGGGCGTCCCGCGCAATGCGCGGGCGGGTAACCTCCTAGTTAATAATTTTATGCCTTATTAATTTTTGTGATATCTTATATATATCATACCTATATATTTATATGAATATAATTCAATATAAATTTTGTAGCATTATAATAATATTATGATATTAACATTAATATCTTAATATTAATATCTTAATCAAAGATATTAATATAGGATAACACAAACAATTCAGGTATGATACCTCTGAAATGTCACAATATAAGATACTATTTGATACGAGTAATATGTTTTATGGTTTATAATATAACCTAAAATATTATTCGACTTAAATATATATTTTTTTTCAAAATTTTGACGAAACATGTAATTATATTTATTTTGTTACAATAAATCTTAGCATACTTAAAACATGTTTATTGTTTAATACAATAATTAAAACAGGATTTTCATAATAACACTACGAAAATATTATATTTTATTACATATGCTTTTATTATATTATATCCATATAAGCACATGTACATTTACATCCACATGAAAAGTGTGCAAATATATATAAAATATTTTATAAATTTTATAGCCTGTAATTAATGAAATAAATGATATTTCATACAAAATAGAAATATGTACAAAAACATTTGGTATTGTATAACTAGATGATTTAAAATATATGTACGTAACACATATATATCGACAGGAAATAGCTTAAGAAATTTTACCATTTAATAGTTTAACTCATCTCTTAAACTATATTCGAGTGTTATATATATATATATATATATATATATATATATATTCTAATACAAGAATGCTACTTCATTACTTAATACATTAAGAACCAAACTTAGAAACGCCAAACTTTGCATTATCTACTATAATACTTCTTGGAATAAATAAAAACGATAAATTAAAAATCAAGTCTTAATATTTTACAACCAATATGATTCAACCCTCTGGTTAAAAAATGAATCCAAGAAATTTGTATTTTGATTAAATTATTTCTTTTAATTATTCCCTTTTTATTCTAAAATATTATGTATAATAAATTTAACAGAAATTTATACTATCACTAATGAATAAAGTTATGGAAATAAACAGGATAACTAATACCGTCAGTTATATATGTCACACCCCAACCAATGGCGGAAACATAGGGGCGTGGCACTGATCGAAACAGATTATCTAGAAGTTTCCATAACAACTACGATTACGAATTATTTAAAGCATCACGTCCCATACCATGACATAAAAAGTAACATAATTATTACAGGCAAAGTCAAGACAAATTGTTCTGTTCCGACAACTCAGAATTTAAATACAGACAATTCGTTTATTTGTTTCTAGACCTTTCCTAGCCTCGATTTCACAGCAAGCCAAGCATTTAAACATCTTAAGCACCTGCCACATACGTTAAAGTAAAATTCAATACACATAGTGTAAAGGTGAGCATACAAGTTTAGTAGATATAATAGAGTTCGAAATCGATTACGCATAACCAGCACGTACACAGTGTGAAATGAAGCACGTAAGTTATCGACATGATCCTATCAATACCAATGACTGCGGGTTGACTGCGCAAGGCAGTTCGTAATACATGTTCACCACTGTGAACCATGTGATTAATTGTCCTTAACAAACCCTGAGTGAACAGGTGCTGAGTCCAAACTATAGTACTATCGTTGCTAAGGCGAGTAGACAGCAATCCATGTGTAAACATAACAAACAAGCATTCATTAAGTCACGTATAACATGCGGTAACAGTTAGCGTTAAAGTATTACGTAGTGTATTCGATGTGATTTAGAATAAGTAACGTATGTAACACCCAAAAGTGCGTAAAGCAAAAAAAGGGTTCGAGTATACTCAAAGCGACGATGGATTGAAGGGAGCGCTAGAGTGAGATTAGCCTGATCAGAACGATAGCATAAATAATAAGCGGCACGTAAAACGATACAAATGAACCAAGGATCGGGTGGTAATCCGATCGGATGGCCAGTCGATAGGGTGGCAATCCGTTCGGATGGTCATCCGATCGGATGGCCATTCGATTGGATTGTCACCTCGTTTGGTGAGGATGTGTTTGTGTATGATGGTGTGCCTTTTGAAGTTTTCGTTGTAGCATTTTGAAAACAGAGAAGTATCTCTACTTTTCAGGTCGGTCGATCGAATGGCGGTTCGATCGAACGGCGATCCGGTTGGCGAGGCTTCTCAGGTTGAGAACAAGTTCACCGTAGGACGGTCACTCGATCGGATAGTTATCCGATCAGGTGGCAATCCATATGTATTGAACATGTTGAAAATTGTTTAAGTGTTGAAGTTCAAACATCACATGGTCGGGTGGTAATCCGATCGGATGGAAATCCGATCGGACGACAATCCGTTCGATGTTCAAACCTCAACAGATGAAATAAAAGTTAAGTGTGGGACCAAGGTGCAAGTCGATCGGGTGGCTGTCCGATCGGGTGGCAATCCGATCGGATGGCTGTCCGATCAGACGGCAATCCGTCCCAGTCGACCTGATCGTCTTTACACTTGGTGGCTTTGATAGTTTTTAGTTTTCTCGGGACAGTACGATAACATGCCAAACAACAGAAACCTCGTCAAGACTTAGTGACCCGATCGGATAGGAACAACCCTAGTCCAACCAGTTAACTGTTCGAGACGGTGTTTCATGTTTAACCCGAAATCAGTAATCTTTTGGATAGAATCCAGATCTTGAACCAACACATCACTAAGAAGGAGTAGAAGATCAGAACAAGCTCTGATTCTATCGGTTTTGAGTGCATTGAGTGTAAAAGAGTTGAAAGAAAGTTAGAAAACCATCTTTCAATCATTTTCACCATGAATATGTTCAGATCTATGAAAGATCTTTGTTTATTCATATGGAAATCATTCAGATCTAAGTTGTTCTTGGTGGATTGAAGTCAAAACATGAAGTTCATAAGAACCCCATGATGACATCATCCTAGAACACCTCAAATCTAGTGATTTCACTGTTAAAAGTTAAGATTCAAAAGATAGAAAGGTGTAGGGGTGCGTGTAGATCAAGAAAGTACAAGATTTAGGTTGAAAACTTACAAGAGTCGTGAAAGTCGGAAGAAAAGTGGGCTGGAGCGAGCGGAGTAGAGAGAGAGCTGTCAACATCAAGTGATGTGACATATGAGGGGTATTTATAGGGTTTCCATAAATGGAAAGTGGGGAAAGGGCTGATCGATCGGGTGGCAGCCCGATCGGGTGGCAGCCCGATCGGGTTTCGATTCGCATGCAGAGCGTTGCAATGCGATAGAGTTTATCATTAAATTACTTTTAATCCCAACTACTATATCTAACATACAATCATCATAATTAACTTGCGTTTAGCATTTGCGATACGATTGCGATTGAGTTGCGATTACGTTTGGATTAATCACCACAACATAAATATAAATAAACATGCACAAGTAACACATAAGTAGCACACATACGTAAAACAATATCCATAACACATAATTTGAGTTGCGAGTGCGATTGCGATGCGATAAGCGATAAAGAGATAAAACATGCGATAATCATCGATTAAACCTCGATTATTAACAAATACTCCACATAATACAACTAACGTAAAAGCACAAACAGACTATCTACAAGTCAAAGAAGTCAAAACAGGAATTGAACAAGGAGAGACAGATCACAATTAGCAATCTTTTCTCCCTTTGACTTCAATGTTGACTTTGACTTCCGAAACATGGGGTGTTACAGCCTCCCCTACTTAAGGGAATTTCGTCCCGAAATTAGGCCGAAGCCGTAACAAACAACTGCGGGTACTTCGCCTTCATGTCGCTTTTGAATTCCCAAGTGAACTCGGCGCCTCGTTTGCCTTCCCATCGAACCTTCACAATGGGAATGCATGAGCGTCTGAGCTGCTTGGTGTGGCGATCCATGATCTCGACAGGCTTCTCCACGAAGTGTAGTGTTTCGTTTACTTGAAGATCTTCAAGAGGTACATACAAATCATGCTCAGCCAGGCACTTTCTGAGGTTCGAAACATGGAAAGTCAGGTGAACGTTATTGAGTTCCTCCGGTAGTTCGAGTCTGTAAGCCACTTTTCCGATCCTTTCCAGAATCTTATTGGGTCCAACATATCGAGGCGCGAGATTTCCTCTCTTGCCAAATCTGACCACACCCTTCCAAGGTGATAGCTTTAGGAGTACGTGGTCTCCAATATCAAATTCAAGGGGCTTGCGTCGTCTATCGACGTAACTTTTCTGACGACTCCGAGCTTTCAGCAGATTGTCTCGAATTTGGAGGATTTTGTCAGTTGTTTCTTGAAATAGCTCAGGACCGGTTAATTGCGAGTGCCCGATCTGGTTCCATACAATAGGCGATCGATATTTTCTTCCGTATAGTGCCTCAAACGGTGCCATTTGAATGCTGGAATGATAACTGTTATTGTACGAGAATTCGACTAAAGGTAAGTATGCGTCCCAATTACCACCGAAATCTATGACACACGAACGGAGCATGTCTTCAAGGATACGAATCGTTCTTTCAGTCTGACCGTCGGTTTGGAGATGAAAAGCGGTACTTAGATTAAGCGTAGTACCGAGAGCCGTTTGAAACGTTTCCCATAGTTGCGAGGTAAACCGAGCATCACGGTCAGAAATACCTTGTAGTCATTGGTGTAGATTCAGGCTAATCTTTCTACCTTGTAGTCTTCTCGTATCGGCAGAAAATGAGCATATTTGGTCAAACGGTCAACGACAACCCAGATGTTGTCGTGACTTGATGGCGTGCACAGAAGCTTCGTTATAAAGTCCATAGCTATACTTTCCCAGTTCCACATAGGGATCGCGGGTTGTTCAGGCAAGCCAGAGGGTCGTTGGTGCTCGGCCTTGACTTTCGAGAAACTCAGGCACTTCGAAACATAGAGGGCGATATCTATCTTCATGCCCGGCCACCAGTACTTGTAGCGAAAGTCCCGGTACATTTTATCGGCACCGGGATGAATCGAATAGCAAGATTTGTGGGCTTCGTCCATCAAAATCTGTCGTAAATCGGTCCGCTTCGGGACCCAGATTCAGTCCAGATAATGGAATATCCCGATCGACTTATTCACCAGATGGGCTCCATCGTGATAGATCCTTTCCTTCTTCAAAGTGTGTTCGGTAAAACAAGCATGTTGGGCTTCGCGGATGAGGGTTTCGAGATCATATTGGGCTTGGACATTACGAGCGCTATGCAAATAGCTTCGTCGGCTTAAAGCGTCGGCAACGACATTTGCTTTGCCTGGATGATAACGAATCTCACAGTCATAATCGTTGAGAAGTTCTACCCACCGGCGTTGATGCATATTTAGCTCTTTCTGGTCAAAGATATGTTGTAGGCTCCTATGATCGGTGAAGATCGTACACTTGGTACCATACAGGTAGTGACGCCAAATCTTTAACGCAAAAACAACCGCGCCTAGCTCGAGGTCGTGGGTTATATAGTTCTTCTCGTGGATCTTGAGCTGACGAGATGCGTAGGCGATAACCTTGTCTCGTTGCATGAGAACACAACCAAGACCAAGGTTCGAGGCATCACAATAGACAATAAAGTCATTGTTTCCGTCGGGTAAAGTGAGGACGGGAGCATTGCAAAGCATATGCTTGAGGGTTTGGAAGGCAGACTCTTGTTCAGTTACCCAAACAAAGTTTCTGTCTTTGTGCATGAGAGAAGTAAGCGGCACAGCGATCTTAGAGAATCCTTCGATAAATCGGCGATAATAGCCCGCTAGTCTGAGAAAAGAGCGTACTTTAGACGGGTTCTTCGGTATAACCCAACTCTTAACAGCTTCGATCTTCATGGGGTGGACATGAACACCTTGACTATTGACAATGTGACCGAGGAATTGAACCTCCTCTAGCCAAAATTCGCACTTGGAGAACTTGGCATAGAGTCGATTCCCTTGGAGCAGTTCGAGAACCAAACATAGATGCTGTGCGTGTTTGGCTTTCGACTTGGAATAGATCAGGATATCATCGATGAACACGATGACGAAGCGGTCAAAAAACGGCTTACATACCCGATTCATCAGATCCATGAAAACCGCGGGTGCGTTGGTTAGACCAAAAGGCATAACAACGAACTCATAATGGCTGTATCGAGTGCGAAAAACGGTTTTAGGTATATCCTACTCTTGGATGCGTAGCTGGTGATAGCCTGAGCGTAGGTCGATCTTCGAGAAACACGTAGCACCTTGTAGCTGGTCAAACAAATCATCGATTCGAGGCAGGGGATAGCGATTCTTGATTGTCAGCTTATTCAATTCCCGATAGTCGATGCACATCCGGAACGGTCCATCCTTCTTTTTGACGAAAAGGACTGGTGCACCCCATGGAGAGGTGCTCGGGCGAATGAAGCCATTATCAAGCAGTTCCTGGAGCTGACTCAAGAGTTCACGCATTTCGGACGGAGCGAGTCGATAAGGAGCTCTAGCAATAGGATTTGCTCCAGGAATGAGGTCGATATCACGACTTGGGGGCAGACCTGGAAGATCATCAGGGAATACATTCGGAAATTCGCAAACAACAGGGACATCGTTTACTCCCGGATTACCTTTCTTTTCCTTGTCCGCTACTATAATGTTAGCCAAGAAAGCTCTGTATTCCTTGCGGAGATACTTGCTAGCTTGGACACATGACATGAGCTTGAGACCCTTCGAAACAGTTTCGCCATACACACACAATTGGTCACCATTAGCGAGCGAGAATCGAATCATCTTATCAAAGCACACAACTTCAGCATGGTTTTCTCGAAGAAAGTCCATGCCTACTATGATGTCAAAACTTCCAAGCTGCATCGGAATGAGATCAATCGGAAAGACGTGATTGTTGAGCTCGAGAGTACAATCACGAAGAATAGAATTGACAGCGATAGTTCATCCGGTGGCAACTTCGACATCGAACGTCGTGGGGAGATGGGAGCGCTTACGATTAAGGAGCTTCTCGAATTCAAACGATACAAAACAGTTATCGCCTCCAGTATCAAACAAACACGAAGCATAAATACCATTCACAAGGAACGTACCATTAACCACATTGTTGTCAGCCTGGGCCTGGCGCACATTGATGTTGAAAGTTCTGGCGCGGGCGGCTTGTTGCTGTTGTTGTTGTTGTTGTTGAGGCTGTTGCTGCTGCTGTTGCTGGGGCTGCTGCTGTTGCGGCTCTTGCTTCACGACTCTGTTCGGGCACATGTTCGCGAAGTGGTTGGGATCACCACACGCGAAGCAGACTCTAGCATTGATCGCGGGTGCCTGAGCCGCTTGTTGGCCTTGAGGAGCGGGAAGTAGAGCTTGATGAGCAGTAGCTTGAGCTGGTGCTTGTCGAGGACCTGTACGGTATTTGGCGGTGAAGTGGCCGTACATGTTGCAATACACGCAAAATCGGTAGGCGATTCCCACTGGATGATGATAGGTACATGTCGGGCAAGTAGGGTGAGGACCAGTGTAAGCACGCTTTGCAGGCGGTGCTTGGGTAACTGGTGCTGGAGCTGATTGGTGTTGAGGTTGCTGCGGGGCTGGTACAGCTTGGAGCGGGGCAGCAGTAGTGACAGCACAGTTCTTATTGTTGGAGTTGTTGTTGTTGTTGTTCTTCCTCTTGCGACGAGAGGACTTTGAATATTGGGGAGCGGCGGCGGTTTCAGCGGTTGGTGCGGCAGTAGCTTGATGCGGATTCTTGGTGGCTTTATCCCAGTAGCCAGACTTGACTCGCTTGTCGTTGATCTCAGCGGCAAGCAGGTAAGTTTCCTCGATTGTCGTTGGCTTTGAAGCATGCACAAAATCCACAACACAATCCGGGAGAACTCGGATATACTTCTTGATCGTCATATCAGCAGTCTTGACTTGAACAGGACAGATTATACTGAGCTGCTTGAAGCGAGCGGTTAAAGCAGCATTGTCACCATCCTTCTGCTTTATATGCCAGAATTCGTCCTCCAACTTTTGGCGCTCATGGGGAGGGCAAAACTCTTCCAACATGACGTTCTTCAACTCATCCCATGACAGACCATAAGCTGCATCGTTTCCGCGTTTGTTCCTCTCGGGCGTCCACCAGTCTAAAGCGCGAGACTGGAAGACGCCGGTAGCATTCAGAGTGCGGAGATTGTCAGGACAACCGCTCTGGCGCAGGGTGACCTCGATCGAATCGAACCATTGAAACAAAGTCGTAGGACCATCTTCGCTAGTGAATTCTTTCGGTCCGCAAGCTTTAAACTGCTTGAAGCTGAAAGCAGCTTTAGGAGTTTCAGTCGTGGACTCTTCAGACAATTTGCTCACATTTTCGTATAGTTCACTCACGATCTAAGGAACAACCTTCGCCATTTGCTTAGCGACGAGAGCAGCAAGGCGTTTGTCTTTCTGGCTCTGGTGAGCAGCGCGCGAGTGACGGGATCCAGATGACGACATTATCTGCAACAGACATCGCCATAGGACTCAGACACAATATAATCGAATCTCACCTCACATGCCTAATACTACTAAAGCTCAGGAACACGATTCCGTAAACACATAGGCACATAATCACAGATTCACATAAGCACAGAAGCACATAAACACGTAAAGCACAGAAGCATAGAAGCACAGAAACACAGAAGCACAAGAGGCAGTCAAAATACAGAAACCTATCATTCAAAGTCCGCGAGCATTCAAGAATAGCGATTGCGATTAGCGAATACATAGCGAGTTGTATAGCATAAGCGAGTAACATAACATGCGATCATCCACAAGTAATGATTTGTTAGCGTGTTGAGATAGATGTGTAGTGCGGGTCGTGTGTGTTGATTAAAGCGAAGAGCGAAAAGCGAATAAATTACCAAAAATCGTAACACATAAACAGGTAAAATCACATAAAGCACATAAAATCCACATAAAAACGACGAGTATCAGAGTCGGCAGTTGCGAGCTCAGAATCGAAACACATAAAAATCGAGAATAGATTGTCTGCGGCTATTTAGACGTCGACTATCCAAAGTGATTTGACTATTCACAAGGATGTACTCAAAAGTCCTTGTTGACCTAATGGACTGTGCTCTACCACCGACATGCGGTGAATCGCACCCATCCTTTCGGCTATTCAAGCACTTGAGCCCTTGGAATTCATCGAGACTTTGGTGAGAGTTTTGTAAAACCAAAATAGAGATCGGAATAAGTCATCAAGGTTCGGGTTTCACCCCTAACTTAACAACTTCGTTTCTGTTTTGATAAAATAAGGAAGAATTAGGCATCAAAGTATGGATTTCACTCCTGATTTAACGCAAATTCTCCTGTTTATAGATAAAAATGAGGGTTAAACAAGCAATTTAGTCGAGAGTTTGCGGTTTTCACACCTAATCTTGACCTAATCACCAGTTCATTTTCGAATATTAGAGTGCAGTGATAGTGTAGGAGAGAATTGCGAGATATAGCAAGCAATCTCGTACATAACCCCTACAGGGTATGCACAAGTCGGTCTGTTGGTACCTAACTATAGACTAGGTCGTTTCTAAGACATTGACCCGGACTAGGTCGAGTGTTGCCTAATTCCCTATAGTTATGGCTCTGATACCAATCTGTCACACCCCAACCGATGGCGGAAACATCGGGGCGTGGCACTAAGCGAAACAGATTGTCCAGAAGTTTCCATAACAACTACGATTACCAATTATTTAAAGCATCACGTCCCATACCATGACATAAAAAGTAACATAATTATTATAGGCAAAGTCAAGACAAATTGTTCTGTTCCGACAACTCAGAATTTAAATACAGACAATTCGTTTATTTGTTTCTAGACCTTTCCAAGCCTCGATTTCACAGCAAGCCAAGCATTTAAACATCTTAAGCACCTACCACCTACGTTAAAGTAAAAGTCAATACACATTGTGTAAAGGTGAGCATACAAGTTTAGTAGATATAATAGAGTTCAAAATCGATTACGCATAACCAGCACGTACACAGTGTGAAATGAAGCACGTAAGTTATCGACATGATCCTATCAATACCAATGACTATGGGTTGACTACGCAAGGCAGTTCGTAATACATGTTCACCACTGTGAACCATGTGATTAATTGTCCTTAACAACCCCTGAGTGAACAGGTGCTGAGTCCAAACTATAGTACTATCGTTGCTAAGGCTGGTAGACAGCAATCCATGTGTAAACATAACAAACAAGCATTCATTAAGTCACGAATAACATGCGGTAACGGTTAGCGTTAAAGTATTGCGTAGTGTATTCGATGTGATTTAGAATAAGTACCGTATGTACACCCAAAAGTGCGTAAACCAAAAAAAGGGTTCGAGTATACTCACAGCGATGATGGATTGAAGGGAGCGCTAGAGTGAGATTAGCCTGATCAGAACGATAGCATAAACGATAAGCGGCGCGAAACGATACAAATGAACCAAGGATCAGATGGTAACCCGATCGGATGGCTATCCGATCGGATGGCCAGTCGATAGGGAGGCAATTCGTTCGGATGGTCATCCGATCGGATGGCCATTCGATTAGATTGTCACCTCGTTTGGTGAGGATGTATTTGGGTATGATGGTTTGCCTTTTGAAGTTTTCGTTGTAGCATTTTGAAAACAGAGAAGTATCTCTACCTTTCAGGTCAGTCGATCGAACGGCGGTTCGATTGGACGGCGATCCGGTTGGCGAGGCTTCTCAAGTTGAGAACAAGTTCACCGCAGGACGGTCGCTCGATCGGATGGCTATCCGATCGGGGGGCAATTCGTATGTATTGAACATGTTGAAAATTGTTTTTGTGTTGAAGTTCAAACATCACATGGTCGGGTGGTAATCCGATCGGATGGCAATCCGTTTGATGTTCAAACCTCAAGAGTTGAAATAAAAGTTAAGTGTGGGACCAAGGTGCAAGCCGATCGGGTGGCTGTCCGATCGGGTGGCAATCCGATCGGATGGCTGTCCGATCGGATGGCAATTCGTCCCAGTCGACCTGATCGTCTTTACACTTGGTGGCTTTGATAGTTTATAGTTTTCTCGAGACTGTACGATAACGTGCCAAACAACAGAAACCTCGTCAAGACTTAGTGACCCGATCGGATAGGAACCACCCTAATCCAACCAGTTAACTGTTCGAGACGGTGTTTCATGTTTAACCCGAAATCAGTAATCTCTTGGATAGAATCTAGATCTTGAACCAACACATCACTAAGAAGGAGTAGAAGATCAGAACAAGCTCCGATTCTATCGGTTTTGAGTGCATTGAGTGTAAAAGAGTTGGAAGAAAGTTAGAAAACCATCTTTCAATCCTTTTCACCATGAATATGTTCATATCTATGAAAGATCTTTGTTTATTCATATGGAAATCATTCAGATCTAAGTTGTTCTTGGTGGATTGAAGCCAAAACATGAAGTTCATAAGAACCCCATGATGACATCATCCTAGAACACCTCAAATCTAGTGATTTCACGGTTAAAAGTTAAGATTAAAAAGATAGAAAGGTCTATGAGTGCGTGTAGATCAAGAAAGTACAAGATTTAGGTTGAAAACTTACAAGAATCGCGAGCTGAGTAGAGAGAGAGCTGTCAACGTCAAGTGATGTGACATATGAGGGGTATTTATTGGGTTTCCATAAATAGAAAGTGGGGAAAAGGCTGGTCGATCGGGTGGCAGCCCGATCGGGTGGCAACTCGATCTGTTGGCCACTCGATTGGAGTGATCGGCGCGACGAGTTTTGTGGTTTTGATTCGCGTGCAGAGCGTTGCGATGCGATAGAGTTTCTCATTAAATTAGTTTTAATCCCAACTACTATATCTAACATACAATCATCATAATTAACTTGCGTTTAGCGTTTGCGATACGATTGTGATTGAGTTGCGATTGTGTTTCGATTAATCACCACAACATAAATATAAATAAACATGCACAAGTAGCACATAAGTAGCACACACACGTAAAACAATATCCAGAACACATAATTCGAGTTGCGATTGCGATGCGATAAGCGATAAAACATGCGATAATCATCGATTAAACCTCGATTATTAACAAATACTCCACATAATACAACTAACGTAAAAGCACAAAAAGACTATCTACAAGTCAAAGAAGTCAAAAAGAGGAATTGAGCAAGGAGAGACAGATCACAATTAGCAATCTTTTCTCCCTTTGACTTCAATGTTGACTTTGACTTTGACTTCCGAAACACGGGGTGTTACAATATAATTGGATTTTTATAACATCGATTTAGTATTATATATATATTACAGGAAATTTGAAAATTTATATACGTATGCATATACATGACCAAATTTCTTGATAGTATACACAATATAATAAGCAAATATCTTCTATAGAAAAACAAGCTTTTATATATAACAAAAGAAACAGACCTATATGTTTACTCGAAACATATTCCGATGATTTCTTCACCGATACTCGCATTTAACCCAAAAGAAACCCTAAGGACACACGTATTAGCACCAAGGGAAAGACGGTAGGACCAATGACTGGGCTTCTCAGGATCTCATATAAGACCCTTATTTTCCAGCCACAGTCATAGCCACAATTTCCACCATACATTCTGAATACCTATCCAGCCATGATCTTTGAAAATATAGCTAAGCTAAGGCGATATGGAGAAAAGCTATTACAACAAGAAAGAAACAGCACATAATATATATATATATATATATACATTCTCCTTATATTTTGATAAAATATATAATGAAAGTAAATGTTAATATATAATATGTGTGTGTATATATATATCTATCAACGCATGATACTGATAGGTATGATTATAATTGTGTTAATGTAATATGAGCAACAAAATGTGCCTGTATAATTGTTTAGTTCTGTGATAATTATATCTGAAAATGTTTGCAATTCAGATGTCAAAGGAAATAACATGTAATCAAGAAATTCAGGCTAGTAATGAAAATTCTTTGGATAGAAGTACCATAGAGAATATAATAGCTCAAGGAATATCTAATGCCATACCTTCAATCATTGAAGCTATTAAAATTTCTATGCCTATAAACGAGAATCCTACTGTACGTTGTAAACATACTCATCACTTCTAACCTAGCCCTAGTACCAATGGAGGTCATGATATTCATATCAAAACTCC
Source organism: Helianthus tuberosus (assembly GCA_030545235.1). Classification (NCBI taxonomy): domain Eukaryota; kingdom Viridiplantae; phylum Streptophyta; class Magnoliopsida; order Asterales; family Asteraceae; genus Helianthus; species Helianthus tuberosus. Next base: position 20,085,065 of record CM060421.1, read on the forward strand.
ATTTCCCAAACGAAAGAAAACCACAACCTATAGTTACTCTTATAAGGAATTCCGCTCTGACAAATCCTATAAGGACAAAGAAGCTGGATCGTCAATCACACAACCTACCAGCAGAAACTACAACAAGAAACATTCAGAAAAAATGCAATTCTAGAAAGACACACTACTGTAACTTCTGCAAGAAGACTGGGCATACAAAGATATAATGTAGAAGGAAAACTAACATCTGTTTCAACTGCGGCGAACCAGGCCATGTCCGTCCCTACTGCCCGAAACTATCTAAGGTACCCGCCAACAAGGCTAAAACCACAGATGAAGCTAAGGAAAACGCATGAACCTCTACAACACAGAAGACAACAGCAAATTCGAACATAAGCACCCATACGTTTTCTCTGTACTAAGGTATTAGTTGACTTTAGGTTCCAATCAAAAGTTTTATAATAAAAAGTCCTTATTTTTCTTTCATAAAGCCAATACTCATTTGTCTCATCTCTTGACAAATTCTGCACATGCATTAATTATTACGCATGTGATTTCACTTCAAAAGATCATTTATTCACGAGTTCGAATAAATATTTCGTTATACTCATTTTGATAATCTATATGATTGCAAAACGTTGACTTTTTGATATTAAGTCAACAGATTTCTTGAAAAAACTCCCTTCCTTGCTGGATTTTTCATTTCTTGTCAAATACATATATCCATTGTTGGAATATGTCCAAACCAAGCTCAATTGTTTGAACTTGCTCATATATATTCAATTCAAGATCCCATATGATGAGTTGAGATCATCATATTCAAGGTAATTTTAAGAAAAACACTTCATTTGTTTTGAATCATAATAGACTTATTTAAAGTCTTCGAACTCCAATAAATCATTTGTTAAATCACGACACCTTGTGGTGGCATTTTCTTTGAAACTTGAACTCATTTCATTTTCACACCTAAGGTACGGATTTATCTATCTTCTGTTGGTTCATTATCCTAAACCAGCCTTAATACAATTATGTGTTAAGACAAAGGTACATAAATTCATATTATATTCATATGTACCTCTGACACTTCTTTCATCCTTGATCAAATTCTATGATATTCATTTACTCCTTCACTTGAAAATCCTATACTTTGAATGTCCAGATTCACTTCATTGAAACTTTCAATTAATTTCGAGAACGGTTGAATTTGTTCGGTCTCCGTGTTTATTAAATCATTACAACACCTTACGGTGTCTGTATAAATTTGTAGCCTGATCTAATCGCAACCTTAATCATACAAATTCATGCAAAATCCATACGTCTTCCGTTTGACTCATCAATTACGGTAGTCTTGATACAATTATGTATTAGGACCATGATACATCAAATTCTATTATATCTTCGGTGTATCCTTGCAATTCAAATAAATGTTACTACTCGGATTTTTGATTTGATAAGCTGACCAATCATTTTCATTTGAGACTATTGATTCTGAGCCTTTCTCAATTGACAATCAAAGTAAGTTCTCTTTTGACAGTAAATCCTATTATTTCTAAAAGTCATTGCATTTCACATCACTCTTTTGATTTCGTAAAACTTAGTCACCTTGATGATTGTATCATTTCATCTCGTTCAGTTAACATTGATTCCTGAAACTAATCTTATTGAAACATTGATTTCCAATTATCCTTATATTCATCTTTTGATTCTGCCTCAGACACCTTGATATACTGTTTTTTTCTAACTAAAAGACGTGACGTAACCCCAAGGAGATATCGTAGCCCAAATCTCGAGGACGAGATTTAAAACAAGGTGGGGAGGATATAAGAACCCTCGAAAATCACCCCTAAACGCTCCTAAATACACCCTGTATGCGATAAAAAGGACCCGAATAACATTAAAATTATGAAAAATCAAATAAAACAAGTAACCCGGATCGCCCGTGGGCCGCGACCCATTTAGCCGAAGCACTCGCGGGGCGCGAGGCCCCTATACTTGCTGATCACCTGTGCTGCCACGTGTCAGACACGCACCAAGACTACATGCGTGACTCACCAACCCTAAAACCAACCCAAGGTTCCTCGCGGGCCGCGGAGGAAGTAGACGAGGCTCTCGCGGGGCGCGAGAGACCTTTGTCTCAGCTATAAAAGGGCTGAACCCTGCCATTCATCCTCGTTCAATCTTTTCTATTCTCTCTCAACTTCTAATAGGCGGAAGTGATAGCCAAATACCCCCTAAAACGCGAAGCTCTGCCTCGGTGTAAGTATTATAACCCCTGATCACATATCTGTTACCCTACCCGATTAATCTAGGGCTCCGTAACGCATGTCAAGGCTCTGCGTGACTCAGTCATTGGAGTTCTGTCTCATGTAGTACCCGATTGATCTAGAACTCCGTAACGCATGTCAAGGCTCTGCTTGACTCAGTCGTTGGAGTTCTGTCTCGAGTTGTACGGTGAATGTGAATTGGGTTATCTTACTAACACGTGCGCATTGTTTAATTTCAATAGATAATAACCAGGAGAATCACCAGGAAACTACAATAGTATCTCCTAAGTAACAATGTGAGTACATCTTACTTTTTGTCACCTTTTTACTAAAACCTCAAATGTTTTCAATTATACTTAATAGTGATTGAGTCTATGTATTCTATAATTACTTCCGGTATGTTGGAGTTTTGTATACATTATTGTAATCTGTTACTATTGGACAAATAGTTAACCAATGAGTAACATGACCCACAAGTCAAGTGTTGACAGTACTGAATGAGTAACTGTGTTGATATAAACATTGTAATCGTTCTCAATACTGTAAAGTTATAAAACTGTTTTGATAAAACTGGGATGCTCTCACCAGTATTTCTAGTATTTCTTGCTGATAAAACATTTTTAAAACGTGTTTCAGGTAACTTAGTGGGAAGTCAATAGAAGTCAGGTGGAGAGCACTGAAGGCTTAGAAAAGTGGCTATAAAAAGTTACCTAAATAAAAAGGAGACTTTGTTTTCAATAAATAGGGTTTACCCTATAAATGTATTGCAAATAAAACTCGGGTTTTATCCTACTTGCTTATTATAAAATATGGTGTTTTAAACTCTGATAAATATTTCCTAACTACGGTCCTGATGAAAGTTTTCCGCTGTATAATTAATAAACACCGATACCATCTGACTGGCTCGCGACTCCCGCCCCCAGGATGGGGTCGGGGGGGATGTGACAGGATGTGTCAAAATTAAAATCTTATAGTATCAGACGGGGGATGACCCACACACTTGTTTTTTTTTTTTTATAGTTTTTTCATTATATATTAATATGCTAAACATGACTACAAAACTGTTTTTTCAACGGGTATGATAACATTTGATACTTAAAATTAAAACGGTAAGTGATGCACATAGCTTTGTTTAAACATATAGATCATTATTTTTGATAATGATGTTTGAATAATTTCCATGCTATAGCTATTTATGAAATCTGAGAAAAAGGACAAAAAGTTGTTGACGGGTCAATATGATCCGACCCACTAAATATCTACCATTTTTGACCGTTTACCCAACTCGCTCATTTTTTGGCTACACTCAACATAACTTATTTCTTGAAGTTTTGATTGTATGAGTCGAACGGTTTAGAAGTCTTATATAGCACACTCAAAATTGTTTGTTTCGAACGGTTTAGAAGTCCCACATAATTGCCTGGCAAGGGCAACGAAAGCAACTTATGTGATCAATTAGAAGCAGCCTATGAGACTGATTAGAAGCAAGTGAAGGACAAACTATTGGTGATCGATTCAATGTATACGCAGTAACGATTGAAGCAAAGTAGCTATCTATTGTTTCAGTTTTAAACTTGACTTGGAATTGTTATGTAATAGTAATATTGTCCTTACTTTTTAGGTGAATTAGTTTTGAAATTGGGCCCAATTCTATGCATCCTCGGGCTCAATTTTCAACGGGCCCGCATGGGTAAATACTCGAGACCGACCCGAAACCGATTTTATCAGGATATTAAGGCCGAAGACCGGCATGCTATGTTAGGAATGAAGGTTTGTTGGAGTTGATTCAATTATTTTAATTTGTTTTTAGTAACTTTTACCATCTACTATGGTTTGAAATGGCCAAAATTGGTGAATGTAATGCAATTTTTTTATGAAACAATCAACACATATTGGCTCTTTTTAAAGAAATATGTGCAAAGAAAAAAAAACTTATGTTATTAAACATTAAAAAGGAGAATGAGTTTTTTTAAAGAAGAAAAGGAGAAGCAATCAACACATATCGGCTCATTTTAGTAGTGTTCGGATAATGTGTTGAGAACAAGGTTGGAGAACTCGCTAGTCGGCCGGTGAGGTGGGGACTAGCGACTACTCGGGATTACTTAGGATTAATCGGATCGGAAATTTTATATGTAAATTTTATTATTTTTATAAATATGTATATATATACTCCCACATCCATATCAATATAATACTTAAAAAGGTAAAAGTAGTTCAAAATACAAACTAAACTTACATATAAGTCATAACATAACAAGTCTCAGTACTTAAAATTCAAACATTAACAAATAGCTCAAATGTAATCGTCATCCCCGTAGTGTTGAATGATTTCGACACCATCCGACTCGTATTCAACCTCCTCGTCTACTTCATCCTCTTTCTCCGACTCAAATTTTCGTCATATTAGGGTAAGGGATAAAGAAAATGGGCTAAAGTTGTAATCTTGGGCCTGTTTTGTAAGGATTTCAAATGGGCCGACTAGGGCCACTTGGGCCGACTAGGGCGGCTTGGACCGGCTTTGACCGACTAGCGATTTTTTGACTGATTAGTGAAAAACTACTCAGTAGGAGGCCGACTAGCGACTAGTCGGCGATTAATCACTGAGTAATCGCTATTTTTGCAACACTGGTTGAGAATGAGTTTTTGTGGTTTGAAAAGAAGAAAATGAAAAGTTAGAAGGTTGTAACTTTTAAAAAAAAAGGAGATGGAAAAGAAGAAAAGAAGAAGAAATCCCAAACACCCTCAAATTTACATTATCTTTGTGTGTTACGTTGTTAGCGTACCCGTCCGGCCCGTCCACCCGGACGGGTATTAAACTAGTTAACAATAGTCAAAGGCGAGGCCAAGCGCAGCCAAAAAGCCTTGCGGCCGCTCTGGTGAGATTCCAGCCCGAACAACTAAAAGTGGTCTGAAACATCCAAAAATGGGCGGAACCAGCCTTAAAACATGTCTACTTAACTGTGCGCATTGCTATTAAAAAGAACTCGTTTTTTAAGCGCCTTCGACTACCTAGGCTCATATATAGGTTCCAGTTGTCGATTGTAATAAACTCCAACGATAATGCCGTTTTCCCATTATAATTATCATTAGAAATTCTGCCAGTTTTAAAGTTCAAAATTAGCTAGCCTTTTGTTACGATAGCAACTCACACACTCTCTAATTCGACTACCAAACTACACCTTTACGCGAAAGGAAAATGAAAAATAGATGAAACAGCTAATATATAGTCAATGCATAAGGTTAAAAGATTTAATGGAATCACATAAAACAGCATATACGTAATGGTAAACAAACAAGTGATTGAATGGAAACATATAGCTGTGGGTTGTGTATCCATACCTATAACGTACAATTGTTAATCGCGTCTAGCGTCGAAGAAGAGTGGTCAGTGAATGTTATCCACATATATGAACATTCATATTTTCGTAATATATAAGCGTCTGTCTCCGGAGAAGGGTTCTAATATTATTTTAAATTTACTCGTTTTTTTGACCAACGTAGTTGAACGAACAGGGAACCGGTTGCCTTATCCGGTCCGTAAAATATCGGTTTCGGTTGTTTATATCCACGACTGCTTTTCGAAATATTTTAATGCAGATGGAGCCTATTTTTTTTGTGGCTACCTTTACTTATCTACAAAGACTGGGTTTAGACTTTTGTTGACTGACTCAAATCGAACTGGTTTTGACTTTTGTTCACCGAAGCCGGTTCCAAACTTTTTGCACCTCTACTCCCACCTAAGCACGTTTGATTATGGAGTTCGCCTTTGATGCACACCGCTATGCCAGAGAGCATTCCTTATAGAACAAAACAGAACTCGTGTGGGATTTGTCTTAGATGTCACAAAAACAAAAATAGTTTTATTACTCCATGTTCGCTCATTAGGTGTACATTTTGTGTTTTTATGTACATTAGGTTATCAAGTATTGAGAGAAAGTGTAAAATACATTACGGCTTAACGTACATCACGTACGCGACCAAATTACGCACGTTATTATGAAAATCACGCACGTTATAAACTCAACAAAACCTAATCACGCATGTTGAAACAAATAATCACGCATGTTATCACGCATGCCATACATCCTAGTTCAAAAATCGCATCCCCTGTTCTACGATCTGAAACCACTGTTACCGCAATCTGACTCTAATCGAATCAAAGCTTGGTCATGTTCATGCATCCTCTGTTCTACGGTCTAAATCAAAGCTTGGTCATGTTTTCTCATCCTCTGTTCTACGGTCTGAATCAAAGATTTGTCATGTTTTCTTCATCCTCTGTTCTACGGTTTGATTTCGAGTGTCGATATTTTGATGAAACTTTTCAAAATCAACGATGAATTTGAACCCAATTCGATGAAATTGACCAAACAATAGCGAATTTGAAGTGAAACGAAAAGAAATTTGAACCCAATTCGATGAAATTGATCAAACCCAGGCTAAATGAAAATTTGATATAATCACGCATGTTGGTTTGTTGAGTTTATAACATACGTGATTTTCAAATGAACATGCGTAATTTGGTCGCGTACGTGATGTACGTTAAGCCGTAATGTACGTTAACCTTCCTCATCAAGTATTAGTTATACATAATCAAATTATAAACAATATGTTCATAAATACCTTGTGGGGTTAGGATGTTACAATACTTGGTGATTTTATTTTATTTTCAAATTTAACCTGAAGTAGGACATAATGATGAAGGAAATTGTTTACTAAATAATAACCAAATTGTTAGAGAAACAACCCAGAAATTAACCCAGAGAATACTTGAGGAAATAATGAATATCAACGATTGAATGATTTGAATCTTATTGAAACAGAAAATGAATTACAAGAAAGAAATTACAAAAGGAATTGAAATCTAAGAAGTATTTACAAACTACTGCAAACCCCTATTTATACTAAATGCTCCAAATTCAGTTACAACTGACCGTTGTAAGAATTTCCACAAACACCCCCTGAACTTACAAGAATGTAAATATCAGACCTTGTATCTAAACCGCTGCTCTTCAATACCTCAACCACTGACTCACTACACAACAGCACTTCAATCCACTGATTCACTATACACTGCTTATTACAACAGCAGTTGTTTACCATCACCAGTTGTTACTATCAGCTGTTAATCATCATCAATGTTTGATCACAAGCAGTGCTTACAAGGTATCACTGTGTTTGCCTTCTTAGCTCCAAAACAGTGGTTTGCTTTATTCACCCTAAACTCATCAGTGGTTACCAGATAAACTGAAATGTTACTTATTCACAACAATCTCCACCTAAGTAACAATTCAATTTATCCCAAACTTAATGAGTTAAAACAAAATTTAAACTTTGCACCTGGCAAAGCCTTGGTCATCACATCTGCTGGATTAACATCAGTTCCAACCCACTTGACCAACACTTCCTTTGAAGTCACCACATCTCTGATCCAAAACATCTTTACATTGATGTGTTTGGTTCTTTCATGAAATACACTGTTCTTTGACAACTGAACAACCCCTTCATTATCACAGTTGACCTCCACACCATCCAATCTGATCCCCATATCAGCAACTAAACCCTTTAACCATAAGGACTCTTTTACCCCTTCAGTTAAAGCAATGAACTCTGCCTCAGTTGTGGATAGTGCCACCACATGCTGCAACTGAGACTTCCAGCTCACCACATTCCCCAAAACTGAGAACACATAACCTGTTATTGATCTCCCATTATCTTTGTCTTTAGCAAAATCAGCATCAACATAACCACAGATCATGTTCCCCTTCTTTTCAGCATGGTCTCCAAACTTTAAACCAAGTTTCTTTGTGCCAGCCAAATACCTGAGAATCCACTTCACTGCTGCCTAATGATTTTTACCAGGATTAGCCATATACCTGCTCACCACACTAACAGCATATGCAATATCAGGTCTTGTGCAGACCATGATATACATCAGACTTCCAACAGTGTTTGCATATGGGACCTTGCTCATATATACTTTATCCTCATCTGTTTGAGGACAATCTTTCTTTTACAAAGTGAAATGAGCTGCAAGAGGAGTTGTAACAGGCTTACACTCTCCCATTCCATAATTCTTTAACACTTTCTCAATATAAGAAGATTGAGACAGTGTTAACACTCTTTTAGCCCTGTCCCTGTGGATTTCCATACAAAGTATCTTCCTAGCTTCTCCCAAATCCTTCATTTCAAACTCTCTCATCAGCAGTTGTTTGGTTTCTTCTATTTGGCCTTTGCTTTCACAGGCTATCAACATATCATCAACATACAAGAGTAAATAGACAAATTTACCCCTGTCATACTCCCTGTGATACACACAACTATCATAAGGACTCCTGCTGAAACCACAGCCCACTATGTATTCATCAAACCTTTTGTACCACTGCCTAGGAGATTGTTTAAGTCCATACAAGGACCTCTTCAGTAAACATGCCTTATCTTCTTGGCCTTTAACTTCATACCCCTTTGGTTGTGCCATATAGATCTGTTCCTCTAAATTACCATGCAAAAATGCAGTTTTCACATCCATTTGTTCCAATTCCAAATCTAATGATGCAACCAAGGACAGGATAACCCTAATTGAGACATGTTTGACTACAGGAGAAAAGATCTCATTGTAATCAATACCTGCCTTTTGAGTAAATCCTTTTGCCACCAATCTTGCTTTATATCTCGGATCTTCTCCTGGTTTAACACCTTCTTTAATCTTGTAGATCCACTTGCAAGATACCAACTTCTGGTCTTTAGGCTTATTTACTAACTCCCATGTACCACTCTTGTACAAGGAATCCATCTCCTCATTCATTGCACGACACCACTTTTGACTATCTTCTGAATTGACAGCTTCTTCAAATGTCAGTGGTTCATAGATACTTTCATTCTCTGCTGCTATAAAAGCAACTGCAGAAATATCTTCTTGATCTCTGTACCTCAGTGGTTTCACAACTCTCCTTTTTGACCTGTCTCTCACCAAAATGTAATCTTCCAAATTTGGTGCACTTTGACTTTGTTCATCCTGACTTGAACCAGGACCATCACTTTGACTTGATTCATCCTGAGTTGTACCAGACCTTTCCACATTCACCTTTGGTCTGTTTAACACTGGCTCCACCTCAAACTGAAGTTCATCTTTCTCGGACACACTTTTGTTCATTGACTCCATGATATCTTTGTATAGAACATTCTCTCTGCACTGAACATTTCTACTCACAATTACCTTTGGATTTTGCAACCTCCAAAGTCTGTATCCTTTTACACCTTCAGTATACCCCAGCATTACACATTTTTGAGATCTTGGATCCAACTTGTCATCACTGACATGAGAATACACCAAAGACCCAAAAACTTTCAAATCCTCATACTCAGGATTATCACCAGACCACATCTCCATAGGTGTCTCCATCTGAATTGCAGATGAGGGACATCTATTGATCAAGTAAGCTGCAGTGGATACAGCTTCACCCCAGAACTTCTTTGGCATTCCTGAAGTAGCTAACATACACCTCACTCTTTCCAATAAAGTTCTATTCATTCTTTCAGCCAAACCATTCTGTTGTGGAGTACCAGGAATGGTTAAGTGTCTGGCAATACCATTTGCTTTGCAAAATTGATCAAACTCATGATTACAAAACTCCAGCCCATTATCTGTTCTAAGTTTCTTCACTTTCATCTCAGTTTGATTCTCCACCAATACTTTCCATTCTTGAAACTTCTTGAAAGTATCACTCTTGTGTTTAAGCACATAAACCCACACTCTTCTTGAGTAATCATCTATAATGGACAAGAAGTATCTACCACCCCCCAAAATTTCTGTTCTTGCTGGTCCCCACAGATCAGAGTGAACATAGTCTAAGACTCCCTTAGAGCTATGTTTTCCTTTGCTGAACTTCACTCTTTTCTGTTTGCCCAAAACACAGCTTTCACAAAAGCTTATATCACAGTTCTTTAAATCACCAAGAACTTGTTGTTTGGACAATTCAATCAGACCTTGTTGACTTATATGACCAAGTCTTTTATGCCACTTCAGGGCTTCATCATCACCTTCTTCACTTGCCACAGCAGCCACTCCATCAACAACTTTACAATCCAACATGTAAATGTTGTTCTTGATTCTAGTACCACTGAGTACCACCATAGATCCTTTTATGAATCTGGCCTTTCCATCTCTAAGACTAACATGATATCCCATCTTCTCTAAAGTACCAAGAGATAACAGACTTCTTTTAAGGTCAGGGATGTACCTCACATCTTTGAGATCAAAGGTAATACCAAATTCTGTCTTCATTGTGACTGTACCAATGCCAAGAATCTGACAAGGCCTGTCATCACCAAGCTTTACAGACCCCATGTCTATCATTTTCAATTCTTTGAAGGCTTCTTTTAGAGGTGTCATGTGAAAAGAACACCCTGAATCCATTACCCACTTCTCTTGGTTACATTCACTTGTGACCATAAGCACATCAGCACTGTCATAACCTCCTTCTGACTGATCATCAGAATCTACATGACTGCTTTGCCCCTTTGAGTAAGTGCTACTTTGCCCTCTTGAATAACTGCCTTCACCTTTTCTTTTCTTGAATTATGGACAGTCTTTCTTGAAGTGTTTCTCTGAATTACAAACAAAACATCTCCTCTTGAATCTTGACTTGGATTTTGACCTGGAACTTCTACTGCCAATGCTGTAATTCCTTTGATCTGACCTTCCTCTCACAAACAAACCATCTCCACCTTCTTCTTTAGAATCTGACCTCTTCTTCAATTCTTTTGAATTCAAGGCAGACAAAACATCTTCCATAGATAGAGAATCTCTACCATACATCATTGTATCTACAAAGTGTTCATATGATGATGGTAAAGAAGTGAGAAATATTATAGCCTGATCTTCATCATCCAACACCACCTCTATATTTTCAAGATCCAAGATCAACTTGTTGAATTCATCTGTATGATCTTCAAGACTCTTTCCAGATGACATGTGAAATGTATACAACCTCTTCTTCAAGTACAGCCGATTTGCCAAAGATTTAGTCATATACAATGACTCCAACTTTGCCCAAATCCCTGCAGCAGATGTCTCCTTTGACACTTCACGAAGAACTCGATCACCAAGACTCAATATAATTGCACTATGAGCCTTCTCGAGCATATCCTTCTTCTCTTTATCAGTTAAGCCTTCAGGAAGTTTATCTTCTCCTTTCAGCGCATCTACCACACCATTATGAACCAGAAGAGCCCTCATTTTCACACGCCATAGACTGAAATCATTTCTCCCATCGAATTTCTCCAATTCAAACTTCGTCGACACCATCTTTGATCTCAGATTGCGGAATTAAATGTTAATTTCTTCGAATCGAGCCACCAATAGCTCTGATACCACTTGTTAGAGAAACAACCCAGAAATTAACCCAGAGAATACTTGAGGAAACAATGAATATCAACGATTGAATGATTTGAATCTTATTGAAACAGAAAATGAATTACAAGAAAGAAATTACAAAAGGAATTGAAATCTAAGAAGTATTTACAAACTACTGCAAACCCCTATTTATACTAAATGCTCCAAATTCAGTTACAACTGACCGTTGTAAGAATTTCCACAAACACCCCCTGAACTTACAAGAATGTAAGTATCAGACCTTGTATCTAAACCGCTGCTCTTCAATACCTCAACCACTGACTCACTACACAACAGCACTTCAATCCACTGATTCACTATACACTGCTTATTACAACAATAGTTGTTTACCATCATCAGTTGTTACTATCAGCTGTTAATCATCATCAATGTTTGATCACAAGCAGTGCTTACAAGGTATCACTGTGTTTGCCTTCTTAGTTCCAAAACAGTGGTTTGCTTTATTCACCCTAAACTCATCAGTGGTTACCAGATAAACTGAAATGTTACTTATTCACAACACAAATAAATTGTTCCATTTAAGTCAACTTATATCACTAGTGGTAACCATAATGTTGGTAACAATTGGATCAATCAAGCAACAATAGCGACACACCAATTTTGTTGGGAACTACCAACAACGTCTTTTTCTTTTTATTAAACTTAGAATGAAAACAAACTCACGATTACAATGGAGACCTGACACATATATATAACAAAAGTTACTTGGCATGCAAGCCTTTCAAATTGACTTCTATAATGACTCCTAAGCCGACTAAAAAACAAACGCCTTTTAAACATTTAAAAAAACAAACTATAAACAAATAAATAAACTAAACGGATTAGGATTAGGATTAGAACCATCACATAATTCATATATGGTATACCATTTCTGTCACTTAGTTTTAACAATGTAGTCATTTATATGGGTTCTTGCGCCAATATGGGATACAAACTTCTTCCTTGTGGATGTGGCCTTCATCAAGATCCGTGTTGAGCCCCTTTGTTTTTAAAGTAGTCCTGGATGAGTTGTCAAAATCGATTCAGAAAGCAATCCCATGGTACCGACTCTTTAGTTAGGAGAGTAAACCGACTCTGAATGAGAGGTTGGAGGAATGGTGAGCAGTAGGGGTGTTTATCGGTTCGGTTTCGTTTTTGGTTTCTATTGGTAATTTGATCTTGATTTTTATTTGTTTATTCGGTTTGGTTACGATTAAAAATCGAGTTACTCAAGGATCAATGCCGCAACGGGGCATGAGGATCCATCAGCAAGTCAAACCGATGAATCGATGAGTGTAGGCAGGAAATAGTACCTCGATTCCCAGTCATGTGATGTGTGGCACCATAATCAATTATCAAGGATGATTCAAGGCTAGAGAACATAGCTGACTGTGCCGAGTTGGTTTGCAGACTAGGAGCAAGAAACCACTAGAGCAAATTGTACTCCTCTTGTACAAGTGCGATTCTCTTTGTCTCCTACTACACAAGACAAAACTATAGAAGTTCTCGAACAAAATTAGTCGCGGTAGAACAGGAAATACAAACTTTAAACATATTTTTGAGTAAGAAGCCGTGAATAGTACCAATGAACAATACACTGCAACTACTAGCGGTTACAAAATCAATGTACAGTAAACGCAGCCATATTTAGCTGATGAACAATAAAACACATTTATTAGCCGTTATAAAATCATTGAACAGTAAATGCAATCCAGAAATTTTTTCCAGTGGGTTCGTTTTGGTAGACGCTCGCTAAATTTTTCCATATCATACAAGATTCTCACTAATTTTTTCTATTTTTTCCATACTGAGTGGATTCATGTGAACCCAGAAAACACGGCTGGATCCTATTAGATATATAATTAAACTTAATTATGCTAATATGTTTATATTTGTATTATAACTTATATATGACCGATATGTATGATAACTTATGGTGATGGTGATAAGCGGGTATAATTTAAACTGCTATAGGCAGTTATTCCCGCCAAACATCACACATATATATAGGTGAAGTCCAGCAAACTGTTCCGGCACCAAGACAATTTCCTGTTTATTCAAATTGTCCATTTCCATTACCTTTGTTTTCTCTGTTTGTTTATCATTCTTGCATAACTGTTTCCTATTCATCATGAATACCGAATCTTGTTTATCATTTAACTCTGCTGCAAACATGGCTGAGTCCCAACAGATCCGCCACTGCAACCAAGTGAATAGTTAACGTAGCCAATGAACAGTAAAACGCAGCCAGAACAGTGGCTATGAACAGTGATTTATGGGACTGTGAATAGTTAATTGATGTGTGCCTTTCCACCCCTTCTCCCATGATCCATGCCTCATTGCTGGTGCACAACGTGGGTTACTACATGCATTTCCTTTTCGGTTTCCTTTTCTAAGCCTATAAACGGCCACTTTAATTGTTGAATCAGTCAGGAATGAAAAGTGTTGAATTAAGTCCAAATTCTCTCTAAGCGTTCTTTTAGATTCCCTCTGTCAATTTTCTTTGGACTATTTGGTTAACCATTTCGGTTCATATCATGAATCCGATGATAACAATGTAATCCACAAATGAACAATGAATTCAGGTATGAACAGTGTTGCAGAAAAGTAGTCACAAACAATATGTGGGGATGCCATTGAACAACATTGTGGACATTGGATGATGAATAGGAAGTAGGAACACATGAAATCTAGAACTGAAGCAGCGACGGCTATGGTTTGTACAAACAGGACGATGAATAGAAACACAGGGAATCTAGAACAAAAGCAGCGACGGCAAGGGTTTGTACCAACAACCTTAGCTCTAATACCATATAAAGTGAAAATAAATAATATATGAGTGCATTACATCAGAAAGGAACCCTCAATATACAGAAAGCAAACCCTAGAGAAATTTTATACCGAGCCAATGGGGCATAAACTAATAAAACAAACTAAATACAAAATATATCGTTAAACAAATCATACTAAATTCCTCATACTCGCAAACTCTAATGCTTTAGTGATATTCAAATATGGTAACTTGTTAGTTCAAACTGAATTTTCAAACATTCATCTACCTCGGACTTAAACAAGTGTCAGAAACTGTAGGAACTGAAACATAATTGTTTAACCTCAGTATTAAACCTTGATTTGAACTAAATTCGTTCACTTGAATGCTGCTTTCAGGTGTAAAAGGTGGATTTGCAGGTGTAGGTAGAGGTATTACATTCTTAGATAACATTTGTAAGACCATAGACATGGTTGGTCTAAGTGATGCCACTTCTTGTATGCAAAGAAGTCCTATATGCACCACGCTCTCTATCTCCTTTTTCATGTCGTCGTAACTGTGATTCTGTAACATCAAGTTCTTGTCGAAAAGCTCATCCACCGACCCTTGCTTAAAATGCTTCCATACCTATTTCAATGCAAATTTTCAGCCATAATCAGTCAGTTCAATATAAATATATTATATGAAAATATAAGTGTAACGCGCCATTCATATAGATGAAATCATACTTACCAATGAAACCAAATTGTGAGTATAATCTGATGTTTGTGGTCCTCTATTTGGCATTCCAGTAACCACCTCAAGAATTAGCACACCAAAGCTATATACATCCACTTTTTCAGTTAACTGACCATGGCCTACATATTCTGGAGCCATATATCCTCTGCAATATATTAAAACAAATGAGTGTTACAAAAAGATATATACAAATAATTTATTGTAGGATTATTAAGGTAGCCAATGAAATGATGCATACAATGTTCCTGCAATCCCGGTGCTTATATGATTTTTATCTTGTTGAAAAGACCTGGCTAGTCCAAAATCAGCAATCTTAGCACAAAGCCTCGAATCCAGTAGGATATTAGCAGCTTTTATGTCCCTATGAATGATCCTTGTTTTACTGTTTTCATGAAGGTAAACCAAACCTTCTGCTATCCCGATAATTATATTAAATCTTTTCGCCCAGTTTAGTTTCTTGCCTTTAACTGGATCTACACAAGTTGAGAAGATATATATATATATAAAATTCATTGAATAACTGATCTTTTTGGAGAATTTTAAGAAGTTATAGTGCCTACCAAAAATGAAATGATTAAGGCTCCCGTTTGGTATATACTCATAAATGAGAGCACTTTCGGGTCCTAAATAACTGAATCCTACAAGTTTGACCAGATTTTTGTGGTCAACGCTGCTAATTATGTTGACTTCGTTGTAGAAGTCAGCTGCTCTATGTCTGTGGTTGAAGAAAAGTCTCTTGACAGCAATCTCTCTTCCATTTGGAAGAACACCCTGTAACATGGTTGATGGTTAACATAAAACAACATAAACTAATTAAAAACTCCATGGTATGCAAAAGACATGTATAAGTAAGTTTAGTTTCTTAAGGTCAAACGGTTGACTTTATAAAACTACCTTGTATACTGCTCCAAATCCCCCTTGCCCAAGCTTTTTAGCTTCATCGAAAGAATTTGTGGCTTTCTCAATCGTGGAGTATTTAATGTTCAAGCTACTACTGTTCACGATCTTCAACATCTCCGTGTCGTTAGAACCTAGAACATTTAATAAATCAGAATGTTTCTTGACCAAATAGTTTATGATAGAAGCTTAGTTGAGTGACATTAACTTAGTAAGATTGGTAACAATTTTTAGGAATAAGAAAGTAGTTATCCACCCGGGTTGTGGCGATTTTAAAAGTAAAGGCCCCTACCTTCTCGTGTTTTCGATTTGTTTCTGTGCTTCCATGCAAAAAGAACAAGGATGCTTGCAACTATAAATGCAACCACGGAACTGACAGCTGATACAATTATCATTGTTCTCCCTGCAGAGGCCATAAATTGGAGAATTAGTTAGAAACCAGTTGCGGTATACAACAACCAAATAAAAACATTCATTTTTTCTAAATTTGGTAACCATATTCAAGTTAATCAATAGGGAAAGTCACGAAAAGAGCCGCATAGACCAGTTAAAAAGATATACTGGCAATTGACTGTTTTTCGTAAGATTTCCGCCAACGAAAACGTGTCAAGTTTCCGCCTTCTGTACTAAGTGGCGCATACAACTTCTGTTTTCATGCGCTTGACACGTTTTCACGGTCTTAAATCTTATAAAAGTGGTCCATAGCTATTTTTAGTTAGTTTTCCTTAATTAATATACATACAAATACATAAAAACAAGTTAAGAGTAATCACAATAACTTACCTTTAGAGCGTCCTTTACGACCAGGATTCGAAAAACTGGTGTCAGAATACCTGATGAAGCAACCAGTATACAAAGCATACCCCATTGAACCTGGCAAACAGCCCAACATCGAATTAGACGCGTTCTGCAAACATTGTGCACACGATTCTTCGCCCAACGTACTCCAGCAATCAGCCGCTGCATATGCTGACTTGTTTTGGCTCCCAGATACAATATTCTGAGTTCCTGCATGCCGGTTCCATCTTTTAGGAGCAGTTTCCACTGCCTGTAGCACAGCTTTTGATGCCGCTTGTTGAAAACTGTCATCTTTACGTGTTATATTATCACAAACAATTCTATCATCTTTCCCAGTAAGCTCACCAAAGAAGCTGTAATTCTCGAATCGCATAAAGCAGCCTTGGAGATAAACTCGGCCGCCTATGTTAGGTAAACAGGTAGGAATAGAAGTGCGCGCTTCAGCGACGCATAAAAGGCATTCACTGGTGGAAAGATCGCCGTAGCATTGTGCAAGTACATAGGTGCTCTCAGGTCCAGTGCCTGTAACTATTGTTCCAGTATGTGAAGTTTGCATTTTCATGTTGATATCTTCCATTGCTTTTAGAAAATTTGGGATGAATATAGATCGATTGTTCCCTTGTTGATTTTCGCAAATCAACTGGATCAATTGGCTTTTCGAACTCCCCTCTGATCCATATACACCATTAGTATGTTATATGTAAGAACGATCACAAACAGGAGACTTAGGTGTCGCTATCGGATTGGTCTAAAAACTTTAGAAAGTTAAAAAAGGTGTGTATTTTTTAAAAAAGTACCGGCTGAGACTTAGGTGTCGCTATCTGATTGGTCTAAACACTTTAGAAAGTTGAAAAAAGTGTGTATATCTTAGAAAAGACTAGATCAACATTGTTTATTTTAATAATTTTTACTTTACGATGTCCACATTAGGTCAATTCGGCCCAAATAGCCTGTTAATATGGACTTCTATATAATTGAAGTAGTAAATGAATTTTGAAAAAAATTGTATATTCTTTATAAATTCGATCGGACGACTAATCTGTTTGCTAGTTAAAATGTTTGGCGCTATAACTGGCCGGCCAACACAAATGAAGGTGGTTCAAGAACACTCAATCGATGTAAGTATGTAACACTAGTTATTTTTTTCGAAAAGTATAGAAGTAATTAAACTATTTCACCTAACTATAAAATCATAACACTAATACAATAAAACATCATCATCATCATACTCAGTAAACCCACCAATAGCAAAGCTAAGGTAGGATCTGAAGAGGGTAAGATGTAGACAGTCTTACCTCTACCCGTAGGAATAGAGAGGTTGCTTCCATTGAGACCACCGGCTCGATAGTAGTTTTGCATCAAGCCTTGGACATAAGGCACATAACACTCAGCAATTGAGACAAAGGTCGATTAGTGCATGTACTCCCTTGTCTTTCGGCTATCAACGCCACCACATGACGCATGATTAACAATCCCTCTCTTTTAACGTTATTTTCACGAAATTAGTAAAATAACGTTAAAATTAGTGCACTTTCACTTTTGCCCCCCGAGCACCCACACATATAAAACAAATAATTTAAATATTCAATACCTTTTACGCGTCAGATTGCAATTGTAATTAGTTTAATACTTTTGACTACACAAATTATTAGTAATAATTAATAACCTTAATATAATGGTTAATTAGTATAAAATTCATAAAAATCCGTCAATCAACCTAACATGACATGAATGTTAGAAATTTACCTCCATTATTGGCAGGAGTTGATTCCTGATTGAGAAAATTGGTATCAGAATACCTCAAAAAACATCCAGCATAAAGTGCACGTCCCTCAGATGCTGGCAAACATTTCATGATAGATTCAGAAGCTCTCTCCAAACAATCTTCACAAGAAGTCTCATTCAATGTGTTCCAACAATCAGCCAAGACATAAGCACCCGAAGACACCTCTTTCGCAAAAAAATCACTGTTTTTCGGCGCATTCATTACAGCATTCGACACAGCACGCCGCACTGAATCCTGAAACACACCACCACTCATCGCTTTATCCCCACAATATGTTATATCCTCTGCTCCTATATATTCTTCATAGAAGCTATAATTGTTCATTCTCATGAAACAACCATCAAGATGAATTCGACCGAATTCAGGGAAGCAAGTGGGAAGCATAGTGCGTGCTTCCGCATAGCATAACACACACTCGTCGGTTGAAAGATCGCCGTAACATTCTCCAAGTCCATACATGGCATCCAGGCCGGTGCCAGTAACTGCTGTTCCACTATGTGATGACCGCAGTTGAGTGCCTATTTTCGTCATGGTTTGGAGAAAGTTTGGAATAGCTATGGTTTGGTTGTTAACCGGTGGTTGATCACACGTTAACTTGACGATCTGTGATCTTGGATCGGCATCTGATATGCCTGCCAGAAGTAATATGATGATAAAATTCGTAACAACAGTTGATATCATGACTTTGTGAATGTGGTAGTAGTTGAACCATTCGGTATAAATTGAGGATTATTATATGTTGATAGCTAGTAAGAAAAATAGAATACGACTTTGAAGGAGAGTGGTCGACTAAGATAGGCGGTAAAATTTAGAGATGACAACATTGACAACCACCACGATTTGAGTTTTGCATTATTGTCGATGTAATTTTTATAGTATTATTTGATGGCGGATGGATTTTGGATTGATTGGTTCTTATTTATTTTTTTTGTATAAAAACGTAACTTTCACACCGTTCCCACTCTGTGTTTTTTTTTTATAATGCCCCCTTGCTAATGTGGCTGCCACACGGCACTTCACACTCTCTTTTCATGCTCTCCCACTCCGCATAGTAGGGGTGTTCAAAACCGGATATCCGAAATTTTCGGATACCAGATTTCACTATCCGAATTTCGGATATCCGAAATTTCAGATACGGATTCGGATAGTGAATCGGATATCCGAAAATCCAACTTTTTATTTAATTTTTATTTTTTATTATTTTTCTCATATTCGTAAACGGATATTTTAGATAGTTTCGGATATCCGAATATAAGTTTCGGATATTTTTCGGATACTTCGGATATTTTCAGATATTCGGATATCCGAATAAAAATGAAAATTAAATTTTCGGATATTTCGGACATCCGAAAATTTTGAAAATCACTATCCGAATCCGAAAAATTCGGATATCCGATTTTTCGGATATTTCGGATCGGATTTTCGGATACGGATAGTTTTGAACACCCCTACCGCATAGTCTTGGTGTGAGAGGAAAATAAGAAATGACATAATGGTAAAACAATAAATATTTTGTAACTACTCATATTAATTATTTTCTTGTCTCGTTAGTTAGACAAAACACTTTATATTATGCATTTAAAAACTTAATCTTACACATATCCAAATTTATCTTACATGTTACATATATCCTACACATGGTATGGGATCAAATACAAACCACCATGTTTGAAAGAAGTGTAAGAACCGACCATCATATGACAGTCCTTCAATAAAAAAAAATAAGATAAGGGTATTTTAGACTTTTTGACTCTATTTTTTTATTTAATTAAACCCAGATTTTAATTATCTCTATTTTCATGCACAATTCAAATCAAAATTTTGAATTCTTCAGGTATTCATGATCTAGAAGAGGAACCACCAAAAAAATACATAACTAACCAATTGCGACTTAACTGCAGTTTTTTTATATCCTCGTTTTTTTATTGATCTTGTCGTTTTTTATAGCTACCTTTGATGGATTCAAACATAGAAACGTTAGTGGAAGGATCATCACCGATGGAAGTTACACCAGGCAATTTGTATATTAGAAAAATTAGTTTAACTCAGCGTATTTTCAGATTCACCATCAAGTTTCAAGTTTTGCATTAAATTAAAACTTGAATTTCAGAGAGTGCTAACTATAAAACGTTATTGTGCAATTTTTCATAGTTGTGTTTTTTTTTCATGGTATTTGTTTTTTCATAATTTATGTGCCGATACAAACGGCGTATGTGCTGCGTAGATGCATTTGTGTTGTGTTTGTTGGTTAGTTTCATCATTTTTTTTCGAAAACCATATGTGCTGATACGAATCGCAATGTGTTGGCCAGACCCATACTTGGTGCATTTGTGGGCTAGTATCATCCCTTTTTGTTGCTTTTTGTATGTTTTTTATAAAGTTTTTTAAAATTTTTGTTTTTTTTTTTTCAAAATGTGCTATTATCATATCCAAAGTGTTGGTTTTAAGACTGAATAAAAATGTTTGAAAATATATGTTTTTTCTTTCCAGTAATACTAAATGTGTTATCATCATATCCAAAGTGCTGGTTTTAACGCTGAAAAAAATGTTTGAACATATATGATTTTTTGTTTCCAGCAATACAAAATGTGCTATTTATAATTGACATGGTGATGATCTTATCGCTGACTATTAAGCTTGTTCTGTTGGTATGCATTACGTTTAGGTGTATGATGTTTAATCCAATTTATTTTTTTTATTTTATATGTAGAGCGAAGTGCAAGATATGGAACTGGAATTGTCCGGAAATCACCACGTATGGGTAAAATTAGTTATATTCCGGATGTAAATATATCTAAAAGACCATAAGTCGGGATGCGCTTTAGGACAGTTGATGAAGCTTATGCGTTCTACGAGAATTATGCCAAGTTGGGTGGTTTTACAATTCGCAAGAACATGCAAAAAATGATTAAAGGTATTGTTACACTGAAGTACTTTACGTGTTCTAAGGAGGGGAAGAAAACTTTCCAGAAAATTGACACGGTCAATGATATGGATGTTGAGAAAGTAAAAGGTAAACAATGTCGTACAAGGCCTTCTATACATACATGTTGTCTTGCAAGTTTAAAGATTCAGATGTTGGACGATATGACCTACAAGATTTACTCTTTTTTACGAAGAGCATAATCATACACTTGTGGAAGAGAGTGATTATCAGTTTTTGAATGCTGCTAGAAAGTTGTCTGCTGTTCAAGAAGATTTTATTCAGAACTTGTCAAAGTTGAATATTGGACCTGTTCAAGCATTCAACATTATAAGAACTCATTATGGTGGTTTAGAGGAAGTTGGCGCCACAGCAGTTGATTGAAAGAACTTGAAGAGAGATATTAATGCTTATATCGGTAAACACGATGCTGAAATGGTTGTTTCTCTTTTGATGGACAAGAAACATTATTTACCTGATTTTTCATGCGAGTATCTCAAATCTCAATGATGAGAAAGGTGAGCTTCATGGTCTGTTCTGGGCTGACGAAGAAATGAAGCACAATTATATGCAATTTGGGGATGTTATCTCATTTGATTCCACGTTTCATTCAAATAAGTAGGTTTTTTTTTAATGTTTTTATATCATCGACTATTTGTACTATATTATGCGGTGATGTTCACTATTATTGTTAGTCATTTTCAGATATGATATGGTATTTGTCCCTTTCACCGGCATAGATAATCATCACAGGAACTTTACTTTTGGTGTTGCTCTGTTAGCATCGGATACTGCTGAGTCGCATAATTGGTTATTATCGGCTTTTAAAGAATGTTAAGGACGGGAACCACGCGTAGTTGTTACTGATCAAGACCTCGCGATGAAAAAGGCGATACGGGGAGTTCAGATATGTTCTTATGATTCTCACAGTATGTGTTGTTTGTACGGGATCTCAACTCTCCTACACATATCAAAATTTATCACTATCGCCTAGTTGGGTCATGGCCCCTAGATATAATTGTAACAGTTTCCGTAGAATATCCTTTTGCCCTCTCATTGGCGAAGACAGTCATGCTTTTGTCACATTTGTATTGTACGTACCACGTTGGCCTGATCATGACTTTTTACCCGGATTTGTTGGGTCGCGTGACTTTATTCTGGTTGTTTGGGTAGAACTCGGGTCATACCTCTTCAAAGTTTATTCCCATGGAGTTTCTATTTGTAGGATCTAAAGCGTCTATAAATTTTCAATGTTGAGCAAAAGAAAGTTGGACGGCAAAAAGAATGTGTCATATTTGTTAAGGGTTTTATTTGGCGTTTAAGGTAATATTGATTTGTTGATTTTATATTAAAAAAGTATGTTTTTGTAGTGATGTATTTATATCTGATTTGTACAATGGAGAAAATGTAACAAAGAAAACTCAAGATTTGGAAATTGGTAATTTATATTTTATTTTTAATTATAAAATTTACATGTTTATTGACACATATGCTCTTTGTACAAATATGCACCCACCTCAATTGCTTGATGCGTATACTCTCTGACGAAAGCGCAAAGAGATTTAAAGTTTTTATCTGAAGTTTTGAATTTTCATAAGAGTAAATTACGTTTTTGGCCCATGTGGTTATACCACTTTTACTATATTAGCCCAAAATAAGATTTTTTAACAGCTGTGCCCCCATGGTCTTTATCACTAACTATTTTGGCCCCTGAGACTAACTCCATCCCTTACCCTGGTTAATTATTTGTCACATGCAAGTAACATGATGGGTATTTTTGTAATTTCTCGTCCCATTTAAATCTAACCCAGATCTTCAAGAATATCATCATCTTCAACCATCATCATCCTCAGATCTTCAATTAAATCAAACTCAGATCTTGTTCATGTTCAACCATCATCATCATCCCCACATAAACTTCCAACACTAATCAAAACCCTACAACACACAACTGATCCAGCAATAACCAACTAACAACAGCCGAAAACTCAACACAAATCACTAGATTACACACCTCTGAAACCCTAATTACAAACCTAACACACTACAACTCACCTTCACCAAACCAGCACATTCACATCAAACAAAAAGTACCCATCTCACAAATCAAGCCCTAACTTCTCAAAAATCAACTCAAAGATTCAAGAAACAGAAACCCTGACCTCAATTCTTGATGACCCAACACAGAAACCCTAACCTCAATTCTTGATGACCCAACACATTCCGGGCTCCGGCGAGCTGAGCGTGATGGCAAAAAGGAGAAAATTAGTTTTCCTCTTTTGGTGGGTTGAAGAAAAGCAAAAAAGGAATCCTTTTTTATTAAATTTTTTGGTCATACAGAGACCCCATGGCACAAACAATTACTGGAACTGAGCCACCGTCACCGTCGGTCACCGGTGGTCCTCCACCAATAGTACTATTTGACATCTGTCGTCGGTTGTTGTTGTTGTTCATTGATCGGTTAGGGGCCAAATCATCGGTTGTTGTTGTTGTTCACTGACCGGTTGTGGAATTTGTTAGGGGATGATGATGATGGGTTGTTGTTCATTAAAGATCTGTGTTTGAAGTTTATGTGGGGGTGATGATGATGGTTGAAGATGATGATGTTTGTTTTGATTTGTGTTTGAATTGAAGACCTGGGTTAGATTTAAAGGGGATGAGAAATTACAAAAATACCCATCATGTGACTTGCATGTGACAAATAATTAGCCAGGGTAAGGGATGGAGTTAGTCTCAGGGGCCAAAATAGTTAGTTATAAAGACCATGGGGGCACAGATGTTAAAAAATCTTATTTTGGGTTAATATAGTAAAAGTGATATAACCACAGGGGCCAAAAACGTAATTTACTCTTTTCATAATTAAATTCTTTGAGTGTTGTCGCCAATGGCTGTTGATTTCTTCACGTGGCATCTAATGTTTTGACGCCTTTGCAGATTTCAAATACGGAGGTGCGCCACACAAAGAAACCAACAGTTTTCAAACAAAGTTTAAAAGTCAAATTTTCAAACGAAGTTTAAAATCTCTATGTTCCACCGGAACATTATGTCTGCAAGGCAAAGACGTCGAAATATTAGATGCCATGTGAAGAGCGGAGTCACGAAAAGAAAATTTTCAAGGGCATTTTCGCTCAGAAGGTACATGTGTCAAGCAGATGAGGTGACCACGTGGGGTGTCATGGTACTGGTACTGGTACTGGCAGTGGCGGAACTAGCCCATTAATTCAGTGGTATCCCAATTTTTATTTATTTTTTTACTGTGCAATTAAACAATATTAAAAAACGATAATAGATAAAGATATTAAAAAAGACAATAAATAAATAAAGTAAAATAAATATCTAATAGATTTGTCATCTTCTTTATTTCATAGCTTGAAATCGTTCAATAACATCGTCGTCTTTTACTTTAAAAAACGAATATCTAAGAAGGGGCGGAACGGCCGGAACCAGCGTTACCGTAGCAACAAACAATAGGATTGTGGATTCTTTTATCGAAGCAGTGTTATTGGTAGTAGCAAAACAGGAGACTAGTGCGTAAAGGATGACCAACGACATTTGGTTTTCTTCCAAAACCTAAGCGATGATGAGAAAGAATGCCGCCATACGCATTTTTTTGTTTTTTTGGCTAATCTAATCAGTTGAGTTTATCTAATCAATTGGGTCATTGTTTCAATCGGGCTCTCTTATTTATAAGTTTGGGTTGGTTAGGTTTAGGGGTATCCTTGTATTATTTTTGGGATATTCTTTGTATAAAACCGAAAAAAAATATAAAAAATACACTACGCATATGGACTTCAGCAGTAGCCCGTACTAAGGCTCACATAACATTGGTTCCGCCCCTATATACTTCTATTGGTATGGTAAGTCTAGGTAGTTAAAATGTTTTTAAGAAATTGATTGAACATATGAATTTTTTTCTTGTATAATATGAAAGTGAAATAACCAACATGTCAACTTTATTAGGCTTGAGGTCAAATAACCAATGTCAACGTTATAAGGGTAACGTCGTAAGCATATATTGATCTCTGATTTGTAGTATCTTCTATTAGTCAAATTAGGCCATTAGGGTAACATTTTTTGTTTTTTTGTTTTTGTTTTTTTTTTTTTTTTTTTTTTTTGAACGGCAGGCCATTAGGGTAACATCGTAAGCATATATTGATCTCTGATTTGTAGTATCTTCTATTAGTCAATTTTGAAAATAGTTGTTTAACAACTGCAAAAGAAAAAACAATAATTGTGGTGTTCAAGCTTAAAATTCAACAAAATGCTCTTAAGTAATAGTAAAAGAATATATATGAAGGGTTAGGATATAATAGGAATATTTTTTTTCAAGGAATGCTAGAAAATAATCTTAATCATCAATTGATTTAATCAAAGGCCAAGATTAAATGAGTGAAATTGAAGAGAAGAAAAGAGACGCGTCGGTTTGTGTAAGGGTATTCTAGTCAATTTAGGACAATAGTTTCTCTCTCCTCCAATGCCCCCCACTTTCTAAACGTTAATAACTTTTTCATACGACATTATTTTTTATAAAAATTGCACCAAAAAAACGAGCGTTTTTTTTTACCTTTAGAACGAGTATAGTATTGCTATATTTTTGAAAAAAAAAATTCGAAAACCCAGTTGCGTAAAACACAATGAAAAAAAAACATAAAAATGACTTTTTTTAAAACGTAATGCATCAAAAACACAAAGAAATGTCTTATTTGTAAAAAGCAATGGCCAGAAAACATAAAGAAATGTCTTACTTCTAAAACGCAATGGCCAGAAAACACTTAAAACTGTCTTTTTTTTCTAAAACGCAATAGATTGAAAACATATAAAAATGTGTTTTTTTCTAAAATACAATGGACTGAAAACACATAAAAATGTGTTTTACCTAAACGCAATGCACCAAAAACACAAAGAAATGTCTTATTTCTAAAACGCAATGGCCAGAAAACACTTAAAAATGTCATTTTTTTAAACGCAATGTACTGAAAACACATAAAAAATGTGTTTTACCTAAAACGCAATGCACCAAAAACACAAAAAAATGTCTTATTTCTAAAACGCAATGGCCAGAAAACACTTAAAAAATGTTTTTCTTCTAAAACGCAATGGACTGAAAACACATAAAAATGTGTTTTACCTAAAATGCAATTGACTAAAAACACTTCAAAAATGTGTTTTTCTAAAAAGCAATGGCCAGAAAATACATAAAACTGTCTTATTTCTAAAACGCAATGGCCTAAAAACAGGAAAAAAAATGTTCTCTCTAAAACGCAATGTACTGGAAACACAAAAAAATGTGTTTTACCTAAAACACAATGGCTAAAAACACTTCAAAAACTGTTTGAACCAGAAAGTAGGAGATCAAAAACTGTCTACGAAAATGAGCCAATTTCCAAAAAATTAAATTTTTTGATCCAGTTTTATTAAAGCAATTTAATCAAAAAAATTCGACCCCCGCCAGGGGCTGCCACCCCTTGGACCCTGCTCCCAAGGGCGTTGCCCCCGGACCCCCGCCAAGATCGTAAAACGCAATGACTCAATTCAAAAACCCATATCGTAAAAATGCAATTCAATAATTTCTTACATGGATCGAAGCGGATTTCTTCAACGATTGGCGAAATTCGAATGATAGAAACACTTATCAGCGATCGAATCGAACGGATCGCGTGATTCGCTTCAAAATCACGGGAAAAAATGAGATATTGTATGAAATTAAACTGGATTTCCTCAAAAAAGTTGAAGAACACGTTGATTGGGTGTTTGAACCATTGATTGGTGACGAAAATCGCACTATAATGTAGTGATTATTGAGATAGAAAGTGAAGAAAAGGTTGAAGATGGTGGGTTTTGAAATTGGTGGGTTTTGAAATTACTGGGGAGAAGAAGGAAGAAGATTGGATACGATTGACTAAAATACCCTTCCTCTTTATTTTAAATTTTGCCACATGTCATAATCATATTACTTCCTATCCTTTCTAGCCAAAATAAACTTCCTATTTGATCTTCACCCTATATATGAAATAAGAATTGAATATATATATATATATATAGGTAGAGGTTCCTTTAACAAAGGGGTTTTTTTGTGAGAAAGGTAAGAAAGAATCTACACTATTAGATCTTTGATCTAATAGTTGAGATCATAATGGCAAAATTGTAAATAATATTTACCATTAAACATATTAATTTTCTAGATTAAGGGTATACAGGTAAATTTAATATTTTTAAATTAAGAAACTAACATTAATGCACATGCAACTTCCCCCCGTCTTTTTTAAACGTCAATAACTTTTTATACGTAACCTTTTTTTTAAATTACACCATAATAACGAGCGTTTTTTATCTTTAATCTGAGTACCATATTGCTATACTTATATAGAGAAAAAACTATGTTTCGATCAGATGTTTTGTCTATGTTCATACAGTGGTGTTTTAATTGTATTGTGATTCAAAGCGTGGTGTTTTAAACACATACTGGAATGCAGGTGTAAAACACTATACGATGAACATGCGAAGAACATCTACTGGAATGTAGGTTTAAAATACCATGGTGTTTTAACATATGGAATCTGGAACATCTACTAGCATGCAGATGTAAAACACCATGCATGCAGGTTTAAAACACCATGTACAATAACCATACTATGAACATTATACTAAGAACACATTCTGGAAATGGAAGTAGTGTCTTTAATAGTGTTATATACTTATTGAATGGTGTTATATACTTATTGAATGGTGTTACATAATTATTGAATGGTGTTATATATGTGCTGAATGGTGATTTTGCAGTGTTATTCGTAGTGTTTTTATAGAGATCTTTAAAATGGTGTTATATACTTATTGAATTGTGCTATATACTTACTGAATTGTGTTATATACGTGCTGAATGGTGATTGCAGTGTTATGCGAAGTGTTTTTATAGAGATCTTTAAAATGGTGTTATATACTTATTGAATGGTGTTATATACGTGCTGAATGGTGGTTGCAGTGTTATTCATAGTGTTTTTATAGAGATCTTTTAAAAAAAATCATGTTCGTATAAATAAGGTGGCGGTTAGGGAAGGTTTTGAATTAATTGAATCAATGATAAAATTACTTGTTTACCCTTTTTAATTAATTTAGATTGAGGACACATGTCATCTCCACAATATTTCTCACACTTTTAACCTTTTTTACAATAACCTTACCCTATATAGTCTTAGGATCCTGTAAAAAAGACATTTTCGTGAGAAGTGTGAGAAGGCATAAAAATTCATATGTAGAAATCATGTTTTGGACTTGGGCATAATGTTTTAGGTTGTTTTGGCAAGAAAAACACCAAACATATATATATAGAGAAGGAGTTGGGTAGAAAGTGGGTTTTTCCTAGAAAGTCTAGGAAGCAATAAGAATGTGACACGTGGCATGGAGGGATTTGGGTAGAAAGTGGGTTTTTTCTAGAAAGTCTAGGAGGCAATAAGAATGTGACACGTGGTGTGACAACCCTCACCAAACCAGGTATCCGTATGAATTAATTAATATTTGATTAATGCTTAATTACTATGCTTGCTTACAACTGTGGTTAAACTGCTTCTTGATTTCTGATACATACTCATGCATCACATTCTATACTGTCACTCTATTATTTACACACAAACATCAGTGACAACCTTGATGCACAAAAGCACAGTGAGCACACTATACGGATAACCCAGTAAACATGCTGACATTTGCCAGCACTAGACAGACATTGTCTCTGAGGCCAGTAAGAGCCAGGAATAGATTACTACACTAGTAGGGGGTGTAGGGAGGTGAGGATTATAAAACTGCGTCACTAGGAGATAGTTATAGTGACCGGATGTGCCTAAAACATGCTTTAATTACAAAATTCTGCACTTTATGCAAAAATTCAGCATTTAACATAACTAGTAAAGTGCAAAAACTTGGTAAAATAATGTTGGACACTTTCCAAAGTGTCGGGAATTAATTGTGTCACTAAAAATAATATTACAGACACTTTAAAGCTTTGCTTGACACTTTAACAGATTGATATCCAACCGAACAACCGGACTTTACCCGGAACATAAAAATATTGTCAATGATATTATTTACACTTTTCTGAGCTAGTTAGGGTCCCCGAACACCCTAACACCCGTTATATTTCATAACACACTAATAACTTATTTAAAGTTCCTAACTAACAAAACTAGACACTAACTATTTGGTTGAAATCAAACTATAAGCCCCCCCCCCCCCCTAACCAAACGGTTCCCCATAGGGGACACACTCCACAAATTTGTGATTATTTTATTCTTGTTGTCTAAAATCTAGAAAACACATTATTTGTTGGTTAAAGCCCAAATATGGTTTATAAATATAACCAAGATATCACATTTCATTCACAAAAACACATCAACAAAATTTAGCTCTCTAACCCTTCTCTCCATAGTGTTCGGCCGAGAACACTAGAGCCACCACCGCCAACATCGAGTGTTGATCTTGCTATTCCACATACATCCCAAGGTGAAAGGTGTCATACGAGGAGACCCGGTGCTTTCAGAATCTCAAGGACCTCTCTACGTTGCTTTTATCCACCTTGTTTTCGCTTGGATTCTTCCCTAGCCTTGAGCTAGTTGTAAGTGCTTCTAAACACCTTCTTGTTCATGTTTAAAGTGGTTAATAAGAGATTTAACGGTTAAAACTCAAGAACTTACAAGATCAAAACTAAAAGTCTTGAAAGAAAGATGAATATGTTGGTTAAAGAATAACAAATGGTGTAAAACTTGCGAATCTTGTTTTGTTGTGATTATTTTATGTTGTTAGTGGCTAGTAGTGGAACGGATCGTCATCTAACCATGCTAGATCATGTTCATGGAACACGAACTAGCAATATGTTAAGTGTAAGAGATACAAGATGATGAACCTTTCCACACATAAACATGAACTTATGTAAAAATGATTTTTCTTGTAAAATAGAGTTCTAAACTAGTAGATCTAAAGATCTACAAGTGGTATTTTCGAAGAACCAAGTGAAAGATGCAAATCATGTTTAAAAGCCGGATCTTTCATGAACTAAAAGTATTTTAGTGACTAAACAAGTGTGTAAACACTTGTGTAACAAGAAGGTTTAACAAAGGAATAATTTCGTAGTTTTTGGACTAGAAGTTGTAAAGTTACATTTTCTTTAAAATTAAGATTTCCAAGAAACTGATTTTATTTTTAAAGATGGAAAGATCTACTAAATATGTTGGGAAGTTACTACATACTTTTACACAACTTACAAGTTCATGTGTTTGCGATTTATGCTTATCTTGACTAGTTGATGTTTGAATATTGAATATTGATGGTTGAAAAGTTGTTGGTTGAATTTTGAAAAGAAAATGATACGCTAGTAAGCGTGACCACCTCCAGTTACAGAGGAAACTCTGGCGAAATTTTTTCAGAAAATAACACTTAGAATATTTTTGGTGACAAGTGTTTAATTTTGACTTGTTTTCCAAACAAACTTCGCCATGATTTTTATTATAAAATAACCAAGTATTCATAGGTGGATTTTCGTAAATAAAACTTGTTAAATATATATTTAGAATATATATTTCATAGTAAAACGCTTGTGTGATTTTATGATTATTTTGTGAACTACACATATATTATTTTTAGGGTAAAAATAATATAACTCGTATACACTAAAAAGTAACGACTCCAAAATAATACCAACGCCTTCACAAATAAATATCTAAGTTACACCGGTATTATTATTACCACCCGAACTTAAAAAAGTAACTTATGTATTACCGAAAAATACTCTTAAATGTGTATTTTGACAAAGTATTATTTTGGAAATCGTATGGAATAAAATATAATATTTTTGGGAAAAATATGTATATTTTGGAGATAGAATATTTTAGACAAATGAATAAAAAATATATTTTATTAAGTGAGGCTTAATAATATATTTTTGGAATTATAAAAACGCACATGTATTAATGCCCCCATCCTTGGGAAGGAATATAATTATTAAATAATTAAGAAGTGTAAATACGAAATAGTTGCCTAACTATTTCCCAAAAACGTTAAACCTTAAGCCAAGGCACGGTCGTCCGTCTAATAGGAGTTAGCACGTGTAGGTCGTCACGCAGCAGGTTGATTTGGGATTGACTATTTCGAGACGCACTTCAGTGAGTTCATGTCCCCCTTTTCTCTTAACTGTTTTCAGTTTTTATACTTCGGGGGTGAAATACATGTTACTATGATTACGAATACTTTTTACATGGTATGGTTAGCGTGAGGATGGTTACTACTTAGATCATGTGAGTGAGTAGGCGGGAACTGGAGGCCATTAATCCCCATTGTAGGACCGAGGGTCATTAGCGGTAGATCTATCTGGGTGTAGCGAGCCCAACAGTACGGACCTCGGGGTGACTTTGTACCCGGCGCAAAAATCTGCTAGGTTTGAGTCTTCCTACTGCACTTCACACATATCAATGGCCTTGCAAACCATTGGTGATCTCTTTATTTCCTTATTTGCTACATACCAGGGATTTTATACTTACAAAAGTATTTCAAAGGTTTTTACATACTCACTTATGCATGAACTCGCTCAACTTTTGTTGATTTTTCAACTTACATGTATTTCAGGAAATTAGGGATCTGGCAAGGTATGCACTGTCGTTACGCTGCGTAGAAGAATGATGTCATCCAAGTTTAGGGATTGTGACTTTTGCCTGGACGAGTCACAAGTCTTAAACTGTGTTATTTTATGTCTGTTGGTTATGTTTTGTGAACAAGCTTTATTCATGTCATGGTTGTAAGTGTCGACTTTTAAAAACAATGCTGTCGTATTTTACTTATAAAACTTGAAGTAATGGATGATCATCATGGTTTTACTTTCATATAGCTTTGTTGTGATTAAGCTATGGTATTAAGAAGTCACACCAAACAAACTCACGCTTCCGCAAAAGCCAGGGTGTGACAGCTTGGTATCAGAGCTTTGATCATAGCGAACTAGGATTCCTTCTCGAGTCTAGACTATGATCACTAGGGCTCTCACGAAAACATTTTTACATTGCATACACTACGTCCAGATCCAGGGTGCAAAATATTTTTACAAACAAAAGTATGAGTATTTTATTTGTTAGTTATGGCTCAGTCTGAGAGGCTGAGGGAGTAGTCTAGTGGGACTAGGAGGCTCAGTCTAAGAGGCTGAGGGAGTAGTCTAGTGGGACTAGGAGGCTCAGTCTGAGAGGCTGAGGGAGTAATCTAGTGGGACTAGGAGAATCAGTCTGAGAGACTGAGGGAGTAGTCTGAGAGACTAGGAAGTTCAGTCGGGGAGACTGAGAGGATAGTCTAGGGTAGACTAGGATGATTACTTGTTTGCTTATTGCTGACTAACATGTTTGTTTGATTATATGATTGATTGCTTGTGCGTATGTGTGTTTGTGTTACAGACGTCATGCCTTCATCAGGTACTGGGGAGTCGGACACTACAGATCCCATGGCCATAGTATCAGACGACATGGTTTCATCGGAGCACGAGGTGTACACTTCCGATACTACCAGCATAGACGATGATGACTTCCAGCCCTTTGCGCTGCCTGATGTCGTGGCAGAGCCTGCTGATGGCCATCTTGTTGGGGATTTGCCACTCGCGGTGATCCCTGCTCCTGTGCCCCTTGCCGCTTATCCCGTTGTTGATATGCCCCTCGACGTTGTCTCTGACGACGATGTCGATCTATTAGAGGAGGACCCACTTGAGGGCGAGGCCCATATTGCTGCCGGTGATATCCTACTACTTGTTGATGCTCCTGCAGAGGAGGCTCCCGTTCATTCACCTATTCCAGACTCCTTTGAGTCAGTGGCATCCGTACCTTCGCACACACAGGGAGTGCAGCACCACTCACACGACGCCGACCCGGACATGGCGTCATCCGCCGCACCTGCTCCTGCGCACAGCTTTGAGTTCGATCATGATGTTGATGATGATTCAGACCCTATTTTTCCACCTGGCTTTGATCCAGACCAGGACATTGAGTTCGTACACTTAGACCAGCACTTGGAGGATCCTGTAGCCCCTGAGCCAGGCGTTGCTCCTGACCCCGCATTGGAGCATGACCCTGTTCATGCCGATGCACCTGTTGTTGCTCCTTTGGCTGATGATATACCTGTTGACGATCATCATGTTGTTGTTCCACAGTTGGGGGATGATCATGTTGCTGTCGATGCTCATGTTGATGCTCCACTTTTGTTAGAGGATCCTGTTGTCGCACCACTTCCTGATCCTATGCCGGTGATGTTCGACCGTGCACCTTTCGCGACCCATATTGATCCACGATACGCGCACACCCGCAACGGGTGGATAGACGATGGTGACGATTACCCACCTTTCGCGATATCAGTTACACCCCCTGTAGCCCCCGTTTCAGCCCCTGTTTCAGCTCCCATTGATGTTCCCTTGATTCCTCCACACACCACAGATACTCACCGCACAGATCTCCCGATCACTTATCTCCAGGACATTCCTCCACCACGTCCTGGGGAGGGTTCGTCACGTCATCCGTTTGGTCATACACCTTTCGTGTCAGGAGGAGATCAGTTTGTACCCCAGATTTGTCATCCTACTGTTACTCCCACTGTTGCACCATTTACTGTACCATCCTTCGCTCCATCTAGTGAGCCATTCCTCTGGACTACGCCCCCCATTATGCCACCGACGGATCCGTATCACCCATACCACGTGGGGTATTCTATGGAGGATGTTCTCACATCTTTCATGATACAGCAGGAGGCGCTGACCCGTCGCGTACAGGAGCTAGAGAGAGCTCAGCGACCACCGTGCCATTGCCAGACCCCACCTGCAGTATCACACCCTCCTCGTCCGCTTTCACCTGATTCTGCCGCTCGTTTTTGGACTCCCGAGCAGCAGATAGCATACTTATTGCGCGTTCATCGCGCTATGGAGGAGGACTGGCTTCATATGCGACGTTTACTCTTTTCTCATTTCCCCCTCCTCCACCGCCATCAGCTTAGGCCTTTTTTATTCGACGCAGGTAGACTTTTGGTGAGACGACCGCGATTGTGCAGACTACACAGCTTTTTGAGACCACATTTTGATGATTGTGACTTTTGATGATTTGTATATTTGTTGCTGTTGTCACTGACTAGATAGTTTGGACTAGGGCGATGTGGCCCTTAGTCACTGATGATGTATGATACAGTTATGAACTATTAAACCTTACATTGTGGTCTTGATTTATGACAGCACAATCGCAGTATTCTCATTATATGTTGGGTTGATTATTGATTGTTTATAACATGAGATGTTATGTGATTGATTTATTTATAACATGAGATGTTATGCGTCGATATTATTGCTACATATGTACACTATACTTACTATGACCTGACCTACGTGAAACATCCTTTAGAAGATGCCACCAAGACGCGAGATGCGTATGCCTACCAGCGAGGCAGAACTTCAAGGAATCATTGCTGCCGCCATAGCGCAGTATGTAGCCTCACAAGGAGGAACCAGCTATTACAATACATTTGGATATTTATAGCATGCCCGCTAATACCATTTGTATATTCTAACGTATGTGCAGGGTGCACTTACAAGCAGTTCCTAGACTGCAAGCCCGTAAACTTCGACGGCACCGGAGGAGCTGTTGCTTTTGTAAGATGGGCCGAGAAGACTGAGTCTGTCTTAAGAATGAGCAAATGTGCTCCAGATCAACAAGTGACTTACATCTCAGGGCTATTCCTAGACGGAGCCCTATCCTGGTGGAACTTACAAGTGCAAACTCTTGGTGAAGCTGCTGCTTATCCGTTGACCTGGGCTGAGTTAAAAGAGTTAATGTGAAGGAAGTATTGCGCTCGTGCTGAGATACAAAGGTTGGAGACTGAGTTCTGGCATTTAAGAATGGATGGTCCCAAGATTGCGGAGTACGTTCAAAGATTTCATGATTTATCTCACGTTGTGCCGTACATGGTCACACCAGAGTTTAAGCGGATAGAAAGGTTCATCTGGGGATTGGCTCCCCAAATAATGAGCATGGTTACCACATCCAAACCTGCCACGATCACGGAAGCGATCGATCTTAGTGTGGCGCTCACTGAGGAAGCCATCCGCCTGAACAAGTTTTCGAATGTGGAGCCAAAGAAGAAAGAGACTCACGTAGAGTCGTCTGGTGAAAATAAGAGGAAATTCTCGAACTTCAAGCAGGGAACTAGCGGTGTTGGCAAGAAAGGCGAGTCAAGCACACCGGTCCAAGCTGCAACCGGTATTGGAAAGAAAGGGAAAGGTTATATGGGTTCACTACCCAAGTGTAACACCTGCCAACGTCATCATTCTGGCCGGTGTGGGCCAAAAGTATGTGAAGCTTGTGGAAAAGTTGGCCACTTGAAGGACTCTTGCTGGGCTAGTGATGGCCGGGGAGACCAAGGAGGTTTTGGTAGTAGGAACAATAATCATGGTGGTAATGGAAATCGTCCACAAGGGAATAATGGAGGGAATGGAAATCGAGGGAACAATGCAAATCAAGCTGGGGACGCGAATCGAAATCAAAACAACAATCAAGCGGGGAAAGGAGGAGGTAATGGTCAAAAATTGGGTTGTTTTAACTGCGGTGACATTGGGCACTTTAAGAGGGACTGCCCAGGATTGAATCAAGCCCGCGGAAGAGTGTTTAACATTGAGGCGAGGGAAGCGCGCCAGGATCCCAATGTTGTTACTGGTACGTTCCCTATAAACCAACGCTTTGCATCCGTTTTGTTTGATACTGGTGCCGATTATAGCTTCGTGTCATTAGAATTTAAGAATATGCTTGGGTTAGCCGCTAGTAAATTAGATATTCTGTACTCGATCGAATTGGCGAATGGGAAACTAGTTGAAACGGGTGAAGTTATAAGAGGATGCGTGATCGAATTGGGAGGACACGAATTTACGCTAGACCTGCTACCTGTCGAGTTGGGAAGCTTTGATGTGGTAGTGGGAATGGATTGGTTGTCCAGCAACAAGGCTGAGATTGTTTGCCAAGAGAAGACCATCCGTATCCCTGTGGCGGATGAAGAAACAATCGTAGTACACGGAGAGAAGCATGATACGCCGTTGAAGATTATTAGCTGTCTGAAAGCTAGAAAGTGCATGAAGAAGGGATGTGTTGCATTCTTGGCACAAATCGTGGACAAGGAAGCTGCTGAGCCAAAGATCAAAGACATTCCAGTCATCAAGGAATATCGGGAAGTCTTTCCAGAAGACTTGCCAGGATTACCACCTCAAAGGCAAGTCGAGTTCCACATTGACTTGGTTCCAAGTGCCGCGCCTGTAGCCAAGGCACCCTACAGACTTGCGCCTTCGGAGATGCAGGAGTTGTCGACACAACTCCAGGAGCTGTTAGATAAAGGATTCATCAGACCAAGCTTCTCACCTTGGGGAGCTCCGGTTCTGTTTGTTAAAAAGAAGGACGGTAGTTTCCGTATGTGTATAGACTACCGTGACCTTAATAAGTTGACCATCAAGAACAGATATCCTTTGCCAAGGATTGACGATCTTTTTTACCAGTTGCAAGGCTCAAGCTTTTATTCGAAAATCGATTTGCGATCAGGATACCATCAACTTAGGATACAAGAGGAAAGTATCCCGAAGACGGCCTTTAGGACTCGTTATGGACATTACGAGTTCCTAGTTATGTCGTTTGGGCTAACAAACGCACCTGCAGTTTTCATGGACCTAATGAACCGAGTCTGCAAGCCGTACTTGGATAAGTTTGTGATCGTATTTATTGACGACATTCTGATTTACTCGAAGACAAAGGACGAGCACGAGCAGCACTTAAGAGCTATTCTAGAGCTACTCAAGAAGGAGAAATTATACCCCAAATTCTCGAAGTGCGAGTTCTGGCTGCGTGAAGTCCAGTTTCTTGGACATGTGGTTAATGGAAATGGAATCCATGTTGATCCCACAAAGATCGAGGCGATCAAGAGTTGGGAGACTCCAAAGACGCCAACCGAGATTCGACAGTTCTTGGGTTTGGCTGGTTATTATCGAAGATTCATTAAGGATTTTTCTAAAATCGCTCAACCTCTGACCGCGCTCTCACAGAAAGACAAAAAGTTTGATTGGAGTGACAAACAAGAAGAAGCGTTTCACTTGTTGAAGGACAAGCTTTGTGACGCACCGATTTTATCGCTACCCGAAGGAACGGATGATTTTGTGGTATATTGTGACGCCTCGCATCAAGGTTTGGGTTGCGTGCTGATGCAACGCTAGAAGGTTATAGCTTACGCGTCACGCCAGTTGAAGGTTCATGAAAGGAACTATACCACGCATGATTTGGAGCTAGGCGCGGTGGTATTTGCGTAAAAAATCTGGCGACATTATCTGTATGGTACGTGCTGCACAATTTTCACGGATCACAAGAGCCTGCAGCACATATTCAACCAAAAAGAGCTTAAAATGAGGCAGAGACGCTGGGTAGAGCTTTTGAATGATTATGATTACGAGATCAAGTATCACCCAGGGAAAGCGAACGTGGTCGCTGATGCCCTGAGTCGAAAAGAAAGGATCAAGCCCATAAGGGTTAGGGCTTTGGAGATGATTATCCAGACAGATCTTTCCCTGCGTATTCGTGCCGCTCAGAAAGAGGCTCTGAAAGAAAAGAACATTGAAGAGGAATACCTCCATGGGATAGAGAAGCAATTAGTGCCAAACGAGGAAGGAACGCTATGCTTCATGAAAAGGATTTGGGTTCCTCTGTTTGGTGGTTTGAGAAAAGTTATTCTTAATGAAGCCCACAAGTCTCGGTACTCAATCCATCCCGGTGCGGATAAGATGTACCAAGATCTCAAGGATTTCTATTGGTGGCCCAGGATGAAAGGCGATGTTGCTGTTTATGTTAGCAAGTGTTTAACGTGCGCCAAGGTGAAAGCTGAATACCAGAAGCCTTCAGGACTTCTACAGCAACCTGAGATTCCCAAGTGGAAATGGGAATAGATTTCAATGGACTTCATAACGAAACTGCCCAAGACGCCCAGAGGTCATGACACTATTTGGGTAATAGTTGACCGCCTTACCAAGTCCGCACACTTCCTGCCAGTCAAAGAGAAGGATAACACTAGTAAACTGGCGGAAATATACATGCGAGAGATTGTTGCACGTCATGGAGTGCCTCTCTCGATCATCCCTGATAGAGATTGACGTTTCATATCAAGGATTTGGCAATCCTTCCAAGAAGCTTTTGGCTCACAGTTAAATCTGAGCACTGCATTTCATCCGCAAACTGATGGCCAAAGTGAACGAACTATTCAGACATTGGAGGATATGCTGAGAGCATGTGTAATGGATCTAGGTGGTAGCTGGGATAATCATTTACCATTGGTCGAATTTTCGTACAACAACAGCTACCACACAAGCATTGGAGCCGCGCCATTTGAAGCTCTTTACGGACGCAAGTGTCGATCACCACTATGCTGGGCTGATGCAGGTGATAGACAGCTTGTTGGTCCCGAAATAGTCCAAGAGACGACCGACAAGATTGCACAGATTTGAAAACGCATCGAGGCGACTCGCGACAGACAGAAAGCCTATGCAGATCCAAAGAGGAAACCTTTGGAATTTCAAGTTGGAGATATGGTTTTATTGAAAGTTTCACCCTGGAAGGGTGTGGCACGCTTCGGAAAGCGTGGGAAGTTGAATCCGCGTTACATTGGCCCGTTCAAGATACTGCAAAGGATTGGGCTTGTAGCCTACAAGTTGGACCTACTTGCTGAACTCAATGGTGTTCACGATACATTCCATGTATCAAATTTGAGAAAGAGTCCAACACAAGAAACAGTAATCATTCATGCTGACGAAGTTCATATCGACAACACGCTCCACTTTACCGAAGAACCCGTCAAGGTTACAGATTGGAAAGTTAATAAAACTCGCAGGAGCAGTGTCAAACTCGTCAAAGTTTGATGGAATGCAAGACATGGGCCTGAATTCACGTGGGAAGGTGAGGATCGTATGAAGGAGAAGTACCCCCATTTGTTTCCTAAGACCCCTGCAACTAGAAGCAGAGCCTAAAATTTCGGGACGAAATTTATTTAACGGGGGGAGAATGTGACAACCCTCACCAAACCAGGTATCCGTATGAATTAATTAATATTTGATTAATGCTTAATTACTGTGCTTGCTTACAACTGTGGTTAAACTGCTTCTTGATTTCTGATACATACATACTCATGCATCACATTCTATACTGTCACTCTATTATTTACACACAAACATCAGTGACAACCTTGATGCACAAAAGCATAGTGAGCACACTATACGGATAACCCAGTAAACATGCTGACATTTGCCAGCACTAGACAGACATTGTCTCTGAGGCCAGTAAGAGCCAGGAATAGATTACTACACTAGTAGGGAGTGTAGGGAGGTGAGGATTATAAAACTACGTCACTATGAGATAGTTATAGTGACCGGATGTGCCTAAAACATACTTTAACTACAAAATTCTGCACTTTATGCAAAAATTCAGCATTTAACATAACTAGTAAAGTGCAAAAACTTGGTAAAATAATGTTGGACACTTTCCAAAGTGTCGGGAATTAATTGTGTCAATAAAAATAATATTAAAGACACTTTAACGGATTGATATCCAACCGAACAACCGGACTTTACCCGGAAGATAAAAATATTGTCAATGATATTATTTACACTTTTCTGAGCTAGTTAGGGTCCCCGAACACCCTAACACCCGTTATATTTCATAACATACTAATAACTTATTTAAAGTTCCTAACTAACAAAACTAGACACTAACTATTTGGTTGAAATCAAACTATAAGCCCCCCTCCTAACCGAAAGGTTCCCCAAAGGGGACACACTCCACAAA
Organism: Helianthus tuberosus; assembly: GCA_030545235.1. Taxonomy (NCBI): domain Eukaryota; kingdom Viridiplantae; phylum Streptophyta; class Magnoliopsida; order Asterales; family Asteraceae; genus Helianthus; species Helianthus tuberosus. The sequence continues at coordinate 20,125,459 of CM060421.1, forward strand.
TTTGTGATTATTTTATTCTTGTTGTCTAAAATCTAGAAAACACATTATTTGTTGGTTAAAGCCCTAATATGGTTTATAAATATAACCAAGAGATCACATTTCATTCACAAAAACACATCAACAAAATTTAGCTCTCTCTCCCTTCTCTCCATAGTGTTCGGCCGAGAACATTAGAGCCACCACCGCCAACATCGAGTGTTGAGCTTGCTATTCCACATACATCCCAAGGTGAAAGGTGTCATACGAGGAGAACCGGTGCTTTCGGAATCTCAAGGACCTCTCTACGTTGCTTTTATCCACCTTGTTTTCGCTTTGATTCTTCCCTAGCCTTGAGCTAGTTGTAAGTGCTTCTAAACACCCTTTTGTTCATGTTTAAAGTGGTTTATAAGAGATTTAACGGTTAAAACTCAAGAACTTACAAGATCAAAACTAAAAGTCTTGAAAGAAAGATGAATATGTTGGTTAAAGAATAACAAATGGTGTAAAACTTGTGAATCTTGTTTTGTTGTGATTATTTTATGTTGTTAGTGGCTAGTAGTGGAACGGATCGTCATCTAACCACGCTAGATCATGTTCATGGAACATGAACTAGCAATATGTTAAGTGTAAAAGATACAAGATGATGAACCTTTCCACACATAAACATGAACTTGTGTAAAAATGATTTTTCTTGTAAAATAGAGTTCTAAACTAGTAGATCTAAAGATCTACAAGTGGTATTTTCGAAGAACCAAGTGAAAGATGCAAATCATGTTTAAAAGCCGGATCTTTCATGAACTAAAAGTATTTTAGTGACTAAACAAGTTTGTAAACACTTGTGTAACAAGAAGGTTTAACAAACGAATAATTTCATAGTTTTTGGACTAGAAGTTGTAAAGTTACATTTTCTTTAAAAATAAGATTTCCAAGAAACTGATTTTATTTTTAAAGATGGAAAGATCTACTAAATATGTTGGGAAATTACTACATACTTTTACACAACTTACAAGTTCATGTGTTTGCGATTTATGCTTATCTTGACTAGTTGATGTTTGAATATTGAATATTGATGGTTGAAAAGTTGTTGGTTGAATTTTGAAAAGAAAATGATACGCTAGTAAGCGTGGCCACCTCCAGTTACAGAGGAAACTCTGGCGAAATTTTTCCAGAAAATAACACTTAGAATATTTTTGGTGACAAGTGTTTAATTTTGACTTGTATTCCAAACAAACTTCGCCATGATTTTTATTATAAAATAACCAAGTATTCGGAGGTGGATTTTTGAAAATAAAACTTGTTAAATATATATTTAGAATATATATTTCATAGTAAAACGCTTGTGTGATTTTATGATTATTTTGTGAACTACACATATATTATTTTTAGGGTAAAAATAATATAACTCGTATACACTAAAAAGTAATGACTCCAAAATAATACCAACGCCTTCACAAATAAATATCTAAGTTACACCGGTATTATTATTACCACCCGAACTTTAAAAGTAACTTATGTATTACCGGAAAATACTCTTAAATGTGTATTTTGACAAAGTATTATTTTGGAAATCGTATGGAATAAAATATAATATTTTTGGGAAAAATATGTATATTTTGGAGATAGAATATTTTAGACAAATGAATAAAAAATATATTTTATTAAGTGAGACTTAATAATATATTTTTGGAATTATAAAAACGCACATGTATTAATGCCCCCATCCTTGGGAAGGAATATAATTATTAAATAATTAAGAAGTGTAAATACGAAATAGTTGCCTAACTATTTCCCAAAAACGTTAAACCTTAAGCCAAGGCACGGCCGTCCGTCTAATAGGAGTTAGTACGTGTAGGTCGTCACGCAGCAGGTCGATTTGGGATTGACTATTTCGAGACGCACTTCAGTGAGTTCATGTCCCCATTTTCTCTTAACTGTTTTCATTTTTTATACTTCGGGGGTGAAATACATGTTACTATGATTACGAATACTTTTTACATGGTATGGTTAGCGTGAGGAGGGTTACTACTTAGATCTTGTGAGTGAGTAGGAGGGAACTGGAGGCCATTAATCCTCATTGTAGGACCGAGGGTCATTAGCGGTAGATCTATCTGGGTGTAGCAAGCCCAACTCCAGGCCCAACAGTACGGACCTTGGGGTGACTTTGTACCCGACGCAAAAATCTGCTAGGTTTGAGTCTTCTTACTGCACTTCACACATATCAATGGCCTTGCAAACCATTGGTGATCTCTTTATTTCCTTATTTGCTACATACCAGGGATTTTATACTTACAAAAGTATTACAAAGGTTTTTACATACTCACTTATGCATGAACTCGCTCAACTTTTGTTGATTTTTCAACTTACATGTATTTCAGGAAATTAGGGATCTGGCAAGGTATGCACTGTCGTTACGCTGCGTAGAAGAATGATGTCATCCAAGTTTAGGGACTGTGACTTTTGCCTGGATGAGTCACAAGTCTTAAACTGTGTTATTTTATGTCTGTTGGTTATGTTTTGTGAACAAGCTTTATTCATGTCATGGTTGTAAGTGTCGACTTTTAAAAACAATGTTGTCGTATTTTACTTTTAAAACTTGAAGTAATGGATGATCATCATGGTTTTACTTTCATATAGCTTTGTTGTGATTAAGCTATGGTATTAAGAAGTCACACCAAACAAACCCACGCTTCCGCAAAAGCCAGGGTGTGACACGTGGCATGGAGGGATTTTAACTAAAAGGGCACTTGTGTAATTTGACATTTTATTTTATTTATGGAATTTTATCTCTCTTTAACTAACAATGCCTATAATTATGGAAACTGTTTCTCCAAGAGTTTTGTATTTCGCAACCTTCTCCTTTTTCGTCTTCGTCAAACACTTCTCCATCTCCACCATCTCCGAGTTCATCATCACCATTCAAATATTGTTCGTATCATCTCCGTTTTCTTGACGTTGTGTTTTAACAGCAAGCAAATTAATACAGTTGTGTTTTAGCAGCAAGCAGATTCATACAGTTGTGTTTTAGCATTCAGATTTATACAGTTGTGTTTTAACAGCAAGCAGATTCATACAGTTATGTTTTAGCATTCAAATTCATACTGTTGTGTTTTAACAGCAAGCAGATTCATACAGTTGTGTTTTAACAGCAAGCAGATTCATACGGTTGTGTTTTAGCATTCAGATTCATACAGTTGTCTTTTAACAGCAAGCAGATTCATACAGTTGTGTTTTAACAGCAAGCAGATTCATACAGTTGTGTTTTAGCATTCGGATTCATACAGTTGTGTTTTAACAGCAAGCAGATTCATACAGTTATGTTTTAGCATTCAGATTCATACAGTTGTGTTTTAACAGCAAGCAGATTCATACGCTGTGTTTTACCATCCATGCTGGTAATGTTGGAGGATTTCTGGACGCTGTGTTTTAACAGCAAGCAGATTAATACGATGTGTTTTCTTGATGTGTTTCTTCATGAAGGATAGAAGGAAGAGAGAGAGAGAAAGAAAGGGAGAGAGAGAGAGGAAAAAAAATCGCATGAAATGTGGGGTGGTTATGGAATGACAATTATTTCCATATTTAAAGCAAGCTAAATTTCATATCTACCCCTGATTAATTAAATAATCCTATTTTTAAGAAACACATATTACCAAAATGCCACCAAGATGATCTCAACCATTAAACACACCCATTTGATGGCCCAGATCGTTTCCTATACTTTCTAGGAAAAACACACTTTCCGTAGGATCCTATATATATATATATATATATATATATATGGTTTGTAGGTTTTTTTTTTTTTGTGGTTTAGTTTTTAGCATTTTAGCTTGGGTGGGGGGTTAGTTTTTAGCATTTAGCTTTGGGGGGGGGGGGTTAGGTTTTTAAAGATTTTTTTGGTGTGTTCACATTGGTTCTCATGGTTCTCACAATAAAGGTGGTTGTGTATATATATATATATATATATAGGGGGCCGCTAGAATGAGAACCATCTCGAGTTATGAGAACCGTGAGAACTACACCGTGCGGGGCAAGTTGGACCAAATTTTTTTTTCATAAACGTAGATGAGTGTATCACAAACACATATGTAAAAAAAATGTCGTGTGTGTAGTTTTTTACACCACAAGTTTGGTGTTTACTGGTACCGTAAATTTACGGTACCCGTAAACACCAAACTTGTGGTGTAAAAAACTACACACACGACATTTTTTTTGAATTTTTTTTAAATATGTGTTTGTGATACACTCATCTACGTTTGTGAAAAAAAAAATTGGTCCAACTCACCCCAGATCAAGAGGTTCTCACGGTTCTCATAACTCGAGGTGGTTCTCATTCTAGCGGTCCCCTATATATATATATATATATATACAACCACCTTTATTGTGAGAACCATGAGAACCAATGTGAACACACCAAAAAAATCTTTAAAAACCTAACCCCCCCCCCCCCCCAAAGCTAAATGCTAAAAACTAAACCCCCTCAAAAACCTAAAAAAACTAACCCCCACCCAAGCTAAAATGCTAAAAACTAAACCACAAAAAAAAAAAAAAAAAAAAAAAACCTACAAAATTCTAAAAAACACAAAAAAAAAAATTGTTTTAGTATTTTTTTAGCTAAAAATCGCTACCTTTAGTAGCCAAAAAAAAATTTTTAAATTTTTTTTGTAACGGAAATTAGCGATTTGTAGCTAAAAAATATTTTTTTTAAAAATTGTGTGTTTTTTAGGTATTTTGGTTGTGTTCACATTGGTTCTCGCGGTTCTCACAATAAAGGGTGGTTCCTAACGGATCCTTCTCCTATATATATATATATATATATATATATGGGTGTGAGTTGGCTACAAAGTCCATTTTTCCTACAAAGTGTAAAAAGTCATAAAACACCATAATGTCAACCATAAAACACACTCAAAACCCACAAATAACATAGTGGATTACTAAAACACCATATTTGTGGGTTTTGTGTTTTGTTTTGGATGATAAGAATTTGATTATCGAATGAGTAATATTAGTGTGTTTTATGTTTTATATTCATAGCTGTACGATCGTGTGTTTGAAGTTTTTAAGGACGGTTATGGTTTGGATATTGGGTTTTAGTGATCTTCACTATATATAGCGGGTTAATGTATAGTGTACGAAGTTAATTACGCATTAAGTAAAAGGAATATTGGATTTTAATAATCTCAACTATTCATCGTTGGCCGCCAACAGTCCCAACTTGGGATTGTTGGCGGCCAACGACGAATAGTTGGGATTATAAAAATCTGATATTCCTAAGTATAATTATTATGCATCATCACACATAAAATAAAATAATTATGCTACATATAACTTAAGGGTTAAGCCCATGTACAAACCTTTTAAGCTTTTAAGGCCTTAACTCTAGGCCTAATTTCCAAATAATTAGGCCTTCGCCCATGTTTTTAAACCTTATTAAAAGAAAGGGGAAAGAAGTGGGCAAGCGGCAAACTCAGGATTAGAATACAAAATATCAATCTCCATTCCCATCCCCCATGAGATTACCTATGTATTAACTGTCGTAACTGTTGAAAGATGTTTTTCGGCATTGAAATACGTGAAGTTCGATGAACAATTGGATTGGTGAGGAGAATTAGAACAAAAGTTATATTTTTTATATTGAGAAATACTTGCTTAGGAATATCTCTCTAGATAACGTTATGGCTATATTTTTAAAAATAAAACCACGTAGCGAACAACTTTAAATACTGTACTTTCATTATACATTTGTAATGTCGTTTGACGTACTTATTGTAACACCACGTAAAAACGTGTCCAATTATGTGAAGACACGTGTCCTAAACCCTAATCATGTGGAAGATTGGGTTTGAAGGACTAAAGTTGTAAAACGATGAAAATATGAAACCGAAGGGACTAAAAGTGTCATCATACCAAACTTGTGCCTCTGAATGACCACCCATGAAAAATATATTCTTAAAAAGGTAATAATTCGAATATAAGAAGCCGTTTGTGAAAATAATTGAAAGATTGTAAACTACAGGGGTTAAACGTGTCAACATGTTAATTCTTACCTCTGAGTGACCTTTTAACAAACCCGAGGCTTCGTAATATTCCAATATACTCTCAAGAATAAGTGATATAAATTTCACGAGGTTTCGAGAACGATATGTTTTGTTTACGCGAATTCCTAAGAATTAGTGTTTAAAGCGTCAACGAGGCGAAACTTATGTTTTCGGAGATCGTTTAATGAAACCGGGCCTAACGGTGTTTGGTTGTACTCCCTAGATCATCTACAAACTAACTACAAGGGCCAATTGTGCTTAAAATGAAAGATATATTGCTTTAGAAGGTACAGGGACTGAAAGTGACAAGTTTGAAACTTGTTTGGCTGGTAAGTGGTGTTGTGGCGTCACGCCACAGCCCCCCCCCCCCCCCCCCCTTTCATCGTGGCGCGCGACGACGGCCTTAATTTGATAGAATTCCTTGGCCAGGTGTTATCACCTTCTTCCTTGGCCTCCAAACAAATCTAACCCGAATTCTATGGACATTTGATGGTTTTTAATACCACTTTGGACACTTGTGAAGATCCTAACACCTCCCTAAACACCTGTGATGATCTTGGAGGGTCTCCATTCACTATAAATAGGGCCTTTATTTGAAGCTTTTCACTTGCACATTCTCTCAAATCACTCTCAACTCTTTAAGCTTGTGTTCTGAGCATCTCTGGAGGTTCCTGACCCAAAGGGGAGCTTATTCTTGTAGAAAAGATAGCTAGGACCCTTTGTAAGTGTCTTAGTTCCCTTCCTTAGTTCAGTTCTTAGTTTAAAAACCAAAAAGTCAAAGTTATCGTAATCTGACTTTGACTTTCGGTTTAAACTCTAATGGTCCAGCCACTGTTCGAATTGAATGTGGTTATGTGACCATAATTAGGTAGGTGATTAACCCTTAAAAGGGTACCTCTTAATTATTTCGTTTGCCTAGTTAATTGTCGGATCAAACTATTAAGTTAAAAAGTCAAACTGACCAGGATTTGAAATAATAATCATAACAAACAATGCAGAGGCTATAAATTATATTTTATCACTCTAATAACTTGGTAATTAGTATTAGAACATGTTTAAGCATGTTCAACCCGACAATTATCAGTTTAGGGTCGGTTCACAACCGAAAGTCGCAAAAGCTTGACTTTTGCTTTGACTTTTAGTTCTGACCTGATTAAGCATATTTCTTCCGTATTTTAAGCTTCCATTAGAACCACCTTATGGTGTAGTATAACCCTCTGGAGTTATATTACCTGGTCATTAGTATTCTGAATTATATGCTAATCTCCGTTAATATGCTTATAAATGCCCGTTTTGCCCTTTTGACATATGAACGGGATTTTTGAAAATGTGAGAGGACAGAAACCTTCATTATTGATATATAAGTATGTCCCAAAAATTTGGCATCAGTTCCTGGTCTCAAACAGAAATTATGCTCGATATCGTAAATTGAAGCTTTTTATTTGTTTAATTATGCTATCTTGCATAAGTTATGTTTAAACATAGGTTTTGACCCAAAATTCATTACCTACTGTTAAGATATTATTTTTAGGGATTTTTAGGATTTTTGGTCAGATCATAAACTGACCATATCATTGACTTCTTGTGTAATTCGGTAAATGACGATAATACCCTTTTCATGCATAAAATGAGATTAACAAATGATTTGAATGCCAAACCTTTTCCTACTGATCTTATATATTAAATAAATTATTTTGAGCATTTAAGACTGACCAAAATCTCAGATTTCCATAAACATCTTAATTATCGTCAATTAGCGATTTTTACTTTAATTAGGTGCATAGTATGGTTTCAACCCATATTTGACACCTAAACACCTAAGACTTGTTACCTACTGAATTTTTAAATAAATTTTAATATTATTACAGTAGGTATAACTCATGAACTCAGATTTCCAAAAATGTCCTTTAAAGCATATGTGAAATGACCAAAATACCCTTTCGAGGCATAGTTTGGCCATAAATGGTAAACCTCACATATGTATGATATCTTACTGATGTAATGTGATAAAATAAATACTTTTACTAAATTTTTTAGACCAGAACCTCAGTTTATTATAAAATCTCTTTTATAAACATTAAAATAACCAAAATGCCCTTACGGGACTTAAATTGGTTTTAAATACTTTTTGGGCATATATGTTAACATCCTACTGATGTATTAACATATCTTAAACATAATAACAATTGAGACCTGTATATAATTCATTTGGTTACCCGTTATGCATTTATGCGTTCGGATCGGTTTATGTAACTAGCTTACATAAAATAGCCGAAACGGGTTTAACCTTATCATTAAATATTCAAATTCTATAATGAGTTTAGTTTACCCATATTATACAAGTATCCAAACTTGTCGGGTCTAAATCACATTTTATTCCGGTCACCGCTTAATCTAGCATATCGTACCGTTTCTAAAACTTTAAGTTAGCCGGTCTAGGTCCATGACCTAAATAAGACCCGTTAGCATTCTGAATTGGTTATATATTACCATCATTCCAGACTAGAGCCACCCGGTAAAAGCTACCTGCATTTAGATAGATTGGATACGACTGAGTTATTTTGCTGTGAATCAAGTATTAGCTCAGGTAAATACTTTTAACTTATTTTCCCTTATGCGGGCTTAGGATACGGTATTATAATAATACCGCTTGGTCGGTTGTGAAATCATTTAATCGGATTGTGATTAATAAATTGTATAACCCATTTTAATCTGTTTTGTTTGATAACATAAATATTGGGGGTTAATACGACCGTGTCCTGGATATCCTCGGCTCATTTCATTTGAAAATGGCCACGACCTATGCATGGGGTGTAGGCATACACCTGACAGATGCAAATGCTAATATAACCCACATGTTGGAGATAACTCCTTTGTGGGTTCTATAAGTGGTGAGTCGGTTAATCATGACCGGCTTCCAAACTGGCCCCATATGTAAGACTAACATGTAAAACTGTATACAAGATTATCATAAATAATTGTCCCAAGTTACAAATGATTTGTGCTTTGTACACTTAAATCAATTTTCATAAACTCTTTTCAAAAGAGTCAGTTAATTGTATTTACCAGTGGAAACTGACGTATTTTCAAAAGACTAAGTGGCAGGTACAACTCGTAATAGGCTGGGAGTTGCTCGGTGTCGAAATAGAGGATCTTGCAAATCCTTAAAGATGCCATAAAGTCTGCTAAACTTCATTTTATACATTCTGTGAAGATCCACCTGTGGATTTGATATTACAGGCTCGTCTACAATAAATACTTTGATATTTTCAGATATTTGGGTTTGTAATAATATTTTATATTCCAAGACTTCCGCTGTGCTATTCTGTGTATGTTTGACCATGATGATATCAACTACGTCACGATACTCCCCACCGGGCCCACCGGTAATATGTGGAAATATTGGGGTGTGACAGGTTGGTATCAGAGCAAACATTGAGTGAATTAAACACTAACCTTTGTGTTTAATCTCAATGACACAGTAGCATATTCCTTAGACCTCCTGAGTCTAGACTTAACATAGGAATGCTCTCATCTCTATTAAGTATACATTGTTTTCGATTTTATGTATTTGGAATAAGTCGCCAAGCAAGGAAGTCATTTGTGGAAATTCTCCTCATCCGAAGCCAAGGAATGTCAAGCTTCGTAATACGGCTAGGATAAGCGTGCGACCGGTTTGGAGGAAAGACCTTTATGGACCTATTTCCAAAGTCAACCCTATTGATACCGAGTCCATACCGTACGTCCCTGAGGCTCAAAATTTTGAAGTCTGTATCAGTGGAGTCCATACCAGGTGGTCCCTGAGGCTCCCATATTGAAAATAATACCAGTGGATCCTAATGATCCCTATTTCTTACTTCCAATTTTTGAATTCCCAGATTTGGATTGTATCAGTCAAAACCCAATCCGTGATCCATATCATTATTTAACCATGGAATTCTTGAATTCTGCTTCTATAACGGATCTTGATTGGAATACTTACCTTATTCACTGAGGTTTTCAATATCCCTACCGTATATGGTAAACAAAGAAGTGAAATAATCGAAATGGAGCAAGGAAGGCGTTAGAAAATCTTTCTTTCATAATATCCATTGTCCTTTAAGTCCCTATAAGGACCTATCTCTTCTATATAGTCTCTGTGTGGACATACCTTTCAACTTAAGACCCTGTATGGGCAATTGCTATTTAGTTCCTTTGTGGACATGTTGTTTCATTATAAGTCCCTCGGTGGACGTGATATTTCTTGATAACCCCTTCGAGGACATATTTTATAGTCCCTATACGAACTTATATTTTCCTTTTAGTTCCCTGCGTGGACTAAACTTGCTTTAAAGTCCCTGCGTGGAAAAATGAATTATTAAAGTCCTGATAGAGGCACTATTGTAAATTTCCTGATGATTTATGGAAAGTTTTTCTTATATAGATATTCATATCGTCCTTTATCAAACGATCATTCTAATTTTACTCGAACTTTATCGATCAGCTGAAAATTTTCAAAAGATACTCTTAATGGTATAACCTAGCCTATATGTCTATGAACATGGTTGTGATGGTAAAACCCTCTTATGATAATTAATCCTTGTTAGCATCTAAAAACATGTTAACATTCCTAGCTGTGTGACTTGAGAGACCACATTAGCTTCCAAAAGTACTTGGATCTTTCCAAGCCACCTTCATGGCCTAAATGATCTATATGAATCATGGCTAATAATGTCGAACATGATATACACATCAAAACATCCATTTGAGATGTATGCATACGGGCAAAGATGTATTCATGACAAAGATAGTTTTATTTTATAACTTCTTGTCAAAAGGCAATGAACTATGAAATTTGTCAGATCCAAAGGATCATTGATTATGTTTTAATTGTCCTTGTGACAAGGCCTTTTGTGCCATCTAAAAGTCCTTTAAGACAAGCCTTTGCGCTACATAAAATGTCTGTACGACATTGACAGTTGTGACTTATGTCCCCTGTCTAATAAATATGAAGGATTCGATTCCGTTTAAACGCCAAAAATGGTTCATTTAAAACCTAGGCAAAACATAATCAAATAAATTTCATACTATCTTATTGGCCTATATGGTTTATTTACACCATGGCTATATAATCATCAAATTCGACGATTCGCTATATAATTAAACAAATTATTATTACTCGATTTATAGCCTTCAAAGCTTCACCATGGCTGATTCATATGAAGCCCACGATCATCCAGTTGATCAGAATAATAACGCAAGACTGAACTTAACGGGCACTGAGTTACAGGCTATGTTAGATACATCCGTAAACAAAGCCGTGGACCGAGTATTAAAGGATCACAAGCGAAAGTGCGATAATACCCCAAATAAAGGTTACAAAAAGAGTAAGACCGGTTCGAACTATAACCAGTCCAAGCTAGGGATGAGCATATGAATACCAATACCGATCCCATACCGATCCCGTACCGATCGGTATCGGTATCTCGATCGGTATCCACATTTTGGCGATTTTGGTATCGGTACGGTACGGTATCGGTATTATACCGATACCGACCCTCAAAATACGGTATAATACCGATACCGTACCGTACCGATACCTAACCGACATGTTTCGGTATCGGTACCTAGTTTGGGTGAAAATCGGTATCGGTACGGGACGGAATACCGACATGCTCATCCCTAGTCCAAGCCAAATGAGGCGAAACCCAAATGTAAAACCTACGGTAAACAGCACTTCGGAAAATGTTTCCGAGAGCAGACCAGGGGATGTGGCATCTGTAAGGAGATGGGTCACAAGACTCATGAATGCAAGGACTTGAAAGACGCCACGTGCTATGGTTGTGGCGAGAAAGGGCATATAAAGACTCGCTGCCCAAAGAGGGCGACAAAAAGGAAATGCACTTTCATATCCAACCCGTTAAGTCGGTCATCTCGTCGATAGGAATCAGTTCTTAAAACGGCACTACACTAGAGAATGAGTGGAAGGCCTGAACGAGGTCCGATTCTATCCGTTTTTGAATGAAAAGTTAAGAACATTGAAGAAAAGTGGAAATCAGTTGGAAAATGTTTAGATTATGACGAAATCAGTGTTTAAACATGTCGAAATCACTTAGATCTGAGTTGTTCTTGGTGGAATGAGGTCACACTTCGGTGTTCATGAGAACCCATGATGACATCATCCTAGAACAGCCCAAATGGTGAGATTTGATGGTGTAATTGATGGAAAAGTGTATAAAGATCAAAGAAGTACAAGATTTGAGGAGAAAACTTACAAGAATCGCGAGGAATTGAGAGAAAATAGGCCAAGAGCGTGTTGGTCGGACGAGAGCTGTCACATCACATGAACAGTGATGTGACAGGTGATATTTATAGGTGAGAGGAGAGAAGAGGCGGTGTAATGGTGCGATCGGATGACCATTCGATCGGATGGTTTGTGCGAGTTGGTTTCTGAATTTTGTTTCGTGCGTTGAGCGTTGCGATGCGTTTAGGTTAGTGTCGATCGATGCGATAGATTAACTTAATAGTTACACAAGTAACATAACTAACATACAATAACATAAGTACCCTTGCGTTTCTAGTTTGCGATGAGATTGCATTGCGATAGAGATGCGATTGTGTTTGTGATTAATCACCTTAAACATAATTAAACATGCACAAGTAACACCTATTAGCACACACACGTAAAACAATATCCAGATCTTGCGATTAAAGTTGCGATGCGATAGCGATGAGATTAGCGTTAAGTAGATTAACGATTAACTGCGATTTATTGCATTTACTCCACATAATACAACTAAAGTAAAATAAACTAAAGTATCGATTGACAAGTCAAAGAGTACAAGCAATAATTTAGCAAGGAATGACAGATCGAATTAGCAATCTTTTCTTCCTTTGACTTTAACTTATACTTGTATTTTGACTTTCAAAAAATCGGGTTGTTACACAACCCAACCCGATCCGATCTAAATCGGACCAAAAAAACAGAGTAAACTGCCATTTGGGTCCCTAAGGTTTGGTCATTTTTGCCACTTTAGTCCAAAACTCAAACATTTTGCATTTGGGTCCCCATGGTTTCAGTTTTATTGTCATTTTGGTCCAAAAGTGAAATCTGGTCATATTTGTTTTATAAAATCCTGCTATTTTGTCTTTTTCCTCAGGGGCAAAATAGTCATTTTAATTTTTCTTAATTAAAATAATAAAATTAAATAATCCATCACAATATCCCCAACAAAAGGGGGGAATCTAGGTTTAATGGCTTGTTTAAGTATGGAAGGATGGGGACTTACCCGTTGCAATATCACCCTTGTGATTATCATTCGTAATAGAGTTCATACCTGGATTTACTGCAGAATTCGTAGCAAGCGACACACCATTACCAGCAGTTGCTACGAATAAACCCTCGGACGCCCTATTTTCATCAGAAATTACTGCTTGATGAGCCGATTGAGGAAGATTAGGGGCCTCCTTGTTCGTGTCATGAGAAAAATCCTCCAAGTTGAGGTTCACCACAACCCTATTCTCTGAAATTGGAGGTATAGATGTTCGTATACCATCCCCTGCTTCTCCCTGACGTTGAGCAGCCTGTGGGTTATTACAATTTCGGGGCGGATTTAATGTGCGTATTTCCATACTGAGAACCCAAAGTAGGGAAATCCAAAGGGTTAAGGGGCAGCGAAGGATCAGGAGGTCGATTTGGGGAGAAATTGTGAGAAGAAAGCTCACAATCTGATGGAATCATGGACGTAAAGATAAAGATTTAAGGTTAGGGTTTTGGGTGTTCTTTGCTGAAGAAGATGAGATGATAATATAAATGGATTATTTAATTTTATTATTTTAATTAAGAAATATTAAAATGACTATTTTGCCCCTGAGGAAAATGACAAAATAGTAGGATTTTATAAGACAAATATGACCTGATTTCACTTTTGGAACAAAATGGCAATAAAACTGAAACCACAGGACCCAGATGCAAAAGGTTTGAGTTTTTGACAAAAGTAGCAAAAGTGACCAAACCTCAAAGACCAAAATGGCAATTTACTCAAAAAACTATTACATAGAGATAGACACACGACCGGTCGACCCCAAAAAGATCTATGCCCACTTATTTGAAGGACTATCAACACAAGTATAGAGACAAGCGACTTAGAGCATTCACATCCAACCCACTAAAATCTGTGAGTGGAGTTTTTATAATATAAAGAGTATAAAAAGTGGTTGTGAGTGGAGGAGATAGAAAATATTACTGTTCATCTGTATATTTGAGGGGACACTGTTCACCCCCTATAATTTTTTAATATATTTTGAAAGTGGTTGTGAGTGGAGGAGAGAGAAAAGGTAATGATAAAGGTATAAAATAATATTATTTAATTGAAAAGCAGAGAGAAGATGTAGTGTTTTTTAGTGTAATTTAAGGTGAAAAAATGATGGAATGGATGTGAATGCTCTTAAAAGCCATATGTAATGATGAAAGGTCTCTTTTGTAATCTACTCCTCAACAACTACCTAACATCATTTCTGTAAAACACAACTCTTTTGTGTGTATTAGGTGACTCGGGGCGGTGCGTGATGAAGCTTCATCACGCGTTATTTTATCACGGAACACCGCCGCCGCCTTGTTTAAAACGCGTTATGTTTAAAACGCGTTACACAGATAACGCGTTGAACTTTCAATTTTCGAACGTTGGAACATGACCGTTGGGTATTTTTTTGACCGTTTGGATGATATTTAATCCTTTTTTTTTATATAAATCCAACCTATTTCAATACACAAACTCAAAAACCTCTCAACTATTCTCACACTCAATACAAAAAAATTAAAACACTCTCCAACTCAATCTAAATAATTTTACAAGAAATATGGAAGGATCAAGCAAGAGAGGTGGCGGATCGAAAAAAAGAGGTTCGGGTACGAAGAAAAATCCCGTAAGGCCCAAGGTTCGAGCGAATCTTGGTGAGCCGGGGCGCTTTAGGTTGCAAGACGAACCCGACCAAGTCCCACCCTTTCAAACCCAACAATATCCACCCTTTCAATCGCAAACAGAAAACAGTTTTATTTATAAAAAACAGAACAGTTTAAAAAAAAAACAGAAAACAGTTTTAAAAAAAAAGCAGAAAACAGTTTTATTTATAAAAAACAGAAAACAGTTTATTTAAAAAAAAAAAAAAACATAACCTTTTATATATTTTGTAGAACCGAAACCCACAAAGTGGAGCGAGCGAGGCGACAATCATGCAACAAGCAACCGAAATGTATTGTGACGTCTACGGCAAGAGGAGTTTTCCACACGTGAAGGCATGGGAAGTTGCGAGAAGTCACCCGAAGTGGGTCCCCGTTGAGTTGGTTGACAAGCGTGGTCCTACGGCTCCAAAAAAACGAGGAGGAGGTAAAAGATCAAAAACATCCGATTCGGGGAACTACACGACTTCCGCGTCGGATAACTTGCCCCAAATGAACTTAAACGACGACCCCCTTGATGAACCCGATCAACCCGTTAACGACCCCCTTGAAGAAGTTACACCTACAAGGCCACGACGCAGGAGAGGTGGTGAATCGTCAAGCAAAGGGAAGGAGGCGGTGGCGGAGTCGATCTCCAGAATCGAAGAGGAGAAAATGACCCAATTCAAGAAGGCCGAGCAAAGAAAAGAAACAATTTTGTCCCTAAAAATTGAACGCGAGCAGGCGTACAAGGATCACTTGAAGACGATTGAAAGACAAAAAGATTTAAAAATCTTGTGTGAAAAGCACGACCATCTCGACGAACCATTTAAGTCAGTTGTCATTCAACAAAAGCGCGAAATTTTAGCAAAGTGGGGTTGGGATATGCCACTTTAGTTTATTTTTTTCCCAATTTTAGTTGTTTTTTTATTTTCCTATGTAATTTTTTTTTTAAATTTAATGAAATTTTTAATTTTAGTGTTTTATTGTTAATTTCTAATTTAAAATAAAAAATTTAAAAATTAGTGAAATTTAATTTTAAAATGAAAATTAAAAATAAATGGGAGTGATAGAATTCCATCACTAGTGATTCCACCCCTCCTACATTTCTATCACTAGTGATGGAAATTTGGTTGATGACATGGCACGATCTTATTGGACAGTGTGAGTGATACTTTCTATCACTAGTGAACCACCCCTAGTCCCCTTAGCATTACAGTTATTTCATATACTAGTTGCATATTTCTCTTTGCAAAATCTGATTGACTATTTAGTTAAAGATGCAATAAATTATTAACAAATAAATAAAACAAAATAGAATCATACCATTCAAGCTACCTACTCAATTAGCATACAACTTTAACCACCTAACAATAACTAAAACTCTCCTAATTCTCTCAGAAAAAAAGCCATAAACTTTCTACTAATTATGCGCCAGAATTCATCTCGTCCATGATCCTCTTCCAACCTTCAATAACGATGCATATAACAACTCGTTCCAAGTGTCTGGTACGCCTGGCAAACACCAATGGCTGCAATCTTGTGCATGCTCAGCAGAAGTTTGTTGCTTTAGGAGCAAGGATTTGTACTTTGTTCTGTATATCGACGGGTGACCGTCTTTTCTGTAATCTGTTAGCCTGCTAATGTTGAGATATATCACCGGAGTTTTGATCACACGCAACACGTTGTCAAAAGCTCGCATCTTTGATGGATAATTGGTTAACTGACTTGTATTGAAAATTGGTTTGGTTTCTGTGTGACACTGCCCTCCTGAATTCCACTGTCCTCCCCTGCAAACAATGAATCACAAGCTTACTGACTTTTTTAGTCAAACCTAGTATCTTTTACATGCTAAACTGGTATAAATTTCCTAATATATATTAACACCACCAATTTCTATGTGAAGTATATGTTGTTAGCTTTAGTATAGTCATCAAGATTTACTCATAAAATGTCGTGTTTCAAGTGAATTTAGAAGTTGAAGCCTAACCGATTTGACCACAAATATGCAAGCCAACTACTGTTTAAACAAAAATCATCTTGATGAAAACAAATCTTAAACTCTTACAATTATAAATTTATTTTCTTCATTCTTTCAATCATGTTCCTTGATAATCCATAAACATGAACCCAAAAAGGGATAACATACCTAAAATGAGTGAGTGAATAGCCTCTAAAGATAACTTGTGTTTTCTGATTGTCAATGTTCTTATCTACCCATTTGGCCCATGTGGAAAGAGCCCTTGTATATGCATCAAGAGCCTTGAGTCTTGGGTAAACACTGTTGCCTTCCTGGTAATAATTTTCCCTGTTAATATAACAAAAAAAGGTTCAACGCCACTTACACGCATAACTTATTTTTTTATCGGGTCAAAAATAATCAAATTTTGATTATAGTTTTATGTTATATATACCCTCGGGAAGTTTTTTCATGAGTCCACCAATGTCCCGTGTTGAAGATCAAAATATCAGCATCTTGATACATGGAAGTCGTTCGGTCCATTAGATCCAATCTTAGTGTCTCAAAAGAGCTATTTTCACCTTTGAAAGATGACTCTCTTACTAGAAATGGAGAACTCACAAAATCCACAGTACAGTTGTAGTCCTACACAAATTATAAGCATTTCTTGACTCATTAGACAGCCCAATAGCATTTTAAATTTTAATGTCAAATACACAAAGTTACACCCTCCAAATTGGTATGAAATATTTAAAATCTTTAAAGAAAAAATCTACATCCACTATGAACTTCAAAAATATACTAGCAAACTACAATTAAATACAGAATTTGGAGCTAAGAATTTTTGAAAAAGCGCCATACCAACTTTTTTTACAACTATGATAACCCGTTACCTGAATACGTGTTAACCAATAAGATAAGGTAAGTTGAAGCTTGTGTTGTGTCGGTGGCCTTCAAGAGGTTATGGCAAGAAACCATTGGAAGCCGTCTACTAGAGGCGAATTAGACGCTTACCACTGCGCCACCCCTTGAAGGTTCATACCAATTTGAATCTGTTATAGTATAACTAAACTTGCCTCAAATCTGAAAGCATAGATTCCTCTTTTCTTGAAGTCTCCCCTTCCGGATATTTCATAAACCCTTTTTTTGTTCTTGAGAGAATGTCGGAGTATGCAAACAAGTGATTCCCACATGTTCCTGTTTAAAGAATCTCCAACAAAAACCATTCTCTTCCCTCTAAGCCTTTCCAAAAAATCTGTTGCATTCATACTGGAAAACCAACAAGAAAAGCTATGCAGTGAGGAAAAACCAAACCACCTGTCTGTGGTATCCAATTATGGCAAAAATATATACTTTATAAATTTCCAAAATATAGTGTAGATCTTTGACATTTGAGATTCAATATTATTGTCACTATCTAAGAAAAAAAAATCATACTTTCGTGTCCATATTGAGCTTGAAACATGGCTTACTTTTTATCCATTGAACTTGAACTCGTGTTACAGAAATAAAGATTGGCATTATAAATATAGAGGCCGGTTATTGTACAAAATGCCTTAACGTACGCTGTGTACGAAATTCAGTATCAACATGCGAAATTTGGTTTAAAACACGCGACTTTCATTTTTTTTCACATGCGATTTCAATTGGTTTCTGTACATGCGATTTTGATTTACTTTTGAACATGCGATTTCCCTTTTTCTTTATGTACATGCGATTTCAAGGTTTTTTGATATATGCAATTTTCATTTTTGGTAACATAACGTGCGATTTTGCCATCGCGTACGCAGCGTACGTTAAGGCATATTGTACGATATACTTTTTCTATAACTATATCACTTGAAAACATTATAATCATTCTATTAAAACCAAATTAATGATAAATTTTGAAAAAGAAAACTGTTTAGTCAAACAACCATGAAATAACTAATGACTATTACAGTCAATGATCTTTAATTAGGCAATAACCCCCCCCCCCCCCCCCCCCCCAAACCAGAAATACTTATAGAGAACCAGTAATTAGTTGCAGTTTTTAAGCATTTTAAAGAAATGATGATCATCACCTTGGTATTTCACATCCAAATGGCTGCCACCTCCATTTAACAAACTCATCATCTGGCCTCCTATTAAGATGGCAGTTAACATCTTTGTCAACAAAAGGGCACGAACCGGCTGGATAATACGGTTTCGTATCATCTTTCACCCATCTTCCATCAAAAATATCACATTCTTCAAAAGAGCTACTAAGATTTTGAGACATTTCACCATGACCTTGGTCTAAACCATCTGATATAAGACTTCCATTACCAATTTCTTCACCATTTGCCCCTTCCCCCTTAGGGTTCATAATAATTACACTTAAAGTTTCATTCTTCAAATGGGTATCCTTAAAGTCAATAACTTTAGAAGAAATTTCATTAAAGCTTCCATTTTTCACATCACCAGATAATTTCCCTAAATGGGTATTATCCCCTTTTTCATGGGTACCAAAGAGCCTCAACTTAATATCTAAATTGGAACCATTTGATTCATCCCTACTCTCATTAAGCAAAACTTTAGTGTTTTGTTCTAATTGTGTGGAATTTTCTAACAAAACTGCTGCTGATTTTGAGGAAGAATAAGTACTTGATGATGTTCTACAAGAACTATTGTTGTTACTAACATTAAACCCTTGGATGAAAAGTTTATCTGAATCCAAATTCTTGAAAGAAGAATTAGAAAACAATATAAACAAGAAAATAAAAAATGAAACAAAACCTACCCCAAATCCAGAAACTATCTTCTTTCTTGGAGATGAACAATTTGGAAAGTGATCTAATAATATTGCAACAATTTTCTTTAGGTGCATGATTGAACACAACTACACAAGAACTCAATCAAAGTCTTCAAAGATCTCATACACACACTATCACTGTGTTTGTGGAAAAAGCATAAAGTTGTTCAAAGATAACAAGAGTGAAGATGAAGTTTGTTTGTTGATAAAATCAGATGAAACAAAGTTGTGTGCCTGTAAAGTTTTGTGGGAGACAAATTCCAGAGTGCAGAAAGAGGGATAGGCTGCAGCATATTGCATGCAAAAAAAGAGGGGTAAATTACGTTGTTACCCCTGACTAGATACGTTAGAACAAAAACTTCGTTGGATTTCCGAGTTTTTCTAATCAAAATGATAGACTAGAGAATTTCAAATATCAGATTTTTACTATATCTTATTTTTTGTTATTATTTAAAGTTTGTTATAGATCAAGTTTGTTATAGATCAAATGGATATATGGTTTCAAATTCTGTAATAAACTTTTAAAAGTTTAAAATGTTATAGATATATGTGTTTTTTTTTCAAAAAATCATTTTGGTAATAGTGAGTTTCATTTAATAAAATACATTTCACCGTTTATCTAGTAACATGAAAAAAAAATTGTTACAAAAAACTATTTTAACTAAATTTGTTGACGTCGCGCGTTACGGCGAAACGGAGCAAATGATAAGGTAAAACTGTAACACCTCGAAAATTTATGTTCAATAAAATAACGACACGTGTCATGTAAGACAAAATCGTTATAAACCCGGATCTAGTTAAAGATGTATGGCAGGATTTTAAACGTGTCGACATGTTAATTTATACCTCTGAACGACCTCATTATAAAATCCCAGACCCTAATATATATTATAAACATCTGATATACTCAAATCCGGTAAATGCTAACAATAATTGATTGGAATTACACAAGAATGGGATCCTACAAGGATATGCACGACAACCTTCATTTACGGCACTTTCAAAAGGATCCAAGAAAAACTTTATATCATATCAAGGTGGTGTAAACTGTTCATGACCCAAACAAGAGGCCCCATACTGAAAATAATGGCCCAAAATCGTAATACATTGGTTACCCGTCAGAAGCTTGAAAGCCCAACAAATTTTTGCCTTCTAGAACAGGCTTACGGACCGTAAAGGTCAAGCCTTACGGTCCGTAAGGCATGCACAGCGACCAGAATGTTGACAGTTGGCTGTTTTGAGCATGTAACCGACTTAGATAGATATTTTCCACTTCCAAGCGCGACCCCTACTGATTTTTAGGCTTAGGGGAACTTGTAAATGATCTTGGAACAATGCTAGACTTGTGTGGCATGATCATGAGCAACCTAAAGCACTATAAAAGGCCCTCATGTTGCAACATTTTGATCACACCTTCCATCTGCATTTGTGGAGCTTCCTGGAGCATAAGATCAGTCCCCAAGCATCTCTAATAGTGCATTAGACCTTGGTAAGCACCCTTGACCTTCCTTAATTGAGTTTTGCTTAGTTATTAGCTTAAAAGTCAAACCGTCGTAATTAAGGTTTGACTTATCGATTAATCACTAATGGTTCAGTGATTAACCAAATTGAAAGTTGTTATAAGTTGGTAATTATGTGGGCATTAAACCCTTAAAAGGGCACCCTCTGATTCCCGCTCTAACTAGATCAAATGTCGGGTCAAAGTTGTTTATAAAAAGTCAACAGAAACTTAATTTGCGAATTAACATGTAATTAACAATGTAGAAGGCATGTAACCTATTTTATCACTCATATAACTTGGTAATAAGTATAAGAACTGGTCTAAGTTTGTTTGATCCGACAATTTTCTGTTTAGACCCGGTTCGGAACCGAAAGTCGCAAAACTTTGACTTTTGCTTTGACTTCAGTTCTGACCCGATTTAGTATGATTTGGAAATGCCTTAGAGCTTACTTAGGACCAGGTTACATGATAGTATAACCCTCTGTGGTTGGTTCGTTGATTGTCCGATTCGTTTACATATTTCCGTTAAATGCCTAATGTTGACCAATATGCCCTTTTGACCATAAAACGAGAATTTTGGATATGTGAGAGGACAATAATCTTTATTACTGATTTATAAACATGTCCCTAAATTTTCACATCAGTTTGAGGTCTAGATTAGGTGCTATGCTCAATGACGTAATTAGAACGCTTTTTAGTAATATAACGGCGTCATTAGCATAAAGCCTATCTAAACCCAATTTTTGACACCAAAACTTTTACCCACTGATGTAATATAATATTTTGGGAGTTTTGAAGATTTTTAATTATTTTTAACTTGCTCATAACCTAAGGTTATGGCGTTGTTTCGGTAAATACCGATTATACCCTTTTCGAGTATAAAATGAGTTTTACATAGTATTTTGACACCAATCCAATGGCTACTGATTTTATATAATAAATGTAGTATTTTGAACTTTATAACCTGATCAGAAAACTCAGATTTCCTGTATAACCCAGAAATCGCTTAAAAACGACTTTTTACGCGTATTAAACACCTAGTATGGGTTTAAAACCATTTTGTCATATAAGACTTATCACCAACTGATATAACCTGATAAATTAAGTTATTTTACTGATTTATTCAGACCCGAATCTCATAATTTCATTTAATCTCTTTATAATCTTTAAAATGACCAAAATACCCCTACGGGGCTTAAATTAAGGTTAAACTCGTTTTGGGCATAATGGAAGGTATCCTACTGATATCACAACCTATTTAAGGCATATTAACTTAGGAAACCTGTAAATTACTCTTATGGTTACCCGTTACGCTTATTGCGCGTTCGGTTCGGTTTATGTAACTAGTTTGCATAAATTAGCCGAAACGGGTCAAACCTTATCGTTTTTATCTCAAATTCCAGAAGGTGTTTAGTTTACCCATATTATACAAGTCTTCAAACTTGTCGGTTCTAAAACACATTCTATTCCGGTCTTCGCTTATTCGTGCGTTTGAACCGTATCTTTCCTTAAAACTAACCGATCTAAGTTTAGGCTTGATTAAAGACCCGTTAGGATTCTAATAGGTTATTATAAACCTTCGTTCCAGAATAGGAGACCCGGTAAAAGCTACACGCACTTGCTATTTGTGATTGATACTTGCAAAGGTAAATACTTTTAACTTATTTTCTCTTATACGGGCTTGGGGTACGGTATATAAAATACCGCTTGGTCCGGCATTGAATCTTTAATCGAATAGAGGTTAAATCATTGATATGCTCCGTTTTGAAATGTTTTGTTTGCTTAAAGCCTTTGGGGGATTAATGACCATGTCCCGGATATCCTTGGCATCATCTTACGAGATGGCCACGACCTGAGCACGGGGTGTAGGCGTACACCCATCAGTGCATAAATAAATAATGTGGTGTGTCTATTGATCTTTAACCCGGTCTACGGATCGGGCTACTGAACGCATAAGGAACATGTAATTCTTTTACAAGTATTATATTCAAATAATTATCCCAAGTTATAAAAAGTTTGTGCCACGTGCATTCAAATCAATTTTATTAAACCTTTTCTAAATGAGTCAGTTAATTGTATTTACCAGTGTAAACTGACGTATTTTCCCAAAAAGGTTAAGTGCAGGTACTACGCGAACTAGGTTGGCTTTCTCCTAGCGTCCACAATAAGTCTCGCAAGCTTGGATTTCAAAACTGTTGAACAATGTTTCCTATTTATTTTTGATCCACCTGTGGATTATTTTCAACTGATTGTGATACTTGATATTACAATTATATTCGGTTGAAATATATCTATCTTTTGCTTCCGCTGTGCATTTAAATATCGTGTTGTATGACTATGATGATATCAAATGCGTCACGATACTCCCCACCGGTAATACGTGGAAATATCGGGGTGTGACAGGTTGGTATCAGAGCCAACATTGAGTGAATTAAACACTAGCCTTTTGTGTTTAATCTCAGTGACACAGTTGCACATTCCCAAATCTTCGAGTCTAGACAAAGAACATAGGAATAATCCAAATTGTTTTAAATTTTTACTTTGTCCTTTATATATTTCTTTGTTGTATCTTTTATTTTTGACAGGAATATGCCACCAAGATTTAGAAGAGGAGGACGAGGTAAGGGGCCAATCACCGCCCCCAATGATCACGAAGCCGGGCCTTCACACCGGCGAACTCCTTCTACCACTATGAGTGCCGATCCTCGGGGAAACAGGAGGAACCTTTTTGAGCCCGCTAGACGGTCTGTCTCGCACAGTTCAACACCTCCTTACCGTCACTCTTTTGGGCCGCACTCGGAAAACGAGCCCGATAACCCACAACCTTCATATATACCTTTCCAGCGATCCCTTTCGCACCATTCCTTCGGCGACCCTACTCCTGTCTTTCAGGGCCGGTTCATTAACTAGAAAGGAAATATGAATTAGAAAAGGAAAAAATAATTATTAAAAATAAGTAATAGAGGAAATATGGTTTAAAATAAAATAAAAATATGTTAAAAGTGAAAAGTAAATATAACAATTACGTATTACACTATTAAAATAATAAATAATTAAAAAAACTATATATTATTATAAAATTAAAATTACTATTCATGGATCTTCGTCAACAATATATATATAATTATGTTCAAGTCAATTTGATACGATACATGTCTTAAAATTATAATATAGATGGTATAAAAACTTATTTACCCCTATCAATTATAATGCAAACGGGGTTATATAAAAATATGTATGTACTTTATGATTATTGGTTTTGATGTGATTCAGTTTCAGAATTTCCTGGTATTCTTACACTATTGGTATCTAAACCCATATAGATCAATGTAAAACTCGTTTCAATTTCTGTTTTGACATATTACCGATTTATCTTTTATCTTTTGTTGTAAATACAATTTTTTTGTTATCTAAACAACTTTAAAACATTTATTCTAATACATGGTCAATGAAAATCAACATGTCTCTATTTAATCAGCAAATTAAAGTGTTGTCAAAACAAAACCGCAAGAACATTTGATAATTTTTAATTTTAGCCTTAAACGGAAACGATTTTAAAAAAAAAATTATAATAACGGATACTTCTTTGTGTAAGTGTTCACTAAATATTCTTTTTTTTTTTAAAGGAGAACTTCAATAACCACGGCTCGAAGAGTCCTCAAAGCAAGACCTACGAGCAAAAAACAAGCCAAACAACATCAGTCCAATGGACAAATACACCAGTTCTTCCAATCGACATTTTTAAATCTAGACCTATTACGAAACCAAAAAAACGACGTAGATTTAACAACTTCCACAATCTCTATAGGTCTCCGGCTTTTGTTGCTGAAAATCCGATTATTTCTCTCGTTCCATAGCACCCACATGGCAGTGTAAACGATGCCGCGCAAAATGAACCTCTTGTCTTTAGGCCGAGTATGAGACTCCGAAGCTTTTAGCAGATCCATAACATCGAACGCATAACTATGATCCATCCGGCACCAAGCTTCTATACGGAACCAAACCTCTTGAGAAAAAATGCAACCCGTGAAAAGGTGTAGTGATGTTTCCGGAACCTCCTGACAAAGACCACAAGCCGTTCGATGGATGATCACTCCTCTCTTGATGAGCTCCGCAACTGTTGGAAGACGATCTCTCGCAAGCCTCCAAACCATGATTTTGCATTTAAGGGGTACCCAAGTCTTCCAATTTATCAAAGAACTATTATCTCCAACATCACTGTTCGATAACAGGCCTCTAGCCGAAGACACTGTGAATCTACCATCATTTTCTAACTTCCATTTCCATAAGTCTCTACCACCCCTCCAAGAAAATTCATGAATGTCATTAAGAAGTTGAAATAATTCGGTCACCTCCTCATTCGAAGAAGGGGGAGCACGCCATTCCCACTGCATGATTTTGGAATTATTGAGCCAAAGAATACGTTGAGAGACCACAGCCCATTTGTTCCTGTCAAGCCGAAAGAGGTTCGGGTATATTACTCTCAGGGGAGCTTCTCGTAACCAAGTATCACCCCAAAAATGTATAGAGTGCCCATCACCTAGTTCTCCAACAAAAAAAGGAGTTAAGAGACGTCCCGTTTGGCTTTTTTTTCTCTCCTATTTTAACAATATTTTTCCAACACCCGTTCAACGACACATTACAAGGAAGCATCGCCCACGGCCTACTCGAGCCATGACATCCCCGGATAACCTTCTTCCACATGGTGTTATCTTCTTGTTTAAATCTCCATGTCCATTTTAGTAATAACGCTTCATTCACATCTTGTAACTTGGACACTCCCAACCCACCCTTATTTTTCGGTTTAGTGACAACATCCCAAGCCACCCAAGGAATCTTTCTCTCTTCGCTAGCACCCGCCCATAAGAATCGCCTCATAATGGTCTCAATAGACTCAATCACCGCCTTGGGAGCTTTGTAAAGAGAAAAATAATATACCGGTAAACTTTCGAGCACCGACTTAATGAGAGTTAAACGCCCACCTATAGATAAAGTTCTCGCTTTCCAAGAAGATAGCTGGTTTCTAACAACTTCCACCACCGGCTCCCAATTACAAATGCGAGTCATCTTCGCCCCCACTTGAATGCCAAGGTAGTTAAAAGGGAAATCACCTCGCTTACAGCCCAATAGCTCCATCATATTATCCACCTCAAAGTCCTCCACCCCTACCCCGAAGATGTTAGACTTGTGTAAATTTATACGGAGGCCCGAGCATAGATAGAATATCCGAAGAACTCTAGCTATACTCTGAATGTTATCGCGAGACCATTCACCTATAATAAAGGCGTCATCCGCATAAAAAAGGTGGGTTAAATCCCCTTCGTTGTCTGAGAAACTAACACCCTTAAAAACACCAATCTCTTGAGCTTTCTTCAACAACCAAGACAAAGCTTCCATCACCACCAAAAATAAGAAAGGAGACAACGGATCTCCTTGGCGGAGACCCTTTTCACATCTAAAATCAAAGGTGGGAGATCTGTTTACCAACACCGCGGCTCTAGAGGAGAAATAAATACCTTTGACCCATTTACACCAATCCGGATGAAAACCCATCTGAGACAAAATAGAAATCAAGAAATTCCAATTGACATTGTCATAGGCCTTCTCGAAATCTATTTTTAACATAAAAGCCTTTCTGTGTCTTTTCTTTAAGCTCTCCAAAACTTCATTAACCATAAGAGGGCCGTCAAGAATAAAACGATCAGCTAAGAAAGCCGATTGGTTCTCAGAAATAACCTGACCTAACACCTTTTTGATCCGGTTAGCTAAGACTTTAGAAATGACCTTGCTAACCATCCCAACAAGAGCGATAGGCCTATAATCTCATAAACCCAAAGGCGATTTTACTTTCGGAATCAATGTAATGAAAGAAGAGCCACACCCAGGATTGATTGACCCCGAACCGTGAAAATCTACCATGATATTATAGAAATCCCCCTCGAACAGATTCCAGAAACGCTTGACAAAACGAAAATTAAATCCGTCGGGACCTGGTGCCTTATTAGAGCCACACTCAAACACCGCCTCTTTGATTTCCTGTTTAGAGAACATATCAATCAAAGCAAGACCATCTTGATCATCGATTTTTTTCATGCCCGTGCAAATTAGATTCGGCCGAATAGGAACATCTTCTTTAAAATGGTTTCGAAAGTGCCTCAAGACCTCCTTTTTGACTATCGACGGTTTTGTAACCCAATCACCATTTATCATCAAACCCGGAATAGATTTTCGCGCCTTCCTACCATTAACAACGTTATGAAAAAAGCTGGAATTTTCGTCACCCAAAGAAACCCACTTGACGTGAGACTTTTGCCTAAGATCTCGCGCCTTATGATGCTCGATATCTTCTAACGCTATCTTACATTCTGACCATACCCAAAGATCCGCTTCATCCAAGTCATGAATTTCCATTTGAACCTCGAGCTCCTCCTTTTCTTTCCGCAAACGAGACTCGTCTTCCAACTCTTTAGCGCTATAAGTACGGAAGGACCGAAGAGTTTTCAGTTTACTAAGGAGATTACAACCCGGGTCTCCTTCATCTATCCACCCATCCCAAACCGAGTTGACCACCTCAACACAACCAGGACGATCCAACCAAGAATCGAACATCCTAAAAGGTTTAGGACCGAAGTTTGTATCTATAACCGAGAAAACCAAAGGAGAGTGGTCCGAAAGATCTCTCTTTAAAGCACGGACACAACCGTTCGGTCACCGATTAAAAACATTATCACATACCAACACTCTATCGATTCTACTCCATGTGCACGATCCTCTTTTATTAGACATAAAAGTATACTTCATCCCTTTTAGGTTATATTCTCGCAAACCCGCTTCATCAATAAAATCGTTGAAATCTCTTGAGCAAACCTAATCAAACTTAGAGTTTTTTCTCTCATCCCGGTCTCTAACCGCATTAAAGTCGCCAAACACAATCCACCACCCATCGAATGAGTTAATAAGATTATTAAGTTTCGACCAAAGGTTTCTTTTTTCCATATTCGTTTGCGGGGCATAAATGTAACACCCGTCTAATATTTACTTGAATTTAATAATGATTCATTCCCTTATATATAAAAGATATCTAAGTTATATCAAACTATCATAAGCAAGGTTCAAAAGTAGCAAAGACATTAGTCAACTAACGACTAATTTAAAAACATTCAAAAAGTTGTTTAACAATTGTTTACATTTCATAACAAGTCTACTAAAAGTTAAGATATTGCGGAAGCTTCAAAAGAAATTGTGTTCGGTTCTTCAAACATGCTTGATCATCGTCCATATTCTTGCCAAACCTGAAAACTAAAGATTTTAACAAATCTTAATGTTAGAGATTCTTAGAAATATTACGTAATCAATACTACGTTTAAAAACGGATTTGATTTAAGAAAATATGCAAAGTTCAACATTCATTTTAGGGCTCCACCGTAACTTACGGTAGTCACCGTAAGTTACGGTGGCTTCTGGAAAACTATGGTTCCACCGTAACACAGGGGTAAACCACCGTAGCCTTCTGACCTCTACCGTAAGTTACGGTGGTACCGTAACTTACGGTAGCCTCTGCACATATAAGTTTTTGACTGTTTTGTTTGTGTTGCCCATACCGATTTCTCGAATCCTTTATTCTAACAAACCAACATATTAAATTCTCATGTTTTAATATGTCAATATTCAATTGGTAACAATATACCAATCAATCATATTACGAAGCAATATCCGTGCTTTATTTGATTATTCGACCCGTTTGGCTCGTCTAAGGAATCCTCCTTTGTGACGACTACCAACGAGTTCCAACCAAATTTTGACCTATTATTCAATATAGCGACATCACCGCTTTAATTCAAAACAACCCTTATTCTAGAATTCAACTACGCATATTATAATCATCAAAATCTACTTAATGTAACGGGTCAAGTTACATACCTTCAAAGCAAGCCCTTCAAACGTGCGTCCACACCGGTTTGCCCGCTAGATGCCCCGGCTTCCTTTCCTATAGAGTTCAATCACCTTATGTTTAGAACTCTTTGTTTCACATACATAACGCACATTTTGTTATACATCATAATTATGCGTTTTTAACTTAACAATTCAGTTTCAAGCCTTCTTTGAGGCATTTCTACAAACACTATAAGGGCAGAATTTTTATATCTTTCATATTCAAGTTCATAGCTTGCTAATTAGCTAACTTAACATCAATAAAGCCTTCATATAGTATTTAAACATCATACTTTTCTGAAATCACTTTCTATGATCAAATTACACTAGAATAATCATTCTAAACCCTAGTGTTCATCTTCATCTTGTAAAACCCACAACCCACCTTCAATGTGTTCATGAAATTTCCTGAATTTGGACATGATTTCACATGTAGTTGTCTAGGTTTCACTTCTAGACACTATATCATCCCTAATCTAACC
The DNA here is from genome assembly GCA_030545235.1 of Helianthus tuberosus. Classification (NCBI taxonomy): domain Eukaryota; kingdom Viridiplantae; phylum Streptophyta; class Magnoliopsida; order Asterales; family Asteraceae; genus Helianthus; species Helianthus tuberosus. The sequence continues at coordinate 20,155,038 of CM060421.1, forward strand.
AAATAACACACATGCAACATCTAATTTCAGATTTTCCAAAATCATGAGAATTTCAAGTTGAGAGATTTCATCAGATTTTACATACCTTATAATCCTCTTGCGATGAGGATCATGATTCTAAGCTCGGATTTCGTTTTGGACCAGATTTGCACCTCCAATTTGAGAGTTTTAGTGAATTTTATGGTTTGGAGCATGGGGGGTCGACCTGCTCTTTCTTCTGATCGACCAGACACCTCTTTTGGGGGTGTTTGGTTTATTTTTATTTGTTTTATCAACTTAAGTTTCAATTTTGACAACTTAGGCCCCTCCACTTTGTTCAACATATAGTTTGGTAGCTTTTAACCCTATTATAAGTTATTTCTAGACTATTAACTAACTAGGTTAAAATTCCTAGTTAGTAAATTCTCGTTTATTTATACTTTATAATTCTAATATAAAGTTTTATATTTTCGGGGTGTTACAATAAACATTGACAATATTAAGTTTGATAGAACCGGCCAAAACCAAACCCGCCACGTGCAGAAAATTTCTATCCTTGTTCACCAATACCTTCACAACAACTTTGGGGTCCCAAATGCTAACTAGACCACCCGAATTACCGTTGGAGCTAACAAAGTCATAATCAAAACCCGAACCTCCCCAAAAACTCGACACCAAAGTCGATTGAATATCACCAACCATCGATTCTTGCATTAAAAGAAATACCAAAATCATTGTTTAATTTCTTAATCCAACCCGCTTTACCGCAAACCCCTACCCCACGAATATTAATCGAGAGGCAATTCATTTAATAGCTTCTTATACTCCTTCATGTGTGACCGTCTGAAAAATCAAATCTTTTGCATTGCCCAAATCAGCGCCAAGCTTTTCACCCAGCACAATAGTGGCAGCCACTTCCTCTGCTTCACTCGTGGTACCCGAAACGACCCCACAGAAACCCGGGTGAGAGTTAAGGTCCAACTCGTTATTGTTATTGCATTCCACATCTTCCTCCACTTCGATAACCTGGGCCGTACCACTATCTCCATTCAGGCCCAGCAAAGCATCAAGCCCAAACATATCATCATCTCCTTTGGGCTTCTTGCCCACCTTGGTCTTTTCTAAACTACTAGAGTAGGCTGGGTTGGGCCTATTAACTGAGCCCAACAGAGATTTTTTCTTTCTTTTATGATTCACATTCCCATTACCCCTCATATCTTCAGTGGCATTTTCAAATTCCTTATCAAAATTAAAGATACCACCCAGAATAAAATCCTCAGGCTCATTAATACTTTCCAAGTTTTTCTCCACAATTATTGGAGAATTATTGCCCCCATTAATGCCTAAAGGAGTTACCATAAATTCCTCACCAACATTCGCCGGAATATCCTTACCGGAGCAGGGCACCTTTTCCGGCTCGGACTCTTCGACATCCATGTTTTTAGAAGCCTCCTCCTCTTCGTCCTCACTTGCCGGCGTATGAACCTCAACCGGAGATTGAACCTTGTAGAACTCCAGCACCCGTTCCCCGGATTCTTTCGAAACCCAAACCGTAAACTTTCTATCTCTCCATACCAATTTGACGTCTTCACTGATCCTTTTCCCATCTCCAAGGAGAACTCCAATATAGTCGTACGAAAGATCATCGTCCAAATCAGACCTGGCCACCCTATGAACAATCTTACCAAAAACACTACCCACCGCATCTATCACCTCAGAGGCAATCAAATGCAATGGAATTCCCACCAGTTTCAGCCATGCTAGACGTTCATAACCAAAGGACTGCCCCTCCCAAACATCCAAAGAAGAGAACTTTCCGATAACCTCTCTAGCTGCTGTTAGAAAAGTGGGCACCGAATCCTTATCTTCAAATGAAATTAAAACAGACAGCCCTCCGAGGTACTGAACCTTACCTAATCTTGGACATAAATCGTCCAGAATTACGTATATGTTTTTAAGTGCCTCCAAATCGATCATTCTCGCCACTACCGCCTTCCCATGCAACCCTCTGAACGCATTCACTTGATTGTCGATAACCACCGATTTGCCTTCTTGTCTACCTGTGAGTATATCCGAAAAAGAACGTGTCCCATTGTAGTAAGACGTTGAAGAAGGGACCGTTCTTTCTTCTTTCTGAGCATGTTTCTTTTGAACGGTAACAGGTTCCTAACGTATTTCGCCTTCTTCAAGAGTGAACCTTGCAACGTTAGCCTTTAACCAACAATTGCCGATTCTCGTATTGCCAATCTGTTTGATCAATTCCTTACAGTCTTTGACGTCAAGAAAAGAAACAAAACCAAAACGATTTCCCATTTTGTCTCTCTTACGTGCGATATAAAGATCATAGATATCCCCATAACCCCTAATGAATTCCGATAAATCTTTACCGCTGCATTTTTCTGGCCAGTTTGTTACGAAAATCTTGGTGATTCTACTTAGGATGGTGGCCGGAATATTCGGTTTCCGACCGGTCATACCGTAAAAGTTGAGAGAGAAAAAAATTACCTAGAATCTATCTATTCACTAAATATTCTTTAAGATATGTCTTGGAATAAAAGTTAGAAAAAACTAATATTTGTTTTAAAAACATACAAGTACGTATATCTACTACCGGGAGTGAATTGAACTCAAGTGTTTAGTACTGGTGTCTTATTACCTAGAGAAACTTTTAGTGTTATCTACTATACATATTGGAAGAGCAAACTCATTAAAAATATGGATACGTCCCTGTTAATATCAAGGGGCTGTTTGACAACTTCTGAATGTTTAAGTGATCAGCTAGTAAAAGATCTGAATCAGCTGTTTGGCAATTTCTGAATAGTTAAGCTGAACCAGTAAGAGTTCTGAACCATTTAGTGTTGAACCAACAAAAGGTCTGAATCATTAAGAGTCAATATAATGCTTAACTGTTCAGCGGCAAATGTCTAACCAAATCAGATTAGAGGTCTTAACTTCGTATAATGCTTAACTATTCAGAAGTAAATGTCTGAACCATTCAGACATCAGCTCGTGAAACAAATAATCTGAACCATTAAGCGTTGAAACAGTAAGAGGTTTGAACCATTAAGGGTCAGTATAATGCTTAACCATTCAGAGGCAAATGTCTGACCAAATCAGATTAGATGGCTTAACCATTTAGACTTAGTATAATGCTTAATCATTTAGGCTAGAGGGTGTGGGATGGAGCCCCTTGGGCCTTATAAGGACACCTCAGCGCCACCTAGGCGCCACATCAGCCAAGGGGCTTTATAACCCCCCCACTTAATTGGCTGGGTGTGGAATGGAGCCCCCTCATCATTGCCTAATTATTTTTTATTTTAAAAATCATTTAATTTCATATATTAATTTATACAATCACATGTTGGAAACCGTCATATTTGACTTTCCTTTCTTGATCCATGCAATTCATCACGTTACCATGATGGCGAGGCCATCTACAGCGCCTCAGTTGAAATGGTGGGTGTGGGTGGTAGCGCCTCACCGGCGCCATAGGTGGTGACATGGCGGGGATAGCGCCCCCACACCCTCTGGCCTTAGAGGCAAATGTCTGAACCATTCAAACATCTTCTTACGAAACAAAGAGTCTAATCCGTGAATGTGATATCTAAACCATTTTAAGGGCTAAGCCTTAAAATCTTTTCTGGTAAGATATAATTTTTTCAGATCTCTTAGTTGAGTTTATTGAATCATTTATTCCGGTTGAATATACAAATTGTTTTTTTTAACGTTTGGTCACTGTCTCAAACGGTTGCGGTGGTAATGCAAGCACGATGAAGGTACAGACATACGCTAATCTGCGCAGCAGCGCATGGGACATGATTCACCACACCACCACGTGCTTTGTTGTTTCAGACTTTTAGTTCCACACCGACTGGCTTTTTTCTTTCTTTCTTTCACCCATCATTTACACTACACAAACCTTTTCATTTATTTTAAATCTTACATCTTTTCCCCTTATATGATCCATCAAAATTTGATAAATAAAGAAATTTGTTTAATGGTTTTTAATTAAATATTAATATTTATTTAAAACTTTTAGATAAAGAAGTTTGGAGTAGGGGTGCAAACGAGCCTAGAGACTCGCGAGCTACTCGAGATCGGCTCGAGAAAAAACTCGAAATGAGTCGAGCCTTATCGAGCCCGAGCCTAAAAACAAAGCTCGTTTGTTTATCGAGCCCGAGCTCGAGCCTCGCATGTGAAGCTCGTTAGGCACGTCGAGCCTAATCGAGCCTTAGTGTAAACGAGCCGAGTCAAGCCGAGCTTATTTAAACTTGTTTACAAGCCGACCTCGAACCTAAAAATAAGCTTATTTAGTAAACGAGCCCGAGCCCGAGCTTCACTTATCGAGCTCACGAGCTTAAAAAGTCTATTATTTATATTATTTTTATTTAATATACTAATTAATAGATAATAAACGAGCCGAGCTCGAGCTTAAGAAAATACAAACGAGCCGGGCTCGAGCTTTGAAAACAAATCTCGAATCGAGCCGAGCTCGAGCCCGAGCTCTCACAAGTTAATCGAGCTCGAGCTCGAGCCTGGTCGAGCTCGGGCTCGAGCTCGAGCCTGGTCGAGTCGGGCTCGAGCTCGAGCCTGGTCGAGCTCGGGCTCGAGCTCGAGCCTGGTCGAGCTCGGGCTCGGCTCGGCTCGTTTGCACCCCTAGTTTGGAGTTTCCTTGGATAGGTTTTGGAATTGTGTGAATCATTTTATTAAAATAAAATAAAATAATTGAGGTGGGCTAATATGGCGTTAGCCTATTTGGGAGAGTCATATGTCTTTTAGAAGGTTAGGCTCTAGGTTCAAAACTTGGGAAAACAAGTAATTTAGAATTTTTGATGTAAAGTATGAACGTAACAATTGACGTTCGAAAAAAAATTGTGAAGGTACTACAAAATCTTTAATGAGATAACACACAAGAATGAGAAGTTTTTCCTTGAAATTTCGCAGTTTGAATTTAATCTCATGTGCATTCAATTAAACCAAATGTTTTCCTTTTATATCGGGTTGAACATCAATAACCGTTCTAATGGTACTAAAGCATCGAGTAGCTACCGAGATTCAAAGTCCCTACTGAGGTACCTAAAACTGAGGGTTGACCCTGAGAATTCGTGTACCCTGTTTGAGCTCGAAAAAAACGTGCCTTTAGGCCTTAACGAAATTGGGTATTGGGCTCATCAAAGGTCTAAACCTAATGACAGTGGGCTAATAACTAATCTAAACCATCAGAATAGTTTTGTAAGTGGGCCTATATTGATGTTTGTATGGGTATACCCTTTTAAAAAAAATTATTTACACATAAATATTGGTTTCTTTTTAAATAATGTGCCCTTCGAATTATCGGGCCCTGGCCGGTGGTCCTCCCCGCCCACCCCCAGGGCCGCCCCTGCCCAAATTTCTATTGAAGTACAAGGTCGCCACCGACCTTCATTTTCGTTTTCATGTTTTTTTATCCGTTAGTTACCTGCAAATTTGAGATGTTTCCAATTAAGCAAATTTCACAATCACAGGCATTGCTCACTATCTGGGCAGCAAGACCCCTACCTAGTCACTACCCCAGGACCCCGCCTGGAGCTTTGCCCCCGAACCCCCACCAAGGCGGCATGCTCCTTTGAACTCTCGAGTTCTTTGCTTCCAAAAATTAAATAGTCTTGAACAAACGTATACTCTACACCTTGTAATGTGTACCAATGTATATTGTAATGTTTCATTTGGTCTCTAATTGAATTTCAAGTACTCAAAATAGCTTGATGATAGTAAAATCATCAATATTTGTGTACATATGATGAACGGATATTTTCTTTTTTCTACCAACGAAATTTTGTTTTATTTAAATAGATGTCTAAATCATACGACACTAGAAAGGAAAAACAAAGAAGAATGTGATAATTAAAATTAGAAAAACTTGTTGAAACTTGGTATGTTTCACACATATTAGTTAAAAAATTACCGTTTGAAACAACACATAATTAATAAAGGATTGAATTTGTATGGCATTGTGGGCCTAAATAATATTTTAGATTAAGGATTGGGCTTAGTTGGTCTAGACCATATTACCATAACCTATAACTTTATAAGTAGTTGTCTGGCTTTTAGAACCAAAAGAGGTCTAGTTTTTTTTGAACAGCGAGGCGTATACAACCCTATGGAAACCCACTCTTGTATAATTCTCCGCATTGCTTAAGGAAATGCAGCACCTTACTCAGGCCTTGGGATCGAACCTGAGCACCCGGGCAGGAACCTCCGAAGGAGTAAAACCTTCCCACCTCCTCTTTGCTTGGAGTGGGGATCGAACTTGAGACCTCTCACAAGGTCTAAGTCTTTTCCACCACTCCACCAAAGACTCATTGGCCAAAAGAGACCTCATGTTTTCCAAATTTTTACCAACGTTATACACCCACATACATGAAGTCTTTTACAACCTTACCTAGGAGTTTATTAAGCCTTAAAGCAGAGGTCATGGGCTCGAGTCTCGCTTGGAGCAAAAATACTTTGGGATAAGCTAGGGGTTTTCCCACGATGGGTCTTTAGGCGATGAGTTTTCTCTGGAATGGTGACAGACCAAGTCACCAAGGTCATCTGCGTTCGTGGGCGTGGATGGCCTTTTGTCAGTGGGTTAACCCGATTGATCGGGCCTTTTGTTGGTCATTAAAAAAATAGTCATCATAAACCCTCAAATGCATACAAAAATTTATATCTCATAAAGTAAAAAGATATACATTTGCTATTGAGTGACTTCACTTGTGATAACCACTTAATACATTCATTCCAACAAAAACAAACACTAGAGATTTCCTTTACCTTCTTTACACATGCATTCAACAACTATATCCACAAGGACCACAACCACACAAAAACCAAAATATATGACAATGACTCCATGTTATCTTGGACCAGAAAGCTCCATTGCTTCAACCACAAGTGAAGAGTCTTCCATATAATCTGAATATCTTTGTGGGATACTTTCTAACCCCTTATATCTTGGGGTTTCAACACTTTGTGATGCTTCCCATCTCTCAACTAACCCTTCTCCTTCCAACATTCTCAATACTTCCGACATTTTCGGCCGATAACCAGGGTTAAATTGCGTACACAATAGCGCAACTTGAACCATTTCTTGCAACTCCACCCGATCGAAATCTTGTTTTAGCGCTTTATCCACCATTAAGTTTAGTTTTCCTTCTAGATGGAGCTTCTTTACCTGTAAAACAAACCACATTATTGCGATCGGATAATCAAATGTAATAAGGTGTAAAACATTAAGAACGGATTATATAACGTACCCAATCTAGCATTATTCCTTTCTGGTTAGCTGCTCTTCCAAAGTCAACGGCTTTTTGTCCAGTAATCAGTTCAAGAAGCAAGATCCCAAAACCAAACACATCGGTTTTGTCCGATGATTGGCCCGTTGACAGATACTCCGGGGCAATGTGGCCCACGGTCCCACGAACAGCAGTGGTGACATGAGAATCACGGTGGTCTAATAATTTTGCCAGCCCGAAATCACCAACAACAGCCTCGAAATCTTCATCCAAAAGAATATTAGCCGCTTTAACATCCCGATGAATTATTTTGGGGTCACATTGTTCGTGTAGATATAGTAAACCCCTTGCTGTCCCTAACGCTGTGTTTTTTCTCCTCGACCAGTCCAAAACGGGCTTTCCCTGGATAGTATCTGCTAAAAAGATATTCAAATATGTTAATTTAAGTTTTTTTTTTTTTAAATTAGATAATAGTCCACTTGACATGAAAAGTCAAAGTCAAACCTTTCAATCTTGATGCCACACTGCCATTTGGCATAAACGGATAGACAAGAAGCCGCTCATTTTCAGTAGAGCAGAATCCCCAAAGGCGTAAAAGGTTACGATGAACAGCCAAACTAATGGTTTCAACTTCTGTTTGAAATTGGATTTCACCCCCAAAATTGTTACTGTCTTTTAATCTTTTTACAGCTACTGTTGTGCCGTCATTCAACGTCCCTTTGTAAACAATTCCATATCCACCCTTCCCGAGAATATTCTTTGCATTAAAATGGTCGGTTGCAGCCCGAAGTTCCTTGAAAGTATACCTCTTCAAGTGGCCCAAACATACCTCCGGATCATATTGCTCTGCATATTTAATACATTTAACACTTATTTAATAATAACAATAAAACATTACTAAAATGCATATAACACACTAATGACTAACCGTTAACATCAAAGAAAATTTGTTGGTTTTTCCTGTACCGCCACCATATAAGCAATGTGATGACTATGATTATTAGGAACAAAGCACCGAAGCTTGACCCGAGAGCAACAGTCAAATGATGTCTTTTTCCATTTGATGAGGATTGGTCTAATAAATAAATTGTTAGTTTATAACTAATAATCCTTACATGCAATAATAGTAGTATGAACTGAAAAAGACGAACATAGTATCACCTGTAAAACCGTCTGGTGGAAAAGAGAGAGGTTCGGGATAAATATTTGAACAATTATTCACAGAATTCTGCCCGCAAAGTAAAGGGTTGCCAATGATTCTGAAGCCGAAACAACATTAACATTAGATAAAAATAAACAATCTTTTTATCCAAATATTAAAACTTGATTATTGCACCTTCAAATTGCAATAATCAATTAATTCCAATTTCAAAACACAAATTTAAACACCACTCAAGATGAAAATTGCACCTTCAAATTGCAATAATCAATTAATTCCAATTTCAAAACACAACTTTAAACACCACTCAAGATGAAGAACTCACCTAAACGTTCTGGCCGATAGTTTTGGCAAAGGACCACTGAGATTATTGTATGATACGTCCCTGCATACGAAAGAAAATTGTATCATTGTATGATATAAAAGTTCAAACAAACCCGACAAATCTTTATGTAAATTATGGAAGGTTGACGATAAGAAAAGTGACATACACAAGAGTTAGACCTCCAACTCCAGATAAAGATTCAGGAACCGAGCCGGTAAGACTGTTGTTGTTCAGGCGCCTGTCTTGCTCAAAAACGTTATTCGAAATGAGTATTTTTTTGTTATAAGTTTATTTTACTAGCACTTATACTGCTAATACGTACATAAAGATTAAAACTTACAAAAAATTAAGGTTCTTGAGATCGCCTAAAGAGCTAGGAAGCTGACCACTGAACATGTTTCCTGACAGATCAAGAGTTTGAAGCTTCTGCAGCTTCCCAATTGCGTCCGTAATCGGTCCAAATATCGCATTATTCTGTAGCGTACTACACAATTGTATACAATACAATTATCAATTCATATTCCTTACAACTGTAGGTTGACTTTTAGTCAAGAACAACTAAACAAGACCAATCACGAACTTACACTGATTGCAAGTTGCTAAGATTCCCGATTGCAGACGATAAGGTCCCGGATAAGTTTTGACTAGGCAACCCTCTGATCAAGAATCAAAACCCATAAAGATTCAAATATTTTACAAAAATAAAACTAAATAAAAAGATCCAAAAGAAACTTACAAAGCCGAAACAGAACGGTCAGTGGTGCAAGTAACCATTCTCCAACTACAAGGATCTACAGAAGATAAATCCCAATTGTCCATAACATTGCGCGGGTCCTTTAGAGCTTCTTTTATAGCCATTAGAGCTACAACTGCATCCATTAATAACAATTTAAAAACATTTCTTGAGCTTTATTGTTTATGATTCGTTTTACCTAAATAAAAATTATCTAATCCTTCAAGAATCCACAGGCGCTAGTTGGCCGGTAGGGTACCGCACTTAATAGCGATTAATCAGATTGGGATTTTAAATGTAATTTTCAGTTTTATATGTATACGCACACATTTTTATATGTAATTTATTAAGTAGACATGTGTTTAACACCTTCTTCAACCCATATTTTCAAGTTGATAGGATTAATTGCCGGAATTTACAAGGTTTGGTCAAGAATCTGGCCGGAATCCTTAGAATGCCACCGATTTTCAAGTTGATAGGATTAATTGCCGGAATTTACAAGGTTTGGTCAAGAATCTGGCCGGAATCCTTAGAATGCCACCGATTTTTGGCCAGGACTGGATTTGACCACTGTTGACTGCCTAATTATTGATTGGCCAACTAGCGATTAATCGGCGACTAATCAAAGGCTAGTCAAGATTTTTACAACCATGATGCTGAATAATGTTTTTAGTTTTATTTTTTTTTCTTTTTTATACTTTGGAACAAACTAGTGGCAAATAGCTACATATGAAAACCAATATTACAAAGCATTTAAGTCATTCAACAAATTAAAATTCAAAAAGAATGAACCAATTAAATAAGAACAACCAAACTGAAATTTTTCCTAAATTGAGCAAGAAAACTGCAGAATAATAATGAACATGGAGCAACAGCTACAGAAATGGATTGAAAAACAGAATGGCCAAATTTGGAAACAAATTTAATAAGAACTAACCTTCATAATTGACCCCAGAAGGAGAAAGAGTTGCATATGCAACATTAAACCATATCAAAAGACAGAAAACCCCTAATCCATACATCTCAAACACACATAATCTCTTCTCCATGCTTCTAGAATCTTCAAATTTTGTACAGAAATATCAACAAGCATAAAGATAGAACCTTTTCACCATGTGTATATACAGAACAGAATCTTGAACAATATCAAGAAAGACCCTACAGTTTTCTTCAAAATCCCACCTCAAAAAGGAACAAATTTACAAAATGCTGACAACCCACTTCATAAAGATCCACAAGTCAAAAAACCCAGATGGCAAAATGGATGTTGGTATGTAAAGATTGAAACTTTATTATTCTCAGAAAGAAAAGAAAAGATCTGGGGGTGTGTTGTTGTTGAACAGGTATATCTTGAAGAACACCTCAGAATAATTATAATAATTTGAGATTGGGGGTTGGGTTCACAGTTCAAAGGGAATTTAAAAAAATAAAAATTGATTTTTATGAAAAGAATCAAATAATTGTTTGGATTTTTTTGGGGAAAAACAAAGACATTTGCTTTATATTCAGTGATTGGACTGAAGGGTGGACGGATGTCTGAGTGAGAGAGAGAACAATGAGAAAAATGAAATGTTTAAACAGAAAAGCTTTTTTTGCAGGTAAAATCTTGGCAGATCACGTGCTTGCTTGTCTTCATCTTCCTTGTGCTTTTGCCTTTTCCTACTCTTTTTCTTCTTTTAAAAAGCTTTCAAAAATATCATTTTGTTTGATATAAAGTTGATGATGCTTTTATCTGTATGTTATGGTCCACAAGTGCTGGTTTACCTACAAACAATCCAGATGCTAGTATTAAAAATAGTATTAACCTTTATATAAATGTTTTTAAAAGATAAAATAAGATAAAGCTTTCGTTCTTTTCACATTTCTAAAATCTTATTTTCACACCCCTATATGTGTACGGCCCGTATATAGATACGGGCAGTATAATTTTAAAATATCAGAGAATGTTTTTTTTGTCTCCATATATACAGGTCAGGCCGTATAACAACATTATATGAGTTATACGACCCAAACCTCATATAATGTTATACGACCCAAACCTTATATAATGTTATACGACCTGTATAGAATGTTATACAACCTAATATTGTCTTCATCTATACGAGCCATCTAACACTATAGGTCCCAATATTTGTTATGTCAGATTATTTTATACGGGTCGTAGACGTTATATGGCTCGTATACTAGGTGTGAAATTAATATTTTGGGGTGTGACTCTATTAAGACCATTTCATAATAATCATTTTTGTTATGAAATCTTATGTTGTAACACGTTAAATAAATCTCACATCAGTCATGGATAGACCGAATAGAAACCCCAAATTTACCTCTAATTATTGTTGTGTAGAAACCCCAAATTTTCCTCTAGTTATTGTTGTGTAAGTTATTGAAAGTGAATTAGTAGTAGATAAACATTAAAGATAGATTTTTTTTGAGTGGGAGGATTCTATGATTATAGAATGGGTCATATACTCTAAAAACTCAACAAGGACAAAAATAAAATTACGAGTAGATTATTAGCTAACTATGTCTCTTATGTTGAAATCGATTCATCTCTTCCACTTCAAGTTGTGGATCTACTAATAAGGCCACTGGGGATGGTCCGTTATAAACAATCCATCACTCGTGAAACTATCACTAACACCGCTGCCATCTATTCCCATCACTCGTGAAACTTTAACACGTTGATAATATCACGCGTTGAAGAATTGTTGAATGTATGTGTATGACTTGTACATTGTGTATTAATACTTGTACATTGAAATCCCATCACTAGTGATGACTACCGCCACTAAAGATTGCTTGTGAGTGATAGAAGAGTGGTTGCTGACATGGCGGAACATGATTGGATGTTTGTGAGTGATGAAATTTCATCACTAGTGACCACCCCTACTCCCCTAAAAATATGAATCTACTAGATATAATTATTTAAAGCGTTTTAACAAGAAAATATAAAATAATGATAAATGGGAATATTGTGGAAGAAAACGAGGAGTTAAATAACAAAACATTCTGTTGTCAATTTGTCGACGCCTTAAAAGCTTTTTTTAAATATAGTGCTTTGCCCCAAACTTACGACTCCCAACCATCAAAGGTATTTTTGTCTCTTCAATATTCTCTCCTTTTACATTTTTTTTTTCTAATAAAACATTGTTATATGCGAAGAAATTATAGCATGATTATTTGTTTAGGATTTTTTTAATGTGTGTAATAGAGGTCACATATCATTATTATTATGTTTAAATATATTGTTCTCAATAAACTGCTTAAAATGCATTAATAGGTAATATATTGAAGTTATTATTTATTTTCAGAAATGCTAAATTTTAGTTGTCAGTCAATTGTACTGTTTCGGATGTATGTAGTAAGTTGTTCTTCTGGTTGGTAATGAAGGTTTGCTTTCTTGCGGTTGGTAATGGTAATGAAGGTTTGCGTTCAATGTGTTTCAAATTTATATATATACTAGTAATTAAATTCGTGCGTATTGTGGCGCGGGTACATTTTAAATCTTGAATGAATTAGTCCAAACGTTATGTAATACGTTAACTATATGAAAGCGCACGTTTTGACGTATCCAAGTTAACTCAACAGCATTCTGATATTGGATCAAGATTACCTAAAGCAATCAAATTTTTAATGTACAATCATAGCGTACCTATATGTGACTGATTCATACGTTATACATAGGAAATGTATAGAAAAAAGCATTAAACACGTATAAACGGAAAACTGACATGTGTACGTTGTGGCGTGGTTGAAACGTAGAGTAACTATAATTTATACCGTCGAATTAAAACCTATTATATTTCATCCCACTCGAGTCGGAACTAATTTTTTTGCGAAACATAGAACAACCGGAAACATATACAAAATAAGCACGAAAACATATTATATTTTATCTGACTTGTTTTCAAAAAAAAAAGTACTTCGAAAAGTATACAAACTCAAATTTATACCGACACGTATATAAAAATACGCAAGTAAAAAAAAGTTTTTCTTAAGTAAAGGAACAAAATGGGCAAACACACAAAATGGACTTTCCAAAAAAAATTTACTTCAAAATGTACACCAACTCGAATTTATATTGACATGTATACAAAAATACGCACATAAAAATAGTTTTTTTTAGTAAATGAACGAAAGAACCAATTGCACAAAATGGAGTAATAATACAAGGGTTAAAAATGCAAATTTCAAAAGTTATTGTAAAAATTATAAAATAGAGTAGTAGTTTAGGGGTGAAAATACTTGTAACATAAAGTAGTATTCTAAGGGTGTCCGGAGTGGTGCGGCAAAGTTGAGCGGCAAAGGGTTTTGCCGCGCGGCAACACCGCCGCCAACCCCTTTGTCGCGCGGTAACCAAAGATGAATCGGTGAGGGCTTGCCGCTACGGTGAGGGCTTGCCGCTACGGTGAGGGCTTGCCGCTACGGTGAATGGAGGGTATGAAGAGAGAGGGCAGTGTGGGGTGGGGTCCATTCCAATCTCAACCAGTCACACATTTTTCCTTTTTTATTCAAAAAAGTTTACCACTTCACCAAGTGTGTAACCATTGCCAACACTTTTCAACAAAGTTTAAACACTTTTCACTGATTGACGTGGCGCACTCTGATTTGTTGATTTTTTAGTTTGTCACTCTCAAGTGTTTAACCACTCCTTACACCCTAAGGATTAAAATTGTGATTTTCAAAAGTTAAGGAAGTATAAAAATAAAAAAGGTTCAAAGGGCAAATATCTAAAACGGATGGGGGTCGGTGGGAAATCCCATCGACTTTCTTCTTTAAGATTATAGATAGAGTAAACTGCCATTTTGGTCCCTGTGGTTTGGGCATTTTTGCTATTTTAGTCCAAATCTCAAACTTTTTTAAATTTGGGTCCCTATGGTTTCAATTTTGTTGCCATTTTTGTCCAAAAGTGAAATTTGGCCAGATTCCCCAACTTAAAACCTGATATTTTGTCTTTATCCTCAGGGGTATTTTAGTCATTTTGAAATTATTATAACTCAATTATCTATATATAACTCATTTTGTCTTTATCCCCAACTTAAAGCTTGATTGCACATACAGACTCTCTCTCTCTCTCTCTCTCTCTCTCTCTCTCTCTCTCTAAACTACCACCACACCACCACCACCCCCACCACCACATCATCCCCACCACCACCATCCCACTGGTGCTGGTACGACGGTGCCGGAGACGCCGGTAAAACACCACAACCACAATCAGCACCGGTAAAACACCACACCCCTTTCTCTCTCTTCTCTCGCTCCCCCCTTCTCACCACCACCACCTCCTCCCCCATCCATTAACACCACCACTGCACCACCACCACCCTTGTCTTCCTCATTTCACCCAATTTCACCAGAAAACCCTAATCCAAACCCTAATTAGGGTTAACACTTAACATAAATTAACAACCTTAAAGGCGGCTAAAGAAGAACCACCACCGGAACCACTGTTGGGACGAAGATCAGACAACACCTGAAACCCTACCTTTCGATCCGTAAAAAAACTCCGCAAATATCTCATCTGCATCTCTCGGATCAAACCTAAACCTCGCACCAGATCTACTCTTATTCGTACCACTGTTTAAACTTCGATTCAGCGACTTTATCATCGGTTAATGATGCGATGTTCTTGTCTGGATGCCATTTAATCGCGAGTTTTTTGTATGATTTCTTCATATCTTCATCGGTTACAGTTCGATTCACTTTCAGGATGTTGTAGTAATCGACGCCCATTGATTTTGTGGAATTTTTTGTGTGGAATTTTGTTGATTTTTGGTGGTTGAAGGTGGTTTGTGAAAGGGATGAAGAGAGTGTGTGTGATGAACGGTGGTGATATAGATATGTGGATTTGTATGTACAGGTGGTGATATAGATGATCTGAGTGTTAATAGGAATTAAATGTATTTAATGTAGTTTTTTAATTAAGAATATGTTAAATGAAAATTAGTTGGACAAAAATACCACTGCACAAAAAGACAAAATAGGCAGATTGCAACAGTCAAAAAGGGAGTTTTTGAATTTTGGACTAAAATGGCAATAAAAGTGAAACCACAGGGACCCAGATTTAAAAAGTTTGAGATTTAGACTAAAATGGCAAAAGTGCCCAAACCACAGGGACCAAAATGGCAGTTTACTCTTATAGATAATATTTCATTTGAGTAAATTGCCAAAATGGTCCCTGAGGTTTGATCACTTTTGTCACTTTAGTCCAAAACTCAAACTTTTGAATCTAGGTCCTTGTGGTTTGAATTTTGTTGTCATTTTCATCTAAAAGCAAAATCTAGTCAGATTTTTCAGTTAACATCCAATTTTTTTTGTATTTTTCCTTCGTTTCAATGAAGGGCAAAATGGTCAATTTTTTTTTTTAATTTGTTATAATAAAAAGTTAAAAGACCATTTTGCTCTTCATTAAAAGGGAAAAAAAGAAAAAAAAAACATTGGATGTTAACTGAAAAATCTGACTAAATTTTAATTTTGAATGAAAATGACAACAAAATTGAAATCACATGAATCCAGATTCAAAAGGTTTAAGTTTTGAAATAAAGTGTCAAGAGTGACCAAACCTCAAAGACCATTTTAACAATTTACTCAATTCAATTTAATCTAAGTTTTAGCAATCATTTGCATTTCATTGTTTTTTACCCAAAGATAATAAAATAATCCGGTTAAATTGTCTCACATGCGTTGCATGTAAGAGCATTTTGACCATTCCACACGCTTTATTTTTATTTTCTTAACAAGCAATTAAGAGAAAGTACAAAAATGTCAGTTGTATCATTACCAAAATGTCACCTTCAAGCGTCCATGGAGTGGCGTCTGAACCATGGGTGGCGCCCGTGTGTCACCTTCAAACTTCCATTAATGGGGTGCTAACACGTGTCAAGAATCATGGATTGAGTCGACGGCTGACTCCTCAAAGGCAAAGAGGTGGCTGATGCGCCAGGCTGACTCCTCCTAATGGCTTGGCTGACTCCTCCTAGTGGCATGGCTGACTCCTCGTTTTGGTTTGGCTGACTCGTCGTTTTGGTTTGGCTGACTCGTCGTTTTGGCTCCGCTAACCCCTCATTTTAGCTAGGCTGACTCCTCAAAGTTTATTTTCTTTTCCACGTTTCTTTTTAATTTTATTTAATTTAGATATCTTATTATTTTGTCGAGTCTATAAATACGCAACCTTGTTGGTTTGGTTCTTAAAAAACGGTTTTCTAATGTTGGCTTAAGATGTATCAGCTTATTTTTATTAATTTTTTTAAAGCTAATCACAAAATTAAGAAGTTAATATCAAAAGTAGTCGTTTTCTTCAAACATTAACGAAAAAATAGACGTTTTGTGTTAAGAAGTATAAGTGATTTTTCATTTACGATGAAAAACAAAACGTCTATTTTTTCGTTACTACTTTTGATATTAACTTCTTAATTTTGTGATTAACTTAAAAAAAGAGTAAACTTCCATTTTGCTCCGTGTGGTTTGGTTACTTTAACGGTTTTGCTCCAAACCTTTAAAAATAGCCATTTTACTCCCTGATGTTTCGGTTTTTTTGCCAGTTTGCTCCCCGCCGCTAACTCCATCCAAATTATTTGTTTTTCCATTTTGCTCCTCGCAGGGAGCAAACTGGCAACAAAACCAAAACATCAGGGAGTAAAATGGCTATTTTCAAAGGTTTGGGGCAAAACCGTTAAAGTGACCAAACCACAGGGAGCAAAACGGAAGTTTACTCTTAAAAAAATTAATAAAAATAAGCTGATGCATCTTAACCCACCATTGGAAAACAGTTTTTTTTAAGAACCAAACAACAACGTTGCGTACTTATAGACTCGACAAAATAATAAGATATCTAAATTAAATAAAATTAAAAAGAAATGTGGAAAAGAAAATAAAATTTGAGGAGTCAGCCATGCCACTAGGAGGAGTCAGCCAGACACATCGGAGGAGTCACCCAAGCCACTAGGAGGAGTCAGCCATGGCACTAGGATTAATCAGCCATGTCACTAGGAGGAATCAGCCCGACGCATCAGAGGAGTCATCCAAGCCACTAGGAGGAGTTAGCCCGACGCATCCGCCACATTTTTGCCTTTAAGAAGGCATCCGTCGACTCGATCCATGATTCTTGACACGTGTCAGCACCCCATTAATGGACACTTAAAGGTGACACGCGGACGCCCCCCATGGTTTAGGCACCACTCCATGGACACTTGAAAGTGACATTTTGGTAATGTTACTTGGTCAACTGGCATTTTTGTAATTTCCCCATACAATTATATACATATTATTGATGAAGGACGATGAATGGTAACTTTATTTTTATAATAATATATAGTTTTTTTATTATTTTTTATATTATAATAGTTTCTTATTATATTTACTTTTAACAACGTATTTTTTTTCCTTTTTTAAAACCATATATTTTCTTTACCATTGTTTTAATAATTCTTTTTTCTTTTTTAGAACATATATTAATTTATCTATTAATTTGATATTTCTTTAATAGTTTACGTTTATAACTTTTTTTCTAAAAACTTAAGTACGTAGTTGTGCTTATTTTTTCCCTTACATTCCGTTATAAGTTTTGTTAAAACGAAATTATACTCAAAATAAAGTATTTATTTGGTATTATAAAACATTACGATGATAAACTAAATCGTTCTAATGGTTTGGTTTTCTAAGCAACATGCTTTATTTTTAAATCACATTTGTTTTACATTATCATTTGCTCGATTTCACTGCAACGCGCGACATAAAAAAAATTAGTAGTTATTAAATTTTCAAGACTTATGAAAAACCTAATAAATTACTATAGAAAATGGTTAGAAGCCACTATTTATCTGGATTCTATTAACATTGTCCTTGCTCTTTGTAGGTCCTTATTTTTTTTCTTTCTAGTTGATATGAGGAAATTGGTTGAAGCTATCTTTCTTGTTGATATGAGAAAATTGGTTGAAGCTAAAGAGGGGTTTTAACATGAAACAAAACCTAAGAAATATAAATAATGAGATCATCAAAATCAAAGAAGCTAGCCATTAACTTTTGTGGGGTGACTACAACTTAAAATATATGTCATGTTATCCATCCAAGTATATTTGTCCGTAGGTTTTTTATTCTCTTTGCTTAAATAGTCCAAGAAAATGAAAATGAGAGGTCAAGGTGAGGTAAAGAGAGGATGGCCAAAGTTCTTTGGGATGTTTTGTTTGTCTGTCATAAGAACATGGAACATTTCATTGTTTTCTACACATTCATTCAGAGTATACTTGAACATGTGTTATATTCCTCATTTACTATTCACCACCATCTTTTTTTTTAAACGGCGTTCTTTAATCTCCTGTCGTTTGTGGAACTTGAACCCAAGACCTTCCCCTTCCCAACCTAGGTGTTTTAAAGGCTCTGCCTTTACCAATGGACCACCACCACCATCTATCATGATGGCGTCGTATTACCACCATTAACCTCATCATTCATCCTATATTATACCCATTATTTACCATTCACCTTGGTTAGTTTATTTTAATACAACTAATATATATTTATAAGTTTTAAAACATGTACTTACTAAATAAAAATATATATAAAGATTATATAAATGCTACTCAAAACTATTCCTTATTAATAATAATAATATGTGCTAAGTGAGTTTTATATTGTTGTAATGAACATATGATTATGTATGTTAAATTGTGAGAAAAATGATGCTATGATGCAAGATAGTGATATTGTTCATGAGTACTGGACCAAGGGCTTGATTTTGATAATATAAACTTGGTTAAAAAAAGCTAGTAATGAACTAGATAAAAGTAGTATAAAAATCTTGCTCGCAAGGTGTTCGTTAAAATGCCTCTGTGAAAACTAGTTCGTAGATAGAACTTGATTTGAATATGTATTCGGATAAATGTCTAATAACATGATAAAACGGGTTTCACTATAGAGGAAAACCCCGTAGATTTTGTGAAATGAAGAAACAAAGTGTCTTCGATAATCGAGAGTTAGGCTAACTTAGTGTTAATAATAGAATGAACTCGAACTAAAAGATTAGTTAAAACGGTGGCTTAAAAGAACGCCTAATGGGTAATTTGAGAATGCCTAAACTAGTTGATGAACTTGAATGTGCATTTTATATACTAATGGGCATTTGACTTTTTAAAAGTCAAACTAACCTACAATACGATGAATGATAATTTTGATATGAAATGCGTAAGGTGGAATAATCGTATTGAATTATGATTAATCTAACCACCTTGTGAATGATGAATGATAGTTTGGCGCTTAACAAGCTAGGTGGAAGCTTGGGGGAGAAAGCGGGTCAAACGGGACAATTATGAGAAGAAAAGCATAATTTGGATGAGAGGTAAGTAAATGCTTACACCCTTTCTATTTTATATAGAACACTTAGTATGTGGATTGAGAATGAATAGAGAAAAATCCGTAATTGAATTATGATGTTCCGACGTGAATAATATGAGTCGGAACAAGTGGAAATGATGAAAACCATAATGGTTGGTAAAAAGGGTAAAATGGTAACTAAGTCAAGAATGACGAACAAACAATGAGTTTTTGAAATGTTACCTTTTGGGGTAACTCATAATGAGAAAAACGGGTAAAATGGCAAATTAGTCACGTGTTGACAAATGTAAGTTTAAGTTCAAAAGATACCTTAAGGCGTAAGCCGAAACGAGTTAAATGCGTAAGAAAAGAAAAAGAAGATCTTGTGGTACAACCCGAAATGGGTCGGACGTGTGAATGGGTAGTTAAAAACCATGCTTTGTTATAAATGTGAATGCTTGGTCATATAGGCCAAACGGGTCGAATGGCGGTGATAACACCATTCGACAATATCGACTAACGTTGGTTGTCAAGTCATATGTTCACAGGAGTGAACCGGAAGTGGATAATTGCGCCGCTATAAAGTAGCGGCTAATAAAAGCAAGGTATAAAACGGGTCTATATGTTAACCCGAGCCAGGTACGCATAAATAAGTTTATAGTTAAAAGTGCGATTTTGGCCAAATTAGTGAAAGTTCTTCATCGTAAAATGAAGGACTAAAATTGACCAAAAAGCCCTTGTTTTAAACACGTTATAAGCTCGCATGACTAACCATTTCATGGTTTATGAAATGTAGGTTTATCTTCGAATGCCGGATGACGATCAAGCTCAACTAATAACCGAACACGATCAAGATACAAGCTTCCGCACATAGTTTCGTCGTCATTTTTAAAACGGCGAATTCATACATATTATGTTGTATTGTTTCAAACTCGAAAATGTTTTAATTAACCCGTATTTTTCAATGTATTTGGAATCATATTTTCATGTTTATGGTCATAAACTATACGATAACCATTAAATAATAGTAAGGGTCTTACAAAAATAAAGTACTTAACCTGTGATATGTTAATAAATCAGATGTGGAGATTGTTTTGTTGGTCGGCAGGGTTTTGGTGATGAATTTGTTGGTCGGTGGTGGTTGTATCGTTGTTGATTTGAGGTTAATTTGATAAAAGAGGGTTTGATTCTTCTGAATTTGACATAATTTATGGGTGAAGTGAATATTGCATATGGTGATTGCAAATAGGGATTTGGGGAGATAAGTAGGTGAAAAGAGGGCTTATACTTTTAGCAACGTGTCTCAGTTAGTTCAATTCTGAAACCACCGCCACTGCCGTCAACTTGAGGGTGGAGAGAGAGAGAGAGGAAATTTAGAGAGAGATGAAATTTAGAGAGAGAGATGTGTGCAGGGTTTTTTGTTTATTTGTAAATCTTTTTCCTTTTTTACACAACAGTCCCTTACTATAAGTTTTTTATACAATAGTCCCTGAGGATGTAAAATGACAAGAGTGTCCCCATGTGCAAGACAAATGACCAGATTTAACCAAAAAATCTAACTGGGTTTGGCCTAAAGGATAGAACGTGCAAGATTTTGAAACATTAAGCACAAAACTTGCAAACTTTTGCGCTAAAGGATACCGTTTGCAAAATGGTGTAAACATAAAAGACAAAACTTGTAATTTACTCTACAGTAAATTACTATGCATGCCAATGTAGGTTCCCGAATTAACTATTTCAATTTACAGTACAAGTCTTGCGAAAATAGTACCAGAACTTTTATTTTTGTTTCAATTAAATCTGTCGCAACCCCCGACCCCTATCTCTTGGGAACGGGCGGCCGCGAGCCAGTATCAGTGGTATCGGTGTTTATCAGTTTGGCAGCGAAATTTACATCAGTACCGTAGTTAGGAAATATTTTATCAGAGTAAAATACCACATTTTTATAATAATAAATACATGGGAAAAATCCAAGTTTCCATTACAAATATTTTTATAGGGATAAACCCCAATTTATTGAATTAGAACATTTTCTTTATTTAGGTAACTTTTATAGCCACATTTTCCAAGCCTTCAGTGCTGTCCAGCTAGCTTCTACTTGGCTTTCACATTTTGTTACCTGAAACGCATTTTAAAAACATTTGTCAGTGGGAAATACTGGTGAGTGAATCCCAGTTTAATCAAGACACGTTTTATCATTTTACAGTATTGAGGGCGATCTCGCAATTATATTTCCAATTCTTATTTTAATTACCACCCACGGCACTGTCAATCCTGACTTGTGGTCATGTTACTACTCACAGTGTAGTAAAAAATTTTGTATATAAAACCCCAACACACCGACGATAATTGTAGAATTACAAATACTCAATCACTACTAATTGTAAGGTAAAAAAATTGAGGTTTTTGTAAAAACAGTTTACAAAAAGGTTTCACAAAAAGGAGATTACTCACATTGCTAATTTAGGTATTTTCCTTGTGACTTCCTGGTTATAATCTATTAATTAAAACAATACACACGCGTTAGTATAATAACCCAATTTACATTAGTTATACCCTCCCCGAGACAGAACTCCAAGAACTACCTCGGGCAGAGCCTCGACAGGCTTTACGGAGCACTAGATCAATCGGGCAGCATATCTAATACGTAACCGGGGGTTATAATACTTACAACGAGGCAGAGCTTCGCTAATTAGGGGGGTATTATGCCCGGAAATTACTTATACTATAGAGAAATTGAGAGAGAATTTTGAATTGTGAGCGACTGAAAATGAGAGCCGATGGCCTCTATTTATAGTTCTGATCCGACAGTCTCTCGTGGCCCGCGAAGGAGACACAAGGGGCCGTCGCGCCCCGCGAGCTAGGTCAGGTAGGGCATAGCTTGGCTGAGTCAAAACCCTAGCCACGTCGAGTCATAGGCCACGTGTCGTAACCGGGTTGAGCCTGGTGGCACTAGGTCGTGCCCCGCGACAGATTAAGTGAAGTCTGTCGCGCCCCGCGACAGACATATTTATTATTTTTATTTGATTTTTATAAAAATAAAGGTATTTAGGGCCATTTTACGTATACGGGGTGTATTTTAGGACGTATAGCGGTGTTATAAGTATTTTAGGATATATTTAAGAGAGTTGTTATATCCTCCCCACCTTGTTTTAGAACTCGTCATCGAGGTCTACTGGAACAGGTGTGGATATTTCTTCTGCATCTCTGATTCAAGCTCCCAAGTGTATTCTGGTCCTTTTTTGGAATCCCATTTCACTTTGACCAGAACTAATCTCTTGTGTTTGAGATTCTTGACCTTGCTGTCTTCAATTTGTAGAGGCCTTTCTACAAACTTAAGTTTCTCATTTACCTCTATGTCCTTAAGAGGTACTACTAATGATTCATCAGCTAAGCACTTTTTGAGATT
The DNA here is from genome assembly GCA_030545235.1 of Helianthus tuberosus. Taxonomy (NCBI): domain Eukaryota; kingdom Viridiplantae; phylum Streptophyta; class Magnoliopsida; order Asterales; family Asteraceae; genus Helianthus; species Helianthus tuberosus. The sequence goes on from CM060421.1 coordinate 20,178,210, forward strand.
ACATACATGAAATACATCATGTATTCCTGCCATTTCCTTTGGAAGTTGTAGCTGATATGCTACAGGTCCTATTCTTCTAATAATCTCAAAAGGTCCAACATACCTGGGACTTAGCTTTCCCCTTTTGATGAATCTTACTACTCCTTTCCAAGGAGAAACTTTTAATAATACCTTGTCTCCTACTTGAAATTCCAATGGCTTTCGCCTGTTATCAGCATAACTCTTTTGTCGATCGCGTGCTGCTTTTAGTCTTTCCTTGACTTGAATAATCTTGTCCGTTGTTTTTTGTACTATCTCTGGTCCAGTCAATTGCTTTTCTCCAATTTCTGCCCAACAGACTGGGGTTCGGCACTTTGTCCATAAAGTGCTTCGAATGGTGCAACATTGATACTGGTATGATAGCTGTTATTATAAGAAAATTCTATTAATGGTAAATGATCGTCCCAATTTCCTCTGAAATCAATTACACAAGCTCTAAGCATATCTTCCATTGTCTGAATGGTTCTTTCGCTTTGTCCATCCGTTTGAGGATGATAAGCGGTGCTTAGATTTAACTTGGTTCCCATTGCCTTTTGGAAACTAGTCCAAGAATGAGAAGTAAAACGGCTATCTCTGTCAGAAACAATAGATAAAGGAATTCCATGTAATGAAACTATTTCATTTACATATAACTTGGCTAACTGTTCCATACCGAATGTTTCCTTCATCAGTAAGAAATGAGCAGACTTAGTTAACCTATCTACAATTACCCAGATTGTATCATTACCTTTTTGTGTCTTGGGTAATTTGGTAACAAACTCCATGGTTATCATTTCCCATTTCCATATCGGCATTTCTAGTTGCTGCAATAAACCTAAGGGTTTCTGATGTTCAGCTTTAACTTGTGAACAAGTTAGACACTTGGCAACATCAGCTGCTATATCCTTTTTCATTCCTATCCACCAAAAATTCTTTCTTAAGTCCTGATACATTTTATCACTTCCAGGATGTATTGTATATTTAGAGTTATGGGCTTCTTCTAATATTTGGTGGCGTAAGTTTCCTTGTTTGGGTATCCAAATCCTTTTCTTATGGAATCTCCAAATTCCATCTTTTCCTTGTTCTAATTACTTAATCATTCCTTGCAATTTTTCAGTATCGTCCTTGATTATTGATTCTTGGGCTTTTCTAATTTGCTCATTTAAATCTATCTGCAGATTTAATTTAAGAGAACGTACTATGTTAGCCTTTCCTGCATGATACTGGATATTACAATCATAATCACTAAGAATTTCCATCCAGTATCTTTGTCTCATATTTAACTCTTTTTGCCCAAAAATGTACCTTAAACTCTTATGATGTGTAAAGACTACAAATTTATTTCCATATAAATAGTGTTTCCAAATCTTAAGGGCAAAAATTATGGCTCCTAACTCTAAATCATGGGTTGAATAATTCTCTTCATGGTTCTTAAGTTATCTAGAAGCATAGGCTATAACCTTTTGACGTTGCATCAACACACATCCATATCCTAACTTAGAAGCGTCACAATAGACTACAAAGTCCTTAGTTCCTTCTGGTAACGCTAGTATGGGTGCGTTGGTTAATCTCTGTTTAAGAATTCTAAAGGCTTCTTCTTGTTTTGGTCCCCATTCAAACTTAACAGATTTACAGGTCAGTTTTGTTAAGGGAATGGCTATTCTAGAAAAATCTCGGATAAACCTTCTATAATAACCGGCTAGTCCTAGAAAACTTCTCACCTCCGTTGGTGATTCAGGGACTTTCCATTTGGTAATCGCCTCAATCTTTGTGGAATCCACATGAATTCCTTCATGATTAACTAAATGTCCAATAAATTGCACTTCTTCTAACCAAAATTCGCATTTTGAAAATTTAGCATAAAGCTTTTCTTTTCTCAGCAAATTTAGGAGTGCTTGAAGATGCGCTGCATGTTCCTCTTTACTCTTAGAGTAAATGAGAATATCATCTATAAAAACTATTATGAATTTATCCAGATATGGCTTACATATTCTGTTCATCATGTCCATAAATGCAGCTGGGGCATTGGTTAGACCAAATGGCATGACGGTAAATTCATAATGACCATACCTTGTTCTGAAGGCAGTTTTAGGAATGTCCTCTTCCTGTACCTTTAGTTGATGATATCCTGAGCGTAAGTCGATCTTAGAAAAAAATTGAGCTCCTTGCAGTTGATCAAACAGATCATCGATTATCGGTAACGGGTACCGATTCTTAATCGTGACCTTGTTCAATTCTCGGTAATCAATGCACAAGCGCATTGTCCCGTCTTTCTTTTTGACAAACAAGATCGGTGCTCCCCATGGCGATGAACTTGGCTGTATAAAACCTTTCTCCAAAAGTTCGTCCAACTGTTTCTTCAATTCTTGCATCTCTGCAGGTGCCAAACGGTAAGGTTCCTTGGCAATCGGTGCTGTCCCTGGTAGCAGATGAATTCTGAATTCAACTTCCCTATCTGGTGGTAGTCCTGGTAGTTCTTCTGGAAATACATCTGAGAATTGGGATACTACGGGAATATCTTTCAATTTTGTTCCTTTAGTGTTAATGATTATGGAAATCATGTACACTAGGGATCCTTTCCTTGCACAACTTGCAGTTTTCATCATAGAGATGAATTTCGTGGATCTAGATAGCTTATTTCCTTTAATTGTGATCTTTTCACCCTTTGGTGAACTTATTTGGATTAACTTTTGATCACATAGAATACTGGCTTTATTGGCTACTAACCAATCCATTCCTAATACGATATCAAATCCAGCCAGATTCATTGGGTAAAGATTAGCAATAAACTTATGTTTTGAAATTTCTATTCTTGCTCCCTGCAAGATTTCAGTGATCTTAATGGATTCCCCATTTGCTGTCTCTACTAGACATTCTTGTTGAAGTTTAGTTAATGGTTGATTGAGAATTTTTCAAAATGAAGTATTAATAAAACTTTGGTTCGCACCAGAGTCAAATAATACTTTAGCAAAAACATCATTAACTAAAAACGTACTAGCAATCACACCCGAAATCATCTTTGCTTCTTCGGCTGTCAGAACAAATGCCCTAGCATTCTTAGTAGTCTTGTTGTTCATGGCTAGAGCTAGTTTCGGACAGTTCGGCTTGATATGTCCCCTTTCTCCATAATTGAAGCATACTCCATTACTCGGTTTCTTCCTACAGTCTTCTTCCTTATGTCATGGTATTTTACAGAAGTTACATTATGTGGAGCATCTTCCTGAATGCTTCTTCTTGCAGGCCTTACAATAAGGTGCAGAAGTAGAACCTACATTTTTCCCACGGTTGGAATTTCCATAGCGGAATTCCTGGGTAAGTTTCTGAGCTAGGTTCTTCCTCTGATTTTCTTCTTGCGTAAGTACTAGTTCATCAGTCAAGGTATTTGCTAGTTCTACAACTTCTTCTATAGTTTGTGGTCTAGTTGCCTTGACTACATGCCTAATTGTAACACCTCGAAAATTCACGCCCTATAATAAGTTGACATGTGTCACATGTTTGAACGTGTGAAAGAATGTTCTGAAAGGACTAAAGTTGACAATCATGAAAAGTATGTGAATATACGAGTCCTAAATGTCAACAGTGAATAAATATATTGTACATTAACCCTACATGATGTTTATAACATCAAACGAATAAATCATGGATCATGCGAAGCTAAAAGAGATTACAAACTACAGGGGTTAAATGTGTCAACATGTTTAAGTTATACCTCTGAGTGACCTTTTGACAAACCCGAAGCTTTGTAACTGTTAATTATGCTCACTAGAATGCACGATATAAATTTCATAAAGTTTCGTTATCGTATGAGAAAGTTATGATCAAATTCGTATGCGAGGGGTTAAAGTGTTAACGTTGAAAGTTATGACTTTTCGGGTTAACCAGAAGTGACCAGGGACTTGGCAAAGTGGGTACAAATCTTAAAGCCCTTGTAGGTAAATAAAAAGGGGTCAAATTGCAAGTATTAAGCTTGGTTGCCCTTTCGAAAGGCCAAGAGACAATTATGCGGAAAATAGAAAATGTGAAATCTGATAACAGGGTCCAGGCGGGCCGCGTAAAAGACCTTAAGGTCTTACGCGGGCCGCGTCAGACCATCAGATGCAGAAACTTTAAACAGCTTCCTGTAGTCGCGCTTAATCGACCAAAAACGGATGTTTCACTTCATGTGCGACCCCTAGGCAACCCCTAGAACACTAGAGACACTTGTGGGAAGGTTATGGTCTGTAGTAGACTTATTTGTCAACAAATTGTGGAGCCTTGGTTACTATATAAAGCTCCTAAGTGCAACACTTTGATCATTCACTCCTCAAACAACTTCTGATCAATTGTGGAGCATAAGAGCACCTTCCAGGCCTTCCTAATCGATCATTAGACACTTGTAAATTTGCTTAACCTTCTGTAATTGAGTTTAGCTTAGTTATTTAGCTAAAAGTCAAACCGTCGTAATTACGGTTTGACTTCGAGATTAATTAATAATGGCTCAGTCAAATCTCGAATTAAAAGTAGTTATAAGTTGGTAATTATGTGGGTAATAAACCCTTAAAAGGGTCCTTTTAAGGGTTCCCCCTGATTCCCACTCTAACTAGGTCAAATGTCGGGTCAAACTTGTTAATAAAAAGTCAACAGGATACTTAGTTTCTAATTTATGCATGATTAGCAATGTAGAACACATACAACCTGTTTGATCATTAATATAACTTGGTAATTAGTGTAAGAACATGTCTAAACATGTTCAACCCGGCAATTTACTGTTTAGACCCGGTTCGGAACCGAAAGTCGCAAAGCTTTGACTTTTGCTTTGACTTCAGTTCTGACCCGTTTTGGTATGTTTTAGAAATACCTTAGAGCTTTATTTGGACCAGGTAACATGCTTGTATAACCCTCTGTGATTATACACCATGGTTCATTAGTTAACCAATTAATACGCATGATTCCGTTAATTGCTCATATGTTGACCATTATGCCCTTTTCACCTTAAAACGTGATTTTTGGAAATGTAAAAGAGTAGAAACTTTAATTACTGATATTTAAACTTGCATAAAATTTGACATCAGCTTGAGGTGTAGATTAAGAGTTATGCTCGTTAGCGTAAAATGAAAGCTTTATGTTAATAAAATGGCGTAATTAGCGTATAGCCTAGTTAAGCCTACTTTTTGATATCAAAATCTTTACCCACTGATGTAATATATTATTTTGGGATTTTTGAATATTTTTAATTTATTTTAGGCTGAGCATAACTTATAGTCGTAGGCTTAATCCGGTAATTGTCGGTTTTGCCCTTATGGGCTATAAAATGAGTTTTACACATCTAATTAACTCCAAACCTTTTGCTACTGATCACATATGATAAATAAATTATTTTAAGCCTTCTGGAATAATAAAAATATCAGCTTATTATATCAAACCCGGAAATGGCTTCTAATCGCCTTTTTAAGCGTTTTTAACGCATAGTATGTACTACAATTATTTTAAACATACAAGGGTTGATACCTACTGATATTTGAGGCAAATTATAATATTTTAACAGTAAGCAAAGGTTGTTTAACTCAGACTTCAGTTTTGAGCTTTTCGGCTTATGTGAAATTACCAAAATGCCCCTACGGTGCATAGTTTGGTTATAGTTGATAAATTTCACATATATACTTTACCCTACTGTTATAACTAAGTAAAATAAGTATTTTTGCGGATTATATCAGACCTGTAACTCAGGATACTACTTAAACTCTTTTATCACCTTTTAAATGACCAAACTACCCCTACGGGGCATAGTTTGTATTTAAATCCGTTTCGGGCATAATAAAAGACAAATTACTGATGTCACAACATATTTGAAGTATATTAACTTAGGAAACCTGTAAATGGCTCATATGAATACCCGTTACGCTTATTACGCGTTCGGTTCAGTTTATGTAACTAGTTTACATAAATTAGCCTAAACGGGTCAAACCTTAACGGTTTTATCTCAAAATCCAGAATGTGTATGAAATACCCATATTAAGCAAGTCTCTGAACTTGCCGGGTCTAAATCACATTCTATCCGGTCTTCGCTTAATCGTGCGTACGAACCGTATTTTTGAAACTAACCGGTCTAAGCCTAAGCGTAATTAAAGGCCCGTTAGGATTCTAATAGGTTATTATAAACCTTTGTTCCAGAATAGGAGACCAGTAAAAGCTACGTGCATATTGCTTATTGTGATTATTACATTGCTCAGGTAAATAATTTTAACTTATTTTCCCTATACGGGCTTGGGTTACGGTACATAGAATACCGCTTGATCGGGCATCAAATCTTCCATCGTTGGGTGGTTAATTGAATAATTTGATCGGCTCGTTTAAACAGTTTTGTTTACTTAAAAGCCTTTGGGGGGTTAATGACCATGTCCCGGATATCCTTGGCATCATTTTACGAATAAGGAACATGTGGTGTGTCTATTGATCTTTAACCCGGTACGTCCGGGCTACTGAACGCATACGGAACATGTAATTCGTTCACAAGATTATATATTTAAATAATTCTCCCAAGTTATAAAATGTTTATGCCACGTGCATCCAAATCAGTTTTCAATCAAATTTCAATCATTTTCTAAAATGAGTCAGTTGATTGTATTTACCAGTGTAAACTGACGTATTTTCCCAAAAAGATTAAATGCAGGTACTAAGCGTAATTGGCTGGGATTCCTCCTTAGCATCAATAGAAGTCTCGCAAGTTTAAGATGCCTACAGTCTGTTGAACTATTATTTATTTTTGATCCTTTTGTGGACGAACCTTCAACTATTGTGATACACGATATTACAATGTTATTAAAGTTGAATCGTATTTTATTCATTTGCTTCCGCTGTGCATATTTATATATTGTGTTGTTTGACTATTATGTTGCCAACCACGTCACGATACTCCCCACCGGGCCCACCGGTGACACGTGGAAAGTAGGGGTGTGACAGGTTGGTATCAGAGCCAACATTGAGTGAATTAAACACTAGCCTTTTTTGTTTAATCTCAATGACACAATTGCACATTTCTAAACTTTCGAGTCTAGACATATAACATAGGACAAATTCCGCTTTGCTTTGTTTTGTCCTTTATTTTTATATATATTCTTGTCGTAATCTCACGTTATATTGACAGGATTAACAAAATGCCGCCAAGATTCTTCCGAAGAAGAGGACGAGGAAAGGGGCCAGTCACCGCCCCCAATGATAATGAAGCTGGACCTTCGCATATGCGAGCTCCATCTACCACGGAAAGTGACGATCCCTGGCAGAACCGGAGGAACCTCTTTGAGCCGGCTAGATGGTCGGTCTCACTCAGTTCAACACCTCCCATCCATAACCCTTATGGGCCACAGCCGGAGTATGAGCCCAACAACCCGCAACCTTCATACATACCGTTACAGCGATCCTTATCGCATAATTATTTTGGTGACCCTACACCAGTTTTTAGGGGCCGGTTTAACCCGGCCAACTACATAGCAGAACCAGTGGGTTTTAACCCATTGGGACCAGAGGACCACTTCTCGGGAGACAACGCTATGGATATGGACGAGGACACGGATCCCGTCGAACCTGCCTGTGGTACACCGAACCATCCGATCGAGATTTCGGATGGATCTTCTTTCCACGGATCACCCTACAGTGGTCCGGACAGCTTTCAGGCGAGGTTTACTCAGCACGAGTGGTACTTCACACCCTCGCATCATTCGTCGCCTCATCAGCAGCAGCAGCAGCAGTATCCCTCTGTTGATTCCCGATTTGTGGCAGTCACGCCACCACCTCCACCACCACCAGTTCAGCCGGCACCTCCGTAACCGCCAAGGCGTAGGAGAACCGGAGCGCGTATGTCTGCGCGAGCGGGGGATTTCCATTTTAGCTCCCCACGCCAATCAAGTGGCAGCCATTACCCGCCACTTCAGGAAGACCCACAGATGGGTGGGCCTTCGCACCCAGTTGCACCGCAACCACCACCTATGGGTTTTGATAACCCGATTCCGGCATACACGGGTTCCATGGCGTATAACCCGTTTGAGCAGCCAGTGCACACCAACTACAACTACGCCGAAGCCGACCCGTACATGGTAGCGGCTAACTATAACACCCAAGGACCATATGGAGATCCATGGGGAATGGGGTACCCAACTCATGGGTACCAGATACCTGCCAGACCCATAATATGGACGCAATCGCAGCCGCCACGGTTTTCTCCCCCAGAAAGGGAGGAAATTCTACAGAGACTGGATCAGGTCGAGCGAGACTTTCATCGAGAACGCAGGGAGCGACAGACTTTCTTCCAAGGATCGACAAGCTTGATCAAAGGGAAGAGCAAGAAGGACCACTGAATCCTTCCACTGTTGTTATATTTTCCTTGTATCAGTTGAGCCCCTGCGTGGGCATGTCATGCTGTATTAGCCCCTGTGTGGGTATGTATGTATGTTTGTTTGTTTTGACCCCTGCGTGGGTCTATCTTTCTATTAACCCCTATGAGGGTATATTGTATGTTTAAGTCCCTGCGTGGGTATGCTTGTTGTTAAACCCCTGCGCGGGTGATTTGTCTATTTGAAAAGTCCCGTTTAGGGCGACATGTAATCTTTTAAATTAATGGAATGTAAGTTTATAAATTTCATTTTTGCTATTATATGCATAAATTATATATGAAATAAATAAATCAAAATCATTCCTTTTTAAAGATATATCTGCCGACTTAATTATTGAATAAGAATCTTAAGAGTGAAACCTAGTCTGAGTGTCATTATAAAGACCTGACCATGATGGTAAGACCTGTTCAAAAGATTCAAATCCCTGTTAACATCTGAAAACATGTTAACACTCCTGGCAGATGTGATTCATTTAAAATCACAAACGTTATTATTATATAAGGATCTTTTCAAAGATTCCAAACCCAACTAAATGATCTCTGAATCATGGGTTAAATCATCAATTAAGATGATCATATTTGACCATACGTGGTAATATGGTGCCCACGGGACCTGCTTATTTCCATATGAGCCAAAAGACAGTGGTAGCTATGACTCCCTGTCAGAAAAGGTAATGAACTAGGTTCAAACCTTCATGCTTTGATTCTCTGAAATCATAGCTTATAATTTATAATGTCCATGTGACTAGGCCTTTTGTGCTATTAATAAAACTATTATTGTTTTATAATTAGGGTAAATTATAATAGAAATCCTAAATGAATATGATTAATAAATTAACCAAATATGGTCTCTGTTACCATGGTTAATGAATTGCCATAAAAGACAATTCCATAATAAATATGATTTATAAATTAACCAAATATGGTCTCTGTTCACCATGGTTAATGAATTACCCTAAGGGGGCAATTCCATAATAAACTCCCAAATAAACTATTGTCCTTGTTTTCTGTAACAGTTCAATTAAAATGGCTAACTCAGACGAAATTAATAGCCATCCAGTGGAGAATATTGATAACGTCCGAGTTACATTAACGGGTGCTGAATTGAAAGCGTTGGTTGACGACGCTGTTACAAAGGCTTTAGAGCGGCAATACGAAGAGTATAGTGGGACTCGGAGTAGGACCCTATCTACCCCGCATTCGAAGCCTCCTTCCAAGAAGGACGAACCCAAGAAAAATGATGATAGACTCTCCTCAAACCACCACAGTGCTCCATCTCAGCAGAATGTACTAAAACAAGAACCCCGTACTAAGGGTTGCTCCTATAAATACTTCGTTTCCTGTAAACCCCAGGATTTCACTGGGGAGAAAGGAGCCATTGACTGTATGACGTGGCTGGATGAGATGGATACGGTTGTGGATATCAGCGGGTGCGCTGAGAAGGATGTGGTCAAGTTCGTGTCGCAATCATTTAAGGGTGAAGCGTTAGCCTGGTGGAGATCACTGATTCAAGCCATCGGGAAAATCCCATTGTACAACATGTCATGGGATCAATTTGTTGCCCTTATCAGGGAAAATTACTGCCCTCAACATGAGGTGGAGAAGATAGAATCTGATTTTCTATCATTGGTGATGACAAACCTTGACTGTCAAGCTTACCTAACGAGCTTCAACACGATGTCCCGGTTGGTTCCATATCTGGTGACCCCGGAACCAAAAAGAATAGCTCGTTTTATCGGTGGTTTAGCCCCCGAGATAAAGGCAAGCGTAAAGGCCTCTCGGCCAGCTACCTTTAGATCTGTAGCTGACATATCTCTGTCCCTCACTTTGGATGCGGTCAGGCAAAGATCGCTAAGGAACAAAGATGCTGAGAAGAGAAAACGTGAAGATGATAACTCACGGAGGTCGAACAAGAAACACCGTGGAAACGGTGATAACAAGAAGGGGTCTGAGTCAAGAAAAGATGGGCATCAGTCTGGTGAGAAGCCCAAATGCAAAATTTGCAAGAAACAGCACTATGGAAAGTGCAGACTCGAGTCGAACTCGCAGACTCAGTCAAAGGCCTATGCTTGTGGGATATGCAAGTCTAAGGACCACAAGACCTTGGACTGCAAAAAGCTGAAAGATGCAACTTGCTACAGTTGCAATGAAAAGGGGCACATTAAGACCAACTACCCTAAATACGCCAAGAAGCCTGAAGAGGCCAAGAAGACCAATGCTAGGGTCTTCAGAATGGACGCAAAGGAAGCGGTTCTAGACGATAACGTTATTACAGGTACTTTCCTTGTAAATGATGTCTATGCAAGAGTACTTTTTGATTTAGGCGCTGATAAGTCTTTCGTAGATCATAAGTTTTGCAAATTGTTGAATTTACCTGTCAAAACCTTGAGTATAAATTATGAGGTAGAGTTAGCAGATGGCACCATAGAAACTGTCTCAACTGTGATAGATGGATGTGTTATATCCATTAAGAACCACTCTTTTCCTCTGTCTCTACTCCCCTTTAAGTTGGTCGGTTTTGACATCGTTTTGGGTATGGACTGGTTATCTCATAACCAGGCCCAAATTGTCTGCAACAAGAAGCAGGTGGTGATAAAGACTCCGTCTGGTGAGTCACTTACCATTCGGGGAGATACCCAGTATGGGCTGCCTGAGCAAGTGACTATGCTCAAGGCTTCAAAGTGTTTAAAGAAGGGTTGTGTCATCTACATGGCACAAGTGATCATTGATGAGCCTAAACTGAAGATAAAAGATATTCCTGTCATTTCTGAATACCCTGAAGTGTTTCCAGAAGAACTACCTGGTTTACCACCAGATAGGCAAGTGGAATTCAGAATTGACATCATCCCCGGAGCAGCACATGTTGCTAGAGCACCTTATAGGTTGGCGCCCACAGAGATGAAAGAATTGAGGACACAGCTAGACGAATTACTAGCCAAGGGTTTCATTAAACCTAGTTTGTCCCCTTGGGGAGCGTCAGTCCTGTTTGTCAAGAAGAAGGATGGATCGATGCGTCTGTGCATCGATTATCGTGAGCTTAATAAAGTCACAATAAAGAATAGATATCCTTTGCCCAGGATCGACGATTTGTTTGATCAGTTACAAGGGGCAAGTTATTTCTCGAAGATTGACTTGAGGTCAGGCTACCATCAATTGAAGGTTATAGATGAAGACGTACACAAGACTGCATTTAGGACTCGTTATGGTCATTACGAGTTCCTAGTGATGCCTTTTGGGCTCACTAATGCACCGACCGCGTTCATGGACCTCATGAATCGCGTTTGCAAGCCGTACTTAGATAAATTCGTCATCGTTTTCATCGACGACACTCTCATTTACTCTAAGAATCAAGCTGACCACGAGAAACACCTTCGCTGTATTCTCAAGCTTCTACATCACGAGAAACTCTACGCCAAATTTTCCAAGTGTGAGTTTTGGCTTCGAGAAGTCCAATTCCTTGGACATGTGGTCAGTGAGCGTGGTATCCAATTGGATCCCACTAAAGTTGAAGCAGTTATGAACTGGCAAGAGCCGAAGACGCCTACGGAGATTCGTAGCTTCCTAGGCTTAGCAGGATATTACCGGCGATTCATTGAAAATTTTTCAAGGATTGCTGCACCCCTGACTTCCTTGACTAGGAAAAAGGTTAAGTTCGACTGGGGACCCAAGCAGCAAGAATCTTTTGATATTTTGAAGCAGAAGTTGAGCAACGCTCCTGTGCTGACATTACCTGAAGGTACCGAAGAATTCGTAGTTTACTGCGATGCTTCACACACTGGCATGGGGTGTGTGCTTATGCAGAAGGGCAAGGTTATTGCCTATGCTTCAAGACAATTAAAAGTGCATGAAAAGAATTACACCACCCACGACTTGGAGTTGGGTGCCGTTGTATTCGCACTAAAACTGTGGAGACATTATCTATATGGAATCAAGTGTGTGATCTATTCTGATCACAAGAGCCTTCAACATCTGTTTAATCAGAAGGACTTAAACATGAGGCAACGCCGTTGGATGGAGACTTTAAATGATTATGATTATGAAATCAGATATCATCCCGGTAAGGCGAATGTAGTCGCTGATGCCTTGAGTCGAAAGGAAAGGGTGAAACCCATCCGAATCAATGCCAAGCGCATGGAGATAAAGAACAGTTTGACTGAAATGTTGTTAGCTGCACAGAAGGAAGCTGTGTTGGAAGCTAACTATCCTAACGAAAAGCTAGGGGTGACTGAGGAGCAGTTATCTCTTAGCAAAGACGGAATTCTAAGGTTAAATGGAAGAATATGGGTTCCAATTTATGGAGGACTGCGAGATGTTATCCTCCAGGAAGCCCATAGTTCTAAATATTCCGTTCATCCTGGAGCTGATAAGATGTACCAGGATCTAAGGGCAAAGTATTGGTGGATAGGCTTGAAAAAGTCTGTAGCTGCCTATGTAGCTAAGTGCTTGACTTGTGCGTAAGTCAAAGCCGAACATCAAAAGCCGTCAGGCTTGCTACAACAGCCTGAACTTCCTACGTGGAAGTGGGAAATGGTAACTATGGATTTTATCACCAAGTTACCTAAGACAAGGAAAGGAAATGATACCATTTGGGTGATCGTAGACAGACTGACTAAGTCAGCACATTTCCTACCCATAAAGGAGACTTATAGCTCCGATATGTTAGCCCAACTGTATGTCGATAAGATTGTAGCTTTACATGGCATACCTGTGTCTATTATCTTTGACAGAGATACTAGATACACGTCACATTTTTGGAAGAGTTTCCAACAATCTTTGGGCACACGTTTGAATTTTAGTACGGCTTACCATCCCCAGACGGATGGCCAGAGTGAGCGTACTATTCAAACGTTGGAAGACATGCTACGTGCATGTGTGATTGATTTGGGTGGTAGTTGGGATAACCACCTACCATTAATCGAATTCTCCTACAACAATAGCTACCATACCAGCATTAAGGCTGCGCCTTTTGAGGCATTATACGGTAGAAAGTGTAGAACGCCTGTTTGTTGGGCGGAAGTTGGAGATGTCCAATTATCAGGACCAGAGATAGTCTTTGAAACGACGGACAAGATTGTCCAGATTCGTGACCGTCTCAAAGCTGCCCGTGATAGGCAGAAGAGTTACGCAGATCCAAAGCGTAAATCTATGAACTTTGAAGTAGGTGACAAAGTTCTACTTAAAGTATCACCCTGGAAGGGAGTGATGCGATTTGGTAAGAAAGGCAAGCTAAGCCCTAGATACATAGGACCTTTCGAGGTTATCGAACGTGTCGGGTCAGTTGCCTATAAGTTAAACTTACCAGAAGAGCTCAGTGGAATTCACAATGTGTTCCACATCTGCAATCTGAAGAAGTGCTTCGCTGATGTATCACTGGTTATACCACATACAGATGTGCATATAGATGAGAGCTTGAAATTTGTGGAAAAACCATTGTCGATTGAAGATCGACAAGTTAAGAAGCTTCGAAGAAAGCATGTACCTATTGTAAAGGTAAAATGGGATGCCCGTAGAGGTCCCGAATACACGTGGGAGGTTGAGTCCACGATGAAAGAAAAGTACCCTTATTTATTTCAGTAAATCTCGGGTCGAGATTTATATTAAGGGGGTGAGGATGTAACACCTCAAAAATTCACGCCCTATAATAAGTTGACACGTGTCACATGTTTGAACGTGTGAAAGAATGTTCTGAAAGGACTAAAGTTGACAATCATGAAAAGTATGTGAATATACGAGTCCTAAATGTCAACAGTGAATAAATATATTGTACATTAACCCTACATGATGTTTATAACATCAAACGAATAAATCATGGATCATGCGAAGCTAAAAGTGAGAGATTACAAACTACAGGGGTTAAATGTGTCAACATGTTTAAGTTATACCTCTGAGTGACCTTTTGACAAACCCGAAGCTTTGTAACTATTAATTATGCTCACTAGAATGCACGATATAAATTTCATAAAGTTTCGTTATCGTATGAGAAAGTTATGATCAAATTCGTATGCGAGGGGTTAAAGCGCTAACGTTGAAAGTTATGACTTTTCGGGTTAACCAGAAGTGACCAGGGACTTGGCAAAGTGGGTACAAATCTTAAAGCCCTTGTAGGTAAATAAAAAGGGGTCAAATTGCAAGTATTACGCTTGGTTGCCCTTTCGAAAGGCCAAGAGACAATTATGCGGAAAATAGAAAATGTGAAATCTGATAACAGGGTCCAGGCGGGCCGCGTAAAAGACCTTAAGGTCTTACTGTCACACCCCAATATTTCCACACTTTACCGGTGGGCCTGGTAGGGGAGTAACGTGACGTGGTTGGCAACATCATAGTCAAACAACACAGTATATAAATGCACAGCGGAAGCAAAAGGATAAATATATTACAATCCGAAATAGTGTAACATCAAAGTATTACAACGGAAGTAAAGGATCCACAGGCGGATCCCAATAAAAATAACATTGTTCAACAGACTTTAGGCATCTAAGCTTACGAGACTCTTTATTGATGCTAGGAGTAGCCAGCCCATTCCGATTAGTACCTGCACTTAGCGTCTTTAGGAAAATACGTCAGTTTACACTGGTAAATACTATCAACCGACTCATTTTGAAAAGGTTTAAATAAATAATGGATTTGAATGCACATGGCACAAATAATATTTTATAACTTGGGACAATTATGTAGAAATAATACTTGTAAAAGAATTACATGTTCCTTATGCGTTCGGTAGCCGGATCGAGCCGGGTTAAAGATCAATAGACACACCACATTATGTAAATGAGACACTGACAGGTGTACGCCTACACCTGAGTGCTAAGGTCGTGGCCATTTCGTAAAATGATGCCAGGGATATCCGGGACATGGTCATTAACCCCCCAAAGGCTTTAAGCAAACAAAACAATTCAAACGGTCATCTCGATAATACTTAACCCACAAAACGATTAAGGTCGAAATGCCCGACCAAGCGGTATTTTATATACCGTACCCCAAGCCCGTATAGGGAAAATAAGTTAAGAGTATTTACCTGAGCTAAATATAAATTCAATCCCAGCCGTATCAAATCAGCAAGCACAGATAGCTTTTACTGGGCTCCTAAATCTGGAACGAAGGTTTTTAAATAACCTATTAGAATCCTAACGGGTCTTTAATTAAGCCTTGACTTAGACCGATTAGTTTTCAAGAGGAAGATACGGTTCAAACGCATGATAAAGCGAATACCGGAATAGAATGTGATTTAGACCCGACAAGTTTGAAGTCTTGTATAATATGGGTAATCTAAACACATTCTGGATTTTTAAGATAATAACGATAAGGTTTGACCCGTTTCGGCTAATTTATGCAAACTAGTTACATAAACCTAACCGAACGCGCAAGAAGCGTAACGGGTAACCATAAGACTCCTAAACAGGTATCCTAAGTTAACATGCCTTAAATATGTTGTGATATCAGTAGGATACCTTCCATTATGCCCAAAACGAGTTTAATCTCATAATAAGCCCCTTAGGGGTATTTTGGTCATTTTAAAGATTATAAAAGGGATCAATTAAGCTTCTGTGATCCGGGTCTGAATAAATCAGTAAAATAGTTTATTTTAACTTGGTATATCAGTTGGTGTTAAGTCCTATGTGGCAAAATGGTTTTAAACCCTTACTATGTGCTTAATACGCGTATAACGTCATTTTAAGCGATTTACAGGTTAAAATAGTATTCTGAGTTTTCTGATCAATTTAACAGGTTCAAAATACTTCATTTATTATTTAAAATCAGTAGCAATTGGATTGGCGTCAAAAGGATTTGTAAAACTCATTTTATGGCCGAAAAGGGTATATTCGGTATTTACCGAATCAAGGCGATAATCCTAGCTTATGATCAGTTTAAAAATAATTAAAAATCTTCAAAAATCCTAAAATATTATATTACATCAGTGGGTAAAAGGTTTGGTGTCAAAAATTGGGTTTAGATAGGCTTTACGCTAATGACGCCGTTTAATTACTAAGAAGCGTTCTAATTACGTCATTAAGCATAACTCCTAATCTAGACCTCCAACTGATGTGAAAATTTAGGGACATGTTTTATAATCAGTAACAAAGATTATTGTACTTTCATATTTCCAAAATTCTCGTTGTATGGTCATAAGGGCATTATGGTCACTATTTAAGCAATTAACGGAAACGTCGGACAATCGAGGTTCCAAGTGGTATAAACGTAGAGGGTTATACCAACATGTAACTAGGTCCTAATGGAACTTTAAGGTATGTCTAAACCTATCAAAACCGGGTCAGAACTGAGGTCAAAGCAAAAGTCAAACTTTTGCGTCTTTCGGTTCCGAATCGGTTCAAAACAGAAAGTTGTCGAATCAAACAAGCGTAGACAAGTTATTATACTTATTACCAAGTTATATGAATGATAAAACAGGTTACACGCCTTTTATTTCGCTAATTACACGTTTAATGATTCTGTTGACTTTTTCGGACAACGTTTGACTCGACAAACGACCTAGTTAGGATTGGAATCAGTGAGTACCCTTTTAAGGGTTAATTGCCCACATAATTACCAACTTATAACAACTTTCATGTCGACAAAACCCTGGACCGTTTGTGTTTTATCGCTAAGTCAAACCGTAGTTACAACGGTTTGACTTCTAGACTATAAACTAAACAAAACTAAGTTAAGAAGGGTCAAGGGTACTTACACAAGTCCTATGAACGATTTGTGATGCTTGGGAATGGTCCTTGTGCTCCAGAAATGCTCAGAGATGCAATTGGAATGAATGATCAAAGTTTGTCAAAATGTGGGACTTTATATATTGATCAAAACTCATTTGATTGTTGACATGTGAGTCTACAATTGATCATGGATGCTTACAAGTGTTCCCTATAGCCTAAATACCATTTATAGTCGCCCATGGTATGATAAACAAGCAATTGGAGTCGGTTATAAACCTTAACAGGCAGCTGTCCTGTTTTTCTGCATCTGAGGTCCTGACGCGGCCAGCCTGAGATATTGTCAATTCTTACGCGGGCCGCATGGGCCTTGTGTTCAGGTTTCAAACTTTCCTTTTATTGCATTTCAGTCCCCGGTCCTCCTAAACGTCGCTTTCACTTTCATTCTTGCATTTTAAACCTTTAAAATTGACATTTTGGGGCTTTAAGACTTATACCCTCTTTGTCAAGTCCTCGGGTAACTTTGTGATTACCCGAAAAACCCAAATTTTCAATATTAACGATTCTAACCCTCACACACGAATTTTATCATAACTTTCTCATACGGTAACGAAACTTGGTGAAATTTTTATGGTGCATTCTAGTGAGCATAATTAATCGTTACAAGGCTTCGGGTTTGCTAAAAGGTCACTCAGAGGTATATCTTAACATGTTGACACATTTAACCCCTGTTGTTTGAAATCTCTCACTTTCTTTCAAAATTCGCTTCGTATGATCCATGATCCATTCGTTTAAGGTTATAAACATCATGTAGGGTTATTGTAAAGTATATTTATTCATTGTTAACGTCTTGAACCCTTATTTTCACATAATTTCTTTGTTTGTCAACTTTAGTCCCTCTAAAGTATTCTTTCACACGTTCAAAGCTTATGACACGTGTCAATACATTATTGGACGTAAATTTTCAAGGTGTTACACTTACGCGGGCCGCGTCAGACCATCAGATGCAGAAACTTTAAACAGCTTCCTGTATTCGCGCTTAATCGACCAAAAACGGATGTTTCACTTCATGTGCGACCCCTAGGCAACCCCTAGAACACTAGAGACACTTGTGGGAAGGTTATGGTCTGTAGTAGACTTATTTGTCAACAAATTGTGGAGCCTTGGTTACTATATAAAGCTCCTAAGTGCAACACTTTGATCATTCACTCCTCAAACAACTTCTGATCAATTGTGGAGCATAAGAGCACCTTCCAGGCCTTCCTAATCGATCATTAGACACTTGTAAGTTTGCTTAACCTTCTGTAATTGAGTTTAGCTTAGTTATTTAGCTACGAGTCAAACCGTCGTAATTACGGTTTGACTTCGAGATTAATTAATAATGGCTCAGTCAAATCTCGAATTAAAAGTAGTTATAAGTTGGTAATTATGTGGGTAATATACCCTTAAAAGGGTTCCCCCTGATTCCCACTCTAACTAGGTCAAATGTCGGGTCAAACTTGTTAATAAAAAGTCAACAGGATACTTAGTTTCTAATTTATGCATGATTAGCAATGTAGAACACATAAAACCTGTTTGATCATTAATATAACTTGGTAATTAGTGTAAGAACATGTCTAAACATGTTCAACCCGACAATTTACTGTTTAGACCCTGTTCGGAACCGAAAGTCGCAAAGCTTTGACTTTTGCTTTGACTTCAGTTCTGACCCGTTTTGGTATGTTTTAGAAATACCTTAGAGCTTTATTTGGACCAGGTAACATGCTTGTATAACCCTCTGTGATTATACACCATGGTTCATTAGTTAACCAATTAATACGCATGATTCCGTTAATTGCTCATATGTTGACCATTATGCCCTTTTCACCTTAAAACGTGATTTTTGGAAATGTAAAAGAGTAGAAACTTTAATTACTGATATTTAAACTTGCATACAAAATTTGACATCAGCTTGAGGTGTAGATTAAGAGTTATGCTCGTTAGCGTAAAATGAAAGCTTTATGTTAATAAAACGGCGTAATTAGCGTATAGCCTGGTTAAGCCTACTTTTTGATATCAAAATCTTTACCCACTGATGTAATATATTATTTTGGGATTTTATAATATTTTTAATTTATTTTAGGCTGAACATAACTTATAGTCGTAGGCTTAATCCGGTAATTGTCGGTTTTGCCCTTACGGGCTATAAAATGAGTTTTACACATCTAATTAACTCCAAACCCTTTGCTACTGATCACATATGATAAATAAATTATTTTAAGCCTTCTGGAATAATAAAAATATCAGCTTATTATATCGAACCCGGAAATGGCTTCTAATCGCCTTTTTAAGCGTTTTTAACGCATAGTATGTACTAGAATTATTTTAAACATACAAGGGTTGATACCTACTAATATTTGAGGAAAATTATAATATTTTAACAGTAAGCAAAGGTTGTTTAACTCAGACTTCAGTTTTGAGCTTTTCGGCTTATGTGAAATTACCAAAATGCCCCTACGGTGCGTAGTTTGGTTATAGTTGATAAATTTCACATATATACTTTACCCTACTGTTATAACTAAGTAAAATAAGTATTTTTGCTGATTATATCAGACCTGTAACTCAGGATACTACTTAAACTCTTTTATCACCTTTTAAATGACCAAACTACCCCTACGGGGCATAGTTTGTATTTAAATCTGTTTCGGGCATAATAAAAGACAACTTACTGATGTCACAACATATTTGAAGTATATTAACTTAGGAAACCTGTAAATGGCTCATATGAATACCCGTTACGCTTATTACGCGTTCGGTTTGGTTTATGTAACTAGTTTACATAAATTAGCCTAAACGGGTCAAACCTTAACGGTTTTATCTCAAAATCCAGAATGTGTATGAAATACCCATATTAAGCAAGTCTCTGAACTTGCCGGGTCTAAATCACATTCTATCCGGTATTCGCTTAATCGTGCGTACGAACCGTATTTTTGAAACTAACCGGTCTAAGCCTAAGCGTAATTAAAGGCCCGTTAGGATTCTAATAGGTTATTATAAACCTTTGTTCCAGAATAGGAGACCAGTAAAAGCTACGTGCATATTGCTTATTGTGATTATTACATTGCTCAGGTAAATACTTTTAACTTATTTTCCATATACGGGCTTGGGTTACGGTATATAGAATACCGCTTGATCGGGCATCAAATCTTCCATCGTTGGGTGGTTAATTGAATAATTTGATCGGCTCGTTTAAACAGTTTTGTTTACTTAAAAGCCTTTGGGGGGTTAATGACCATGTCCCGGATATCCTTGGCATCATTTTACGAAATGGCCACGACCTAAGCGCGGAGTGTAGGCGTACACTCGTCAGTGCATAAAAAGTTGATGTGGTGTGTCTATTGATCTTTAACCCGGTACGTCCGGGCTACTGAACGCATAAGGAACATGTAATTCGTTCACAAGATTATATATTTAAATAATTCTCCCAAGTTATAAAATGTTTATGCCACGTGCATCCAAATCAATTTTCAATCATTTTCTAAAATGAGTCAGTTGATTGTATTTACCAGTGTAAACTGACGTATTTTCCCAAAAAGATTAAATGCAGGTACTAAGCGTAATTGGCTGGGATTCCTCCGTAGCATCAATAGAAGTCTCGCAAGCTTAAGATGCCTACAGTCTGTTGAACTATTATTTATTTTTGATCCTTTTGTGGACGAACCTTCAACTATTGTGATACACGATATTACAATGTTATTAAAGTTGAATCGTATTTTATTCATTTGCTTCCGCAGTGCATATTTATATATTGTGTTGTTTGACTATTATGTTGCCAACCACGTCACGATACTCCCCACCGGGCCCACCGGTGACACGTGGAAAGTAGGGGTGTGACACTAATCTCACTGATTAATCCCCAGATGTAATAGGAGATTAATACTGGTTCTGGTGAAGCTAGGGTTGGCACTATTCTAGCATATTCAAAGAATACAGTAGTGTAACCCTTACAGTCAACTCCAGTCATTCTAAGGTTTAAGAACTTATTAGCAAACTGTTCTTTTTCATTGGGTGGACAAAATTTCCTTTCAACCTTAGTCTTAAACTCAGTCCATTCCATATTATAGACTTTTTCACTTCCTCTAGACTGGAGGATAGTGTTCCACCATTCTAGTGCAGCATTCTTAAAAAGATTGTAAGCAAACATGATTTTGTCTTCCTCTGCACACTTGCTTATTTTTAAGACTGCCTCTGTCTTTTCTAACCAGCGTAGAGCTGCAATGGCTCCTTCATTGCCCGAGAATTCTATAGGTTTGCAGGACCAGAATTCTTTGTAAGAACAACCATAAGACATGGTTCTTCTTCTTTTTGGAATGGGCAATTGAAGTAACGGTCCATTGTTCACGCCGTGACTGGGTTCAGCTGGTGGTCGCTTACTTCCATTATTACTTTTATTTTCTGCTTCCTTAACCGTTTTGATAATATATGGCATAGCATCTATAATCCCTTGTGCCACTATGTGTTGGATGACACTATTATCTATCTGGTTGCCGTTATTATCGTTATTCTGGTTTTCTTGATTCACTTCATTGTCCATCTGGATTATAAACAATTTCCAATTATTAATATCACAGAGCAATGTTTAATGCGAATACTCACACAAACAACACATTGATCAAAATCGTCTTGCATTGCGACATTTACTCTATTTTATATATTATGTATCTAATACAAACCACAACAGGAATTTAAAATACAATACTAGTATGCATCCATAATTATTGGATTATCTATCTTAGTGGATCTCTTTTTTTTCAAGTTACACACACACACACACACACACATATATATATATATATATATATATATATATATATATATATATATATATATATATATATATATATATATGTTTGTATTATTACTACTATCAGTGAGGGTCCATCCAATACTGCATATTACGCTCGTACGTACTTCCAAACGAGCCTCTCTCCTATTTGTCTTATCTTTTCACTTTCATCTAATAAGGGCACAGGGGGCGGTCCGTGATGGACCTTGTATCACTCGTTGATGTATCACTAACACCGTCGCCACCACCTATATCACGAGTGATAGTTTTGACGCGTTGATATTATCATGCGTTGAACATATTGATGAATGAATGTGTATGACTTGTACATTGTGTATTAATACTTGTACATTGGAATCCCATCACTAGTGATACCACCCCCACTACAATTCTATCACTAGTGATAGAATATCGGGTGATGACATGACATGATTTGATTGGATATTGGGAGTGATAGAAATCTATCACTAGTGACCACCCCCTCCCCCCTAACTCCTCACCAAAAGTGCGGAGTTCCTGCATGATTTCGGTACTCATGGGTGGTGCGGGTGCTGGTATTTGGTCAGGTTACTGGGGCATCGGTTCTTCATACGGGTATGGGTTCTCTAGGATTTCCCGAATATATTAGTCATTATCCCAGTATGGATCTAGAGGGTCAAGGTTTGGATAAGGTGCTACTGGGTTTTGTATGGGCTTCTCCTGTGGGTAGACTTCTCGATAATCCCTATGGTCGTCAAACCATGGGTCATAATTTGGAGGATGGGGTGTTGAGACTCTAGGGATTTCGTTTGGGTCGGAAGCAGGTAATGGGATCTGGTCTCCTGGGTTAGGTTCTATTTCCATGGGTTGAGTTAGGAACAAGGGTAGTGGCTGTGGTGCAATGATTTGTTCTAAGTTTGGGTTTGCGGCAGTGGTAGCTAGTATGTGGAAATTGGCCAGTCTCCTATTGATTATATCCTGGGTTTGAGCATTCATCTCCCTATTTGCAGCTGCTAAAGATCTCTGTTGCTGTAATTTCCTCATGCTTTTCCTACGCTCGTGAGCTCCCCGACTGAACCATTCTCTCTTTTTGGTAGGGAATGGCTCTTCGGATTGCGCTTTGAATATAAAGATCCCCTCTTCTGTGTCAGCTGAATACCCCGAGGGGGTAGGCTGGGAAGAAGTTCCTTCATCTCTAGGAGAACTAGACAATTGACGATAGGCGTCCGATGGTCCTTGATCACTCATACTGTGAACTAACAAATTGTCAAATAACCCAAAACAATAATATACACATATGCACATAATCCCATAGATTATTTCCTAACAGAATTGACAATTTCAATGTCAGCAGAACACTTATGTGGCTGAAATCAGTGGATGTAGCTCTGATACCACTTCTCTGTCGCAACCCCCGGCCCCTATCTCTGGGGAACGGGCGGCCGCGACCCAGTATCAGTGGTATCGGTGTTTATCAGTTTGGCAGAGAAATTTACATCAGGACCGTAGTTAGGAAATATTTTATCAGAGTAAAATACCACATTTTTATAATAATAAATACATGGTAAAAACCTAAGTTTCCATTACAAACATGTTTATAGGGATAAACCCCAATTTCTTTATTTAGGTAACTTTTAAAGCCACATTTTCCAAGCCTTCAGTGCTTACTTAGCTTTCACATTTTGTTACCTGAAACACATTTTAAAAACATTTGTCAGTGGGAAATACTGGTGAGTGAATCCCAGTTTAATCAAGACATGTTTTATCATTTTACAGTATTGAGGGCGATCTCGCAATTATATTTGTTTCTAATTCTTACTTTAATTACCACCCACGGCACTGTCAATCCTGACTTGTGGTCATGTTACTACTCACAGTGTAGTAACAAATTTTGTATACAAAACCCCAGCATACCGACGATAATTGTAGAATTACAAATACTCAATCACTGCTAATTGTAAGGTAAAACAATTGAGGTTTTTGTAAAAACAGTTTACAAAAAGGTTTCACAAAAAGGAGATTACTCACATTGCTAATTTAGGTATTTTCCTTGTGACTTCCTGGTTATAATCTATTAATTAAAACAATGCGCACGCGTTAGTATAATAACCCAATTTACATTAGTTATACCCTCCCCGAGACATAACTCCAACGACTACGTCGGGCAGAGCCTCGACAAGAGTTACGGAGCACTAGATCAATCGGGCAGCGTATCTAATACGTAACCGGGGGTTATAATACTTACAACGAGGCAGAGCTTCGCTAATTAAGGGGGTATTATGCCCGGAAATTACTTATACTATAGAGAAATCGAGAGAGAATTTTGAATTGTGAGCGACTGAAAATGAGAGCCGATGGCCTCTATTTATAGTTCTGATCCGACAGTCTCTAGCGGCCCGCGAAGGAGACACAAGGGGCTGTCGCGCCCCGCGAGCTAGGTCAAGTAGGGCGTAGCTTGGCTGAGTAAAAATCCTAGCCACGTCGAGTCAAAGGCCATGTGTTGTAACCGGGTTGAGCCTGGTGGCACTAGGTCGCGCCCCGCGACAGATTAAGTGAAGTCTGTCGCGCCCCGGGACAAACATATTTTATTATTTTTATTTTATTTTTATAAAAATAAATGTATTTTGGGCCATTTTACGTATACAGGGTGTATTTTAGGACGTATAGGGGTGTTATAAGTATTTTAGGATATATTTAGGAGAGTTGTTATAAAATCCACACCCGTTAACTTAGTCCACTTATTTTGTTATTTTCAGTATGGAAAAAATTAAAGCTAATAGGTGTGAAATGAAAATAATACTTCTTATTAATAAAATAGAAAAAAAAACACCAAAATTCCTTCCCTTAATTCTTCATCCTTGCGGACTCCCCCTCGACTGAGCACCACCAAAGATGGTGGTTAACTGGGTTTGCATCCGGGCACAACTTTCTTGTGGCCAGGGGGTGTCCTGACTGATTTTTCGCTCGTAGTGCTAGTTTTACCAAAAATTATGAAATTTTGTTTTGAGTAAACTATCATTTTGGTCAACGAAGTTTGGTCACTTTAGTTCAAAACTCAAACCTTTTGAATCTGGGTCCCTGTGGTTTCAGTTTTATTGTCATTTTGGTCCAAAAGTAAAATCAGCTCAGATTCTCAAATAAAATCCTGGTATTTTGTCATTTTCCTCAGGGGCAAAATGGTCATTATAAGTTTTTTAACAAATTATTAATTAAAATAATAAAATTAAATAATGTTCTTTGACCTGTAAAAGCAGAGATTTCACCCAACCATCATCTTCTCCAAACCCACCCTAATGTAATGCAGAGATTGTAAACCGCCACCACGTCTGGGTACAACAGTTGTCGACTTGCTTCTTTTGAATACAAGATTATTGTTTCGATCTGCACTATGAACACCATCACCCAGATCTTTCTTTTTCTTCTTTTTTTGACCGAGAAGATAAAGTATCCGGGACCGGTTAGAATGAGAATGAGAATGTGGATGAGAATGATGCTAATGAATATTATCATGATAGTGACAATTATTAGGGTTGACAATGGTATTTGTTGAGTTTGTTAAACATGGTGGTGGTACTGCAGCAAAAGAAGATAAAGTGGTGTTGGTGGTGCTAATGTCAGATCTAAAAGAAGGCAATGAAGGGAACATAGCAATAGGAAAAGAAGAAGACACCAACTTGCCTTACTTTTCTTGAAGACAAAATGCACAAATGCCACCAGCTGGTGTGTTGTTCTTGAATGGTCACACAGTGCACAACATGCTTCCATCACCGGTGTCTTCTTGCATCCCATCCATGATTTCAAGATTATCAAGATTCAAGTTTCAAGATTTTGGTTTAACCCCACAAAGATATAAGCTTTTTCAATCTGGGTTTCTTGGTACCTTTCTTGATCTTGATGTATTGTGTTGATGGTGTTTGTGAGTGAGAGTGGGTGTGTGAGAGACAGAATGGGTCAATAGGTAAGATCAAAGAACATTATTTAATTTTATTATTTTAATTAATAATTTGTTATGATAAAACTTATAATGACCATTTTGTCTCTAAGGAAAATGATAAAATACCAGGATTTATTTGAGAAATCTGAGCTGATTTTACTTTTGGACCAAAATGACAAAAAAACTGAAATCACAGGGACCCAAATTCAAAAGTTTGAGTTTTGGACTAAAGTGACAAAAGTGACCAAACCTCAGGGACCAAAATGACAGTTTACTCTTTTGTTTTTGTAGCGTAAAATATTGAATTTTTATGAGTCCGGCCATCACTTATTTGGATTTTGAGAGTCTGGCCCCCTTGATTTTTTTTTGTTTAAGCTCCGCCATTGAGTGTGTATACTTATATTATAGTTTTACTAACACAAGTATTAAGGACATTTCACACGAAAATAACATAATATGTGGAAGGAGTTAATGGGTGTGGATTTAACTTCAACAAAAATGAAAGTTCTGACACGGTTTTGGCAGAATTTGAACTATTGAATTCAAATGGTTATTTACAAATTAGGAACTTTTATTCCAATTATCTTATCCTATTATTGAATACTACAATAATTAATTTATATATATATAGAGAGGGTATCATGAGAAAACTATATCTAAATGAGAAAACTAGAAAACTAACTAAAAAGCCTTAAAAAAAGCTAAAAAACATACAATTTTTTTTTATAATTTTTTATAAAAAATCGCTAGTTTTTATGCACGGAAAAAAAATTTCAAAAAAAAAATCTGTTGTACTGCACATGTGCATTATATGTGTACTACACATTTGCACTATATCCGTAATAGTGCACATGTGTAATACAACAAAAAATACTTTTTTTTTCCATGCATAAAAACTAGCGATTTTTTTATATAAATTTGTAAAAAAAAAAAATTGGTATGTTTTTAAGCTTTTTTAGTTAGTTTTTTGGTTTTCTCATGATTCATTCCCTATATATATATAGGGTAAATTACTTTTTGAGTCCCTGTGTTTTATGGGTTTTAACCACTTGAGTCCAAAAGCAAAAAGTTTAACGACCTGAGTCCCTATAAGCATTTTCTTTAACCATTTGAGTCCAAATTTCTAACACTGTTTGATTTTTTTGGTTAAGTATTGCTAAACGACTAAAATACCCTTATAATTAAAAAATATAAAAAAATGCTCTATCTCTATTACATCTCTTTCTCCCTGTGTATTCTCACCTTCATCTCTCCCTCTCATCTTTCTTTCTCTCTCTAGACCACCATCAACACCACCACCGTCACCACCACAGCCACAACCACCTCCGTCTCCAACCACCACCTCCGCACAGCCACCATCCCCACCACTCAAAACAATAACCAAAAAAGCAGCTCAACTCTTCAACACAAATTTCAACAACCAAATTCATCTTCAATTCAAATGTGAATTGCATCAAATTCCAAATGTCTTCGTGTTCAGTTGAGAATCAAAACCCTAACAATCCATCCTTACCCTTAAACTGGTCAAACCTCTGGCTCAATTACTTAAAAATATTGGCCCTCGAGTTCGGATAAGAATATTACTTACCATGCTACTAGAAAGGCAGTTAGATAATAAGCAGTGTTCAGTAACCCATACGACAGTATCCCTTAAATACCATATCTTCTAAGCTTTTCCAATATCCTGAAATTTGAATGGACAATAATCGCATTAATACACAAATCTCAAAACACAAGTAGCAATATGATTTACTATTTTCACATTGGCTGCATCTCATTATAATATGACCCTTTTGCTCAAAACGTAAACAGGGAATATCTTACCGCCGTTTCTTCTACCGACCACCACCACCTCCGCCGCCACCATCACCTCCGCCGCCGTTCCTTCTACCGACCACCACCACCTCCGCCGCCGTTCCTTTCATCATCATCCGACACATGCTGATTTGTAGTTAACAATTTGGGGAAAGTAAAAAATTAGGGTTTCTTTTTCTAGGGTTTCGTTGAACTTTTGTTGGATAGGTGGAGAGGGAGAGGCGACGGAGACATGGTGGTCTCGTATGCAGGCGGTCGTTGACAGTGGTGGTGGTCTCGTATGCAGGTGGTGGTTGACAGTGGTGGTTGACGGTGCGGTTTGCAGGCGGTGACAGTGGTGGTTGACGGTCAACGGAAGGTGGTAATAGTGGTGGAGGTGCGGTGGGGATGGTGGTGGTGTAGTGGTGTGAACGGTGGTGGCGTAAGGGTCTAGATGAGAGAGAGAAGGGATGAAAGGTCTGAGTAAATTTTGTGTATGCAGGTGTGGACAACATTATATATAGGATTTATTTTATATAATATTAATTATAAGGATATTTTAGTCATTTAACAATACTTAACCAAAAAATTCTTAGAAATTTGGACTCAAATGGTTAAAGAAAATGCATATAGGGACTCAGGTCGTTAAACTTTTTGCTTTTGGACTCAAGTGGTTAAAACCCATAAAACACAGGGACTCAAAAAGTAATTTACCCATATATATATATAGGATTAAGTTCAAGAGTGAACAACTTCTTGAGAATGAACTGTGTGTACTAATCTTGACCCTTGATCAGTTTGTAGATTAAAAGGGTGAGGTTGACATTATCCAGGATGTTTAATTAAAATCCCTTAATTCTAATTATTTCTCTCTGTCTCTATCTCTCATTTCTAATTATTTCTCTATCATTTCGTTATCCATAGATTTTGTTTTAATTTTAGCTTTAATATTGTTTTTCATTTATTATCTATATATATAGATACCATAATATATTGTTCTTAACTTTTTATAATTTTCAATAAAGATTGAAAATTTTCTCTGAGATTGAAATTGTAATTATTTTTGGGCATTAACTCTTTTTTTTGAATACATGATGAAGTTATTTATTTTTGCATACATGTGATATATTTCGTTTTCATTAATTTCATAGTTTTTATATGAATCTACTCGTGCGCATGCATAACATACTATATGTTTTTAATATACACATACGTAACCATTTTTTAATATAATACACAGATGTATAAAAGAATGTACACATGTGTATAAACTAACAGCTGTGTATCTTATATAACCTGACAGTTAGTGAGACTGTACACATGTGTATAAACTAACAGTTGTGTATCTTGTATAAACTGATAGTTAGCGAGACTGTACACATTTGTATAAACTAAAATCTGTATATCTTATATAAACTAATACTAGCGAGACTGTACACATGTGTATACACTAACAGGTGTGTATCTTGTATATACGGAAACTAGCAAGATTTTAGGGATTTTGATTATATTGTTTAATAAATGCAATTTACAAAAGACGCAAATACCCTTATGTCAATTAATTTAAAGGGATGTTATAACATTATAATTACAATCTTGTCATTATTTAAAAATCTTTAGATGACGTAATCCAATAGCCCAGATTAGTTCATACAGTTCACTCTCAACCTAGTGTTCTCTCTAGAACCCTACCATATATATATAAATTGTAATACACAAAATAAAGTATGTGATTGTTGAGCTGTCAAAAAAGCTCATGGCTCAGAGTTTGCTCGAAGATCACTTGGTTTGGTTTGTTTGTTAATTCAACTCGGTTTAGCTCGAATTATTTTACTTTTAATGTATTTTATTTTTATATACGTATATTGTATTATAAAATTTTGGCTATTATTTGCATGTACTCGGTAGTGAAGTTATTATGTATGACATACCTAGTAGTGATTATGAAGCTAATGAACTCATACTGTAGTTCAATGACATTTGAAACTTACTTAAGATTTTGTTAAACTTGATTTTAGCATGTAAGGTATTAGGTTGAACTTATTTCGGTTATGTTCTTTTATCCATTGAATGATATTTTATACTATTGATTTCTTTTAGCTATATATTAAATTTTCTTTATAAATTCGAATATAACCAAGGCGAGCCAAGCCATCTTAGTTAGAAAACAAGCCAAGTTCGAGCATAAATTTTCAACTCGGTTTCAAATCCGATCCGACTCGGTTAATAATCGAGTTGATTTATACATACTAAAACAATGATCTCTTTCAATAAAATACAATTTGGTTTTCAAACGTATAATAGTGATCGTAATCATGCTGGTATGCCTAACAAAAGCGACCCTAATCTAACTTGTAGTATAAACAAATACAACCAATCTCTCCTCATTTTTCATATTTAAACACAACCAACCACACCTACCCGAATATGAAAAAGAGTAGCAAGCATATTGACATCTTTGATATAGAACTAATTTTAAGAATAAATGCATGAGTATAAGTGATGTTTATTATTAAAAAAACACAGAAACATGTTGGTTTTATGTGTAAAGGTTTGTTAAAGGACTTTAGAAAAAACAGAAAGATACATATAACTCAATTGTCTTTTTATTACAAACTAGAATTACCACCCGCCGCAATGCGGCGGTGATGCGTTAGTTATATATCATATTAGATGAAAGGCAAATGTTTCTTACATGACCGCGAGCCTGTGTGTAAAATATGGAAAATAATAACTGAGCCGATCTATGACCCACACATTGCAACAGACCTATCAAACGGAGAAAAATAGACGCGTTGTGACGAACTTGTCAAACAGGATAAAGTAGATGAAAAAATGTTGAACTCCACACGCACATTGCATGTTAACTCGGAAAATCTAGAACGAAACGTTAAACACAAAACTTGCGATAGATGAAAAGTATATGGGGTCAAAGTTGCAAAAGTTGAAAAGCTTTAGGTTAAAAGTAAGAAACAAATCAAAGTGGTTAAATCGTAACATATGGAAATTTTTGAATTAGAAGTGAGAGTTCAAATTAATTAAAGGGGTTAGATTGTATAAGATGAAAACTTTTGAAGTAGAAGTGAAAAATCAAATTAATCAAGGGGGTTAAATTACCAAAGGTTAAAACCTTAAACTAAAATTGTCAAAGATTGATACTTTAGAGTTAAAAAGAGAAAATTCCAATTATTTTTTGAAACACTCCCAAAGCTAAAAGTACAAGACATCTATGCATATAGAAGTTGGTAATTTATAGGTTTATAACTAGAATTATCACCCGCCGCAATGCGGCGGGGATTCTTTAGTTATAACTAAGTCGATTTAGGACGCATACGTTATGTTGAACCTGTTAAACAGGAAAAGAAATAGACGATGCAAAAACGTTCATCCACACACGTACGTTGCGTCGTGTTAACTCGCAAAATTTAGACCGAAACGTGAAAACGCTAAACCAAAGACGCACGTTGCGATGTTTTAAGTCACAAAATTTAGAACGAAGCATAAAGCGAAAAATTTGCGGAAAATGAAAACTATAAAGGATCAAAGTTGAAAGTAAAAAAAGCTGTGAGTATAGATTGCAAAAGATAAAAGGTTTAATGTTAAAAGTAAAAAACAAATAGTTTTGGGTTAAAAGTAATTTATGAAATACTTTTGGATGAAAAGTAAACAAAAATCTTTTTTTTTTTTTTGAAAAACCCCCAATGCCAAAGTTACAACAACCATATGCATAACTATTTTTCTTTGAAAAACCATCAAAGTGAAGATTACAACACATAAGTAAAAAAGAATCAAAGTGATTAAATCGCAAAAGATGAAAACTTTTGAATTAGAAGTAAAAGAATCAAATTAATCAAAAGGGTTAAATTACCAAAGATTAAAACTTTAAACTTAAATTATCAAAGATTAAAACTTTAGGGTTAAAAATAAAAGAAAGATTAAATTTTTTTAACTTAAATTGTCAAAGACTAAAATTGTAGGGTAAATTGTCAAAGATTAAAACTTTAGGTTAAAAAGGAAACAAAGATTAAAAGTTTAAACTTAAATTGTCAAACATTAAAACTTTAAGGTTAAAAAGAAAAACTTCTATTTTTTTTGAAAGACTCCCAAAGCCAATTGTACAACTATGATATGCACAAATTAGTTGCTTATTAATAAGGTATTAATATTGGTACGAATCACCCTTTTTGTTCAACTGGTCACCATGTAGTCAGACAAGAATAAAATTTATAAGAATATATTCATTTATTGTTATCAAACTATCATTAATTAAAACATGTATACAATCCGTATGTTTGTCAAAATTGGTTGTTAAATATTGCAAACTGTGTCCTTTGTCTTCAATAATTACAGAAAACGTACTCGATGTTTGCAAATTCTTGCAATTTATGTCCTTTAGCCCTAACTCAGTTAATTTTTGTGGTTAAATCTGACCAAACGGACCCCACATGAAGGTATTTTTGTGGTTAAATCTGACCAAATGGACCCCACATGAGAGTAAAATGACCAAAATACCCTCATGTGGGGTCAATTTGGTCATATTTAACCACAAAAAATTAACTGAGTTAGAGCTAAAGGACATAACTTGCAGGGTTTTGCAAACATCGAGTACGTTTTCTGTAATTATTGAAGATAAAAGACACAGTTTGCAATAAGTGACATACATAAAGGACGATTTTTTTAATTTACTCTTAAATATTTTAAAACAACCACCAAAAGAACTTATAACTTAGTGATACTAAGGTTTATGAAAATGTCTCTCTCTTTATGAGTTTAATTGTTCAAGTCTTATAAAGAGCATGTGAGTTAGCTTGTCATAAAAATATTAAAAATAACTATTTTACATGTAATTTCTAAACGATTTTTGGGGAGCTCCTTGAGATCGACTTTGTCCGCTGAACGATTTCCATAATAAGGGTGAGATTAGTAGGGGGTGTGCCTCTTCCTTCATCGCTTTAGTGCCAAAAAATAAAGACCCTCTTAGTCTCAATGAGCATAGGTCGATCAGCTTGGTGGGGGCCATCAACAAAGTAATTTCTAAAGTATTGGCAAACCGTTTAAAGGTTGTTCTTGGATCCGTGATTTCCGATACACAATCTGCGTTTTTGAAAGGCAAGTTTATCTTAGACGGCCCGTTGATTCTGAATGAGGTTACTAACTGGATAAAAAAGAATAAGAGAAGAGCGTTCTTGTTGAAGCTGGACTTTGAAAAGGCCTATGATAACGTAAACTAGGGTTTTTTGGATATGGCGATGCGGCAAATGGGTTTTCCTCAGTTATGGTGCCAGTGGGTCTTTGGGGTCCTCTCGTCGGCTAGGGCCGCGGTTTTGGTAAATGGAGCTCCTACATTCGATTTCCCCTGTCTAAAAGGAATGAGGCAGGGTAACCCCCTCTCCCCGTTCTTATTTCTATTAGTGATGGAGATTCTTTCTTGTTGCCTCGATAGATGTCACACCCCGAATTTCCACGTGTTACCGGTGGGCCCGGTAGGGGAGTATCGTGACGTGGTTGGCAACATAATAGTCAAACAACACAATATTTAAATGCACAGCGGAAGCAAAGTATAGATTTAATTCAACCAAACGATATTGTAATATTAAGTATCACAAATAGTCGAATATAAATCCACAGGTAGATCCAAATAAAAGGAAACAAAAGTTCAACAGTTTATGACATCCAAGCTGGCGAGACTTAATGTGGATGCTAGGAGACAAGCCAGCCTATTTCGCGTAGTACCTGCACTTAACCTTTTTAAGAAAAATACGTCAGTTTACACTGGTAAATACGATCAACCGACTCATTTTGAAAAGAGTTTAAGAAAAATTCATTTAAGGCACAAGGCACAAATAATATTTTATAACTTGGGATAATTATGTAAATATATAAACTTGTAAACGAATTACATGTTTCTTATGCGTTCAGTAGCCCGATCCGTAGACCGGGTTAAAGATCAATGGACACACCACTTTATATAATGAGACACTGACAGGTGTACGCCTACACCTGAGTGCTAAGGTCGTGGCCATTTCGTAAAATGATGCCAGGGATATCCGGGACATGGTCATTAACCCCCCAAAGGCTTTAAGCAAACAAAACATTTCAAAACAGAGCATATCAATGATTTAACCTCTATTCGATTAAAGATTCAATGCTGGACCAAGCGGTATTTTATATACCGTACCCCAAGCCCGTAT
Organism: Helianthus tuberosus; assembly: GCA_030545235.1. Lineage (NCBI taxonomy): Eukaryota > Viridiplantae > Streptophyta > Magnoliopsida > Asterales > Asteraceae > Helianthus > Helianthus tuberosus. Next base: position 20,211,970 of record CM060421.1, read on the forward strand.
AGGGAAAATAAGTTAAAAGTATTTACCTGAGCAAGTATAGTTCAAAATCAGCGAGTGCAAGTATCTTTTACTGGTTCTCCTAATCTGGAACGAAGGTTTATAATAACCTATTAGAATCCTAACGGGTCTTTAGTTAAGCTTACGCTTAGACCGGTTAGTTTTAAAGATACGGTTCGTACGCACGATTAAGCGAAGACCGGATAGAATGTGATTTAGACCCGACAAGTTTGAAGACTTGCTTAATATGGGTATATGATACACATTCTGGATTTTGAGATAAAACTGATAAGGTTTGACCCGTTTCAGCTAATTTATGTAAACTAGTTACATAAACCGAACCGAACGCGCATGAAGCGTAACGGGTATCCGTAAGAGTCCTAAACAGGTTTCCTAAGTTAACATGCCTTAATTATGTTGTGATATCAGTAGGATACCTTCCGTTATGCCCAAAACGAGTTTAATTCATAATTATGCCCCGTAGGGGTATTTTGGTCATTTTAAAGATTATAAAAGGAATTAATTCAACTCCTGTGATCCGGGTCTGAATAAATCAGAAAAATACTTTATTTCAACAGGTTATAACATTTGGTGTTAAGTCTTATGAACCAAAAGGGTTTTAAACTCAAACTACGCGTATAATACGCGTATAAAGCCGTTTTAAGCGACGTACGGGTTAAAATACGATTCTGAGTTTTCTGATTAAATAAACAGGCTCAAAACAATCCATTTATTATTTAAAATCAGTAGCAATTGGATTGGCGTTAAACGGATTTGTAAAACTCATTTTATGGCCTAAAAGGGCATTTTCGGTATTTACCGAATTAAGGCGCTAATCCAAGCTTATGATCAGTCTAAAAATAATTAAAAATCTTTAAAAATCCCAAAATATTATTTAACATCCGTGAGTAAAAGATTTGGTGTCAAAACTGAGTTTAGATATGTTTTACGCTAATGGCGCCGTTTAATTAATAAACATGTTTATAAATACGCCATTAAGCATAACTCCTAATCTAGACCTCCGATTGACGTGAAATTTTGCAGACATGTTCAATAATCAGTAGTAAAGACTTTTGCACTTTTACATTTTCTAAAATCTCGTTCTACGGTCATAAGGGCATTATGGTCATTATTTAGGCATTTAACGGAAACATCGGACGATTAGGGATTCGAGTGGTATAAACGCAGAGGCTTATACACACAAGTAACTAGGTCCTAATGGAACTTTAAGGCATGTCTAAACCTATATAAATCGGGTCAGAACTGAGGTCAAAGCAAAAGTCAAACTTTTGCGTCTCTCGGTTCCGAATCGGTTCAAATCATAAAGTTGTCGAATCAAACAAGTGTAGACAAGTTATAATACTTATTTTCAAGTTATATGACTGATAAAACAGGTTACACGCCTTCCGTATCATTAAATATGCGATTAAGGTTTCTGTTGACTTTTTCGGACAACCTTTGACTCGACAAACGACATGGTTAAGATTGGAATCAGTGGGTGACCTTTTAGGGGTTTATTACCCATATAAATACCAACTTATAACAACTTTCGATTCGACAAATCTCTGGACCGATTGTGTTTTATCTAAAAGTCAAACCGTAGTTACGACGGTTTGATTACTAGGCCATAAACTAAGCATAAATGAATTGAAGAAGATCAAGGGTACTTACACAAGTCTTATGCACGATTTGGAATGTTTGGGATCTGCTGGAAAGCTCCTCAAAATGACCAGAAGTGAATGCAAGATGAAAGATCAAATTTGCAAAGAATGTGGGTCTTCTTATGGTGTTCAAACTTGCATGGATCATCGACAACTAAGTCTAGGAGGAAACAATAACATCCACAAGTCCCCTACTAGCTAAAAACCACTTTAGGGCAGCCCAAGGTATGCCAAAAATCGATCAAAGTCGGTTAATGAACATGCAGGACATCTGTGCATGTTTTCTGTCCAGATAAGGCAGTCGCGTAGCGCGACTGCCAAGACCTTCATGCTCGCGCTACGCGAGGGTGGTGATGACCTGATCAACAAGTTTCATTAATTGCAATTTCAGTCCCTGGTCCCCCGAAAGGTCGTTTTCACTTGGTTTTCTTGCATTTTGAGACTTTATATTTGACATGTGGGGCTTTAAGACTTATACCATCTTTGTTAAGTCCTCGGGTAACTTTGTGATCACCCGTAAAAGCCCTAATTTCAAAGTTGACGGTTCTAACCCTTGCACACGAATTTTATCACAACTTGCTCATACGATAACGAAACTTCATGAAATTTTTGTGGTATATTCTAGTGAGCATAATTAATCGTTACAAAGCTTCGGGTTTGTCAAAAGGTCACTCAGAGGTATAACTTAAACATGTTGGCACATTTAACCCCTGTAGTTTGTAATCTCTCACTTTCTTTCACAATTCGCTTCGTATGATCCATGATCTATTCGTTTAAGGTTATAAACATCATGTAGGGTTATTGCAAAGTATATTTATTCATTGTTGACACTTTGAACCCTTCTATTTACACAGTTTCACTGTTTGTCAATTTTAGTCCTTCAAGAACATTCTTTCACACGTTCAAACCTATGACACGTGTCAACACGTTATAGGACGTAAATTTTCGAGGTGTTACATCCTCACCCCCTTAAAAGAAATCTCGACCCGAGATTTACTGAAATAAGTAAGGGTATTTTTCTTTCATGGTGGACTCAACCTCCCACGTATACTCGGGACCTCTACGGGCATCCCATTTGACCTTTACAAAAGGTATATGCTTCCTTCGAAGCTTCCTCACCTGTCGATCTTCGATCGACAAAGGTTTTTCCACAAATTTCAAGCTCTCATCGATATGCACATCTGTATAGGGTATAACCACTGATTCGTGAGCGAAACACTTCTTCAGATTGCAGATGTGGAACACATTGTGTATACTACTGAGCTCTTCAGGTAAGTTTAACTTGTAGGCAACTGACCCGACACGTTCGATAACCTCAAAAGGTCCTATGTATCTCGGGCTTAGTTTACCTTTCTTACCAAATCGCATCACTCCCTTCCAGGGTGACACTTTAAGTAGGACTTTGTCACCTACTTCGAAGTGAAAATCCTTACGATTTGGATCAGCGTAAATCTTCTGCCTATTCCGGGCAGCTTGGAGATTGTTACGAATCTGGACAATCTTGTCCGTCGTTTCGAACACGATCTCTGGTCCTGATAACTGGACTTCTCCAACTTCCACCCAACAAACAGGCGATCTACACTTTCTACCGTATAATGCCTCAAAAGGCGCAGCCTTTATGCTGGTATGATAGCTATTGTTGTAGGAGAATTCGATCAATGGTAGGTTCTTATCCCAGCTACCTCCCAAATCGATCGCACATGCACGAAGCATGTCTTCCAACGTTTGAATAGTACGCTCACTCTGACCGTCTGTCTGTGGATGGTAAGCCGTACTAAAGTTCAAACGTGTGCCCAAAGATTGTTGGAAGCTTTTCCAAAAATGTGATGTGTATCTAGTATCCCGGTCAGAGATAATAGCTACAGGTATGCCATGTAGGGCCACAATCTTATCAACGTACAGTTGGGCTAACATATCGGAGCTGTAGGTCTCCTTAATGGGTAGGAAATGTGCTGACTTAGTCAGTCGGTCAACTATCACCCAGATGGTGTCATTTCCTTTCCTGGTTTTGGGTAACTTGGTGATAAAATCCATAGTTACCATTTCCCACTTCCAAGTAGGAAGTTCAGGTTGTTATAGCAAACCTGACGGTTTTTTATGTTCTGCCTTGACTTGCGCACACGTCAAGCATTTAGCTACATAGGTAGCTACAGACTTCTTCAAGCCTATCCACCAATAGTTTGCCCTTAGATCCTGATACATTTTATCAGCTCCAGGATGAACAGAGTATTTAGAGCTGTGGGCTTCCTGGAGGATAACATCTCGGAGTCCTCCATAAATTGGAACCCATATCCTTCCATTCAATCTAAGAATTCCATCCTTACTAAGAGATAACTGCTCCTCAGTTACTCCTAGCTTTTCGTTAGGATAATTAGCTTCCAACACAGCTTCCTTCTGTGCAGCTAACAACCTTTCTATCAAATTGTTCTTTATTTCCATGCGCTTGGCATTGATTCGGATGGGTTTCACCTTCTCTTTCCGACTTAAGGCATCGGCGACTACATTCGCCTTGCCGGGATGGTATCTTATTTCACAATCGTAATCATTCAGAGTTTCCATCCAACGGCGTTGCCTCATGTTCAAGTCCTTCTGGTTGAACAGATGTTGAAGGCTTTTGTGATCAGAATAGATCACACATTTGATTCCATATAAGTAATGCCTCCATAGTTTTAGTGCGAATACAACGGCACCCAACTCCAAGTCGTGGGTGGTGTAATTCTTTTCGTGCACCTTTAACTGACGTGAAGCATAGGCAATGACCTTGCCTTTCTGCATAAGCACACATCCCATCCCGGTGTGTGATGCATCACAATAAACTACAAACTCCTCAATTCCATCAGGCAATGTCAGTACTGGAGCATTGCTCAACTTTTGTTTCAGAATAACGAAGGATTCCTGCTGCTTAGGACCCCAGTCAAACTTAATCTTCTCACGTGTCAGTGAAGTCAGGGGTGCAGCAATCCTTGAGAAGTTTTCAATGAATCGCCTATAGTATCCTGCCAAACCTAGGAAGCTACGTATTTCTGTAGGCGTCTTTGGCTCATGCCAATTCATGACAGCTTCGACTTTAGCGGGATCTACTTGGATACCACGATCACTAACAACATGTCCTAGAAACTGGACTTCCCGAAGCCAGAATTCACACTTTGAGAACTTGGCATAGAGCTTTTCTTTATGAAGTAATTCCAGAATGCAGTGAAGATGCTTCTCGTGGTCAGCTTGGTTCTTTGAGTAGATGAGTATATCATCGATGAAAACGATGACGAATTTATCTAAGTGCGGCTTGCAAACGCGATTCATGAGATCCATGAACGCGGCCGGTGCATTAGTGAGCCCAAAAGGCATCACTAGGAACTCGTAATGACCATAACGAGTCCTAAATGCAGTCTTGTGTACGTCTTCATCTCTCACCTTCAATTGATGATAGCCTGACCTTAAGTCAATCTTAGAGAAGAAGCTTGCCCCTTGAAGTTGATCGAACAGATCGTCGATTCTGGGCAAAGGATACCTATTCTTGATAGTGACCTTGTTAAGCTCGTGGTAGTCGATGCACAGACGCATCGATCCATCCTTCTTCTTGACGAATAAAACTGGTGCTCCCCAAGGAGACGAGCTAGGTTTGATGAAACCTTTGGCTAGCAAATCATCTAGCTGCGTCCTCAATTCCTTCATCTCTGTTGGTGCCAATCTATAAGGCGCCCTTGCAACAGGTGCTGATCCAGGAATAATGTCAATTCTGAACTCGACTTGCCTATCTGGAGGCAAACCAGGTAGCTCTTCAGGAAATACTTCCGGATATTCAGAAACGACGGGAATATCCCCAATCCTGGGCTTCGGCTCATCAATAATCACTTGTGCCATGTAGATGACACAGCCCTTCTTCAAACACTTAGAGTCTTTGAGCATAGACATTTTCTCGGGCAGCCCATACTGGGTATCTCCCTGGATAGTAAGTGATTCACCAGACGAAGTCTTGATCATCACTTGCTTCTTATTGCAAATTATCTGGGCCTGGTTATTAGATAACCAGTCCATACCCAGAACTAAGTCGAAACCGGCTAGTTTTAAAGGAAGTAGAGACAAAGGAAAAGAGTGATTCTTAATGGATATGAAACATCCATCTAAAATGGTTGAGGCGGTTTCTAAAGTGCCATCTGCTAGTTCTACCTCATACTTCACACTTAAAGTTCTAACAGGTAAGTTCAACACTTCACAAAACTTATTATCTACGAACGACTTATCAGCGCCCGAATCAAATAACACTCTCGCATAAATATCATTTATGAGAAAGGTACCTGTTATCACGTTGTCGTCCTTGACGGCTTCCTTAGCATCCATTCTGAAGACCCTCGCATTGGTCTTCTTCCCCTCTTCATTCTTCCTTGCAAATTTTGGGCAGTTGGATTTGATATGCCCCTTTTCATTGCAACTATAACACGTTGCGTCCTTTATCTTCTTGCACTCTAGGGTCTTATGTTCCGTAGACTTGCAAATCCCACAAGGCCTTGGCTGGTATTGGGATTTTGAGTCAAGTCTGCACTTTCCAAAATGGTGCTTCCTGCAAATTTTACATCTGGGTTTTTCACCCGACTGCTGACCATCTTTCTTGAATCCTGACCCCTTCTTAGAGTCATTGTTTCCCTTCTGCTTCTTATCTAAACGTCGTGAGTTGTCATCCTCACGCTTCCTTTTCTCGGTATCAGTTTTCCTCTGTGACCTCTGCCTGACGGCATCCAAGGTAAGGGACAATGAAATGTCCGTTACTGACCGAAAAGTAGTTGGTCTGGAGGCCTTCACATTCGCTTTGATCTCCGGTTCCAAACCCCCGATAAAACGAGCTATACGTTTAGGCTCCGGAGTTACCAAGTAAGGAACCAACCTTGACAAAGTGTTGAAACTGGTAAGGTAGGCCTGACAATCAAGGTTTCTCATGACCAACGCCAAGAAGTCAGATTCAATTCTCTCAACCTCGTGTTGAGGGCAGAAATTTTCCTTGATTAGTGCCATGAACTGTTCCCAGGTCATGTTGTATAACGGGACTTTCCCTGTAGCTTGGATCAAGGATCTCCACCAGGCTAAGGCTTCTCCTTTGAAGGATTGTGAGACAAACTTCACTATGTCCCTATTATGGCAACCACTAATATCCACCACAGTATCCATTTCATCCATCCACGTCATGCAATCAACAGCTCCTTTTTCTCCATTAAAGTCTCTGGGTTTGCACGACACGAAGTATTTATAGGTGCAACCCCTATTACGAGGTTCTTGGTTCTGTAGAACTCTTTGGGATGGATTACTCCTTTGATTCGAGGAGTGGTGAGAATTACTGTTGTGGGCAGTGTGGGTCCTGGAGGGTGTTCTTGTGTGTGATGCAGAATGGGTCCTCGTATGGGTACCACTTGATCCATGGTTTTGTCTATCCATAGCTCTATTAACCGCATTGTCTATCATAGCTTGCAACTCTGCACCCGCTACGTTTACATGGGCATTATCATTCACTATCCCCGGGTGACTGTTGACCTCGTTTGAGTCTGCCATATAGCTTAAACTGTAACATATCGACAATAATTTATTGGTGAGTTTATTATAGAATTGTCTTTTATGGCAATTTTTATTAACCGTGGTAAACATAGACCATATATGGTTAATTTATTACTCACATTTATTTAGGATTTATAATATAATTTATCCTAAAAATAATAACAGTTTTATTAGCACATAAGGCCTAGTCACAGGGACAATTTAGATTATAAGCTATGATTTCAGAGAATCAAAGCATGAAGGTTTGAACAAAGTTCATTACCTTTATCAGACAGGGTCACAGACTAATACTGTCTTTTGTCTCATATGAAAACGAGAAGGGCCCGTAGGCATTCCATTACCAATAGATGGTAAAAGAACTGATCATATTTATTAATGATTTAACCCATGATTCAGAGATCATTTATCTGGGTTTAGAATCTTTGAAGAGATTCATATATAATAATAACACGTGTGTATAGCGAATCATGCCTGCCAGGAGTGTTAACATATTTTCAGATGTTAACAAGGATTTGAATCTTTTTAACGAGTTTTACCATCTGGGCCAGGTCTTAAAATGACAAGCAGGCTAGGTTATACTTTTAAGATCCTTAATTAAAATAACATAGGCAGATAGATTTTTAAAAGGAATGATTCCGATTTATTTATTTCATATATATTTTAATTATGCTTAGCAAAGATGAATTTAATAACTTACATTCCATTAAACTAAAAGTTAGTACATTTTGCCCTAAACGGGACTTTTCACATAAACACATGCCCACGCAGGAGCTATACATATAATACATGTCCTCACAGGGACGGTCTACAAAAGTAAATGTCCACGCAGGGACTACTAGAGACAAGTCCACGTAGGGACTAAGTACAATGATAGATGTCCACGCAGGGACTACATACACACATAAATAAATGTCCACGTAGGGACTTGATTTAAACAAGGAATACATCAATATATAATGGGATTTAACGATCCCGCTTCTTCTTTCCCTTCAGCAAGTTTGCCAAACCACTCATGAATCCCTCATTTTTCCTACGCTCCTTCTGGAGGTCTTTCTCAACCTTGTCCAGTCTTTGACGGAGATTCTCCTGTTCTGGTGGAGAAAACCGTGGTGGCTGGTACTGTGGTGGCGGCTGAGCCGGTACTTGATACCCTTGAGCTGGATGTCCCATTCCCCAAGGGGTTCCATATGGACCCTCAGGGTTTTGGGCATAGTAGTTTGCTGCCACTAGGTATGGGTCGGCCTCGGCATAGTTATAGTTATGGTATGATGGCGGTCCGTAAGGGTTGTAAGCTGCCGGAGCAGTAAAAGCAGGGATTTGGTGGCCAAAACCCGGTGATGGCGGTGCAATAGGCGCCGAATTTACCTCCGAAACTGGAACTGAAGGTCCTCCCATATGTGGGCCTTCATATATAGGCGGGTAGTGGCTGCCGCTAGAATGTTGAGGAGTGTTGAGACGAAAATCAACTCCTCGTGCTGATATCCGTGCGCCAGTCCTCCTACGTCTTGGTGGTTCTGGAGGCTGTAGATGAACTGGCGGCGGTGGAGGCGGTGGCGTTTCTGCCACAAAACGTGGATCCCCAGAGGGATCTTGTTGCTGCTGTTGTTGCTGCGGGGTATGGTGAGACGGTGTATGGTGAGATGGTGTATGGTGAGACGGTGTATGGTGAGACGGTGTATGGTGAGATGGGGTATAATACCACGCACACCGTTCGAACCGTGCCATGTGACTATCCGGACCTTGGTATAGTGTTCCGTGAAAAGACGAACCATCTGAAATCACAAAAGGATGGTTCAAGGATCCGGTTGAAGCCTCGACGGGATCTGTGTCCTCGTCCATATCTTGATCACCAGAAAAGTGATCCTCCGGTCCTAGTGGGTTAAAACCCACTTGTTCTGGTAGGTACTCTGCTGGGTTGAACTGACCCCGAAAGACAGGAGTAGGTTCTCCTAAGGAATGTTGCGAATTGTGGGGTTCATTCTCGGACTGAGGCCCATAAGAGTCATGATATGGAGGTGTTGAGGCATGCGAAAAAGATTGTCTGGCAGACTCTTCATATGTCCTCCATAGCTCCCTCGTTTCGTCATTCCTTGTAGAAGTAGAAGAAGTTCGTCGATGTGAAGGTCCTGCCTCATGGTCGTTAGGGGCGCTGATCGGCGCCTTTCCTCGATCTCCTCCTCGTCTAAATCTTGGCGGCATTGTTTAACCTGTTAATATAGCAAAGGTAATGACAAGGAAAAATAAAGGACAAAATTTAAATAAAATTGAACAATTTGGATTATTCCTAAGTTCTTTGTCTAGACTCGAAGATTTAGGAATGTGCAATTGTGTAACTGAGATTAAACACAAAAGGTTAGTGTTTAATTCACTCAGTGTTGGCTCTGATACCAACCTGTCACACCCCGAATTTCCACGTGTTACCGGTGGGCCCGGTAGGGGAGTATCGTGACGTGGTTGGCAACATAATAGTCAAACAACACAATATTTAAATGCACAGCGGAAGCAAAGTATAGATTTAATTCAACCAAACGATATTGTAATATTAAGTATCACAAATAGTCGAATATAAATCCACAGGTAGATCCAAATAAAAGGAAACAAAAGTTCAACAGTTTATGACATCCAAGCTGGCGAGACTTAATGTGGATGCTAGGAGACAAGCCAGCCTATTTCGCGTAGTACCTGCACTTAACCTTTTTAAGAAAAATACGTCAGTTTACACTGGTAAATACGATCAACCGACTCATTTTGAAAAGAGTTTAAGAAAAATTCATTTAAGGCACAAGGCACAAATAATATTTTATAACTTGGGATAATTATGTAAATATATAAACTTGTAAACGAATTACATGTTTCTTATGCGTTCAGTAGCCCGATCCGTAGACCGGGTTAAAGATCAATGGACACACCACTTTATATAATGAGACACTGACAGGTGTACGCCTACACCTGAGTGCTAAGGTCGTGGCCATTTCGTAAAATGATGCCAGGGATATCCGGGACATGGTCATTAACCCCCCAAAGGCTTTAAGCAAACAAAACATTTCAAAACAGAGCATATCAATGATTTAACCTCTATTCGATTAAAGATTCAATGCTGGACCAAGCGGTATTTTATATACCGTACCCCAAGCCCGTATAGGGAAAATAAGTTAAAAGTATTTACCTGAGCAAGTATAGTTCAAAATCAGCGAGTGCAAGTATCTTTTACTGGTTCTCCTAATCTGGAACGAAGGTTTATAATAACCTATTAGAATCCTAACGGGTCTTTAGTTAAGCTTACGCTTAGACCGGTTAGTTTTAAAGATACGGTTCGTACGCACGATTAAGCGAAGACCGGATAGAATGTGATTTAGACCCGACAAGTTTGAAGACTTGCTTAATATGGGTATATGATACACATTCTGGATTTTGAGATAAAACTGATAAGGTTTGACCCGTTTCAGCTAATTTATGTAAACTAGTTACATAAACCGAACCGAACGCGCATGAAGCGTAACGGGTATCCGTAAGAGTCCTAAACAGGTTTCCTAAGTTAACATGCCTTAATTATGTTGTGATATCAGTAGGATACCTTCCGTTATGCCCAAAACGAGTTTAATTCATAATTATGCCCCGTAGGGGTATTTTGGTCATTTTAAAGATTATAAAAGGAATTAATTCAACTCCTGTGATCCGGGTCTGAATAAATCAGAAAAATACTTTATTTCAACAGGTTATAACATTTGGTGTTAAGTCTTATGAACCAAAAGGGTTTTAAACTCAAACTACGCGTATAATACGCGTATAAAGCCGTTTTAAGCGACGTACGGGTTAAAATACGATTCTGAGTTTTCTGATTAAATAAACAGGCTCAAAACAATCCATTTATTATTTAAAATCAGTAGCAATTGGATTGGCGTTAAACGGATTTGTAAAACTCATTTTATGGCCTAAAAGGGCATTTTCGGTATTTACCGAATTAAGGCGCTAATCCAAGCTTATGATCAGTCTAAAAATAATTAAAAATCTTTAAAAATCCCAAAATATTATTTAACATCCGTGAGTAAAAGATTTGGTGTCAAAACTGAGTTTAGATATGTTTTACGCTAATGGCGCCGTTTAATTAATAAACATGTTTATAAATACGCCATTAAGCATAACTCCTAATCTAGACTTCCGATTGACGTGAAATTTTGCAGACATGTTCAATAATCAGTAGTAAAGACTTTTTCACTTTTACATTTTCTAAAATCTCGTTCTATGGTCATAAGGGCATTATGGTCATTATTTAGGCATTTAACGGAAACATCGGACGATTAGGGATTCGAGTGGTATAAACGCAGAGGCTTATACACACAAGTAACTAGGTCCTAATGGAACTTTAAGGCATGTCTAAACCTATATAAATCGGGTCAGAACTGAGGTCAAAGCAAAAGTCAAACTTTTGCGTCTCTCGGTTCCGAATCGGTTCAAATCATAAAGTTGTCGAATCAAACAAGTGTAGACAAGTTATAATACTTATTTTCAAGTTATATGACTGATAAAACAGGTTACACGCCTTCCGTATCATTAAATATGCGATTAAGGTTTCTGTTGACTTTTTCGGACAACCTTTGACTCGACAAACGACATGGTTAAGATTGGAATCAGTGGGTGACCTTTTAGGGGTTTATTACCCATATAAATACCAACTTATAACAACTTTCGATTCGACAAATCTCTGGACCGATTGTGTTTTATCTAAAAGTCAAACCGTAGTTACGACGGTTTGATTACTAGGCCATAAACTAAGCATAAATGAATTGAAGAAGATCAAGGGTACTTACACAAGTCTTATGCACGATTTGGAATGTTTGGGATCTGCTGGAAAGCTCCTCAAAATGACCAGAAGTGAATGCAAGATGAAAAATCAAATTTGCAAAGAATGTGGGTCTTCTTATGGTGTTCAAACTTGCATGGATCATCGACAACTAAGTCTAGGAGGAAACAATAACATCCACAAGTCCCCTACTAGCTAAAAACCACTTTAGGGCAGCCTAAGGTATGCCAAAAATCGATCAAAGTCGGTTAATGAACATGCAGGACATCTGTGCATGTTTTCTGTCCAGATAAGGCAGTCGCGTAGCGCGACTGCCAAGACCTTCATGCTCGCGCTACGCGAGGGTGGTGATGACCTGATCAACAAGTTTCATTAATTGCAATTTCAGTCCCTGGTCCCCCGAAAGGTCGTTTTCACTTGGTTTTCTTGCATTTTGAGACTTTATATTTGACATGTGGGGCTTTAAGACTTATACCATCTTTGTTAAGTCCTCGGGTAACTTTGTGATCACCCGTAAAAGCCCTAATTTCAAAGTTGATGGTTCTAACCCTTGCACACGAATTTTATCACAACTTGCTCATACGATAACGAAACTTCATGAAATTTTTGTGGTACATTCTAGTGAGCATAATTAATCGTTACAAAGCTTCGGGTTTGTCAAAAGGTCACTCAGAGGTATAACTTAAACATGTTGGCACATTTAACCCCTGTAGTTTGTAATCTCTCACTTTCTTTCACAATTCGCTTCGTATGATCCATGATCTATTCGTTTAAGGTTATAAACATCATGTAGGGTTATTGCAAAGTATATTTATTCATTGTTGACACTTTGAACCCTTCTATTTACACAGTTTCACTGTTTGTCAATTTTAGTCCTTCAAGAACATTCTTTCACACGTTCAAACCTATGACACGTGTCAACACATTATAGGACGTAAATTTTCGAGGTGTTACAATAGAGCGGTTAGAGAAGGTATTTGCCAGGGGATTCAGCTCCCAAATAACGGTCCAATGGTGTCTCATCTGTTCTATGCAGATGACGCCATAGTGATTGGAGATTGGTCTTAGGTATGTATTTCCAATGTTGTGAGGATTTTGAGGGGCTTCCATGTGTGCTCGGGTTTAAAAATCAACCTCGAGAAATCGTCTCTCACTGGCCTAGGGGTGGCGGATTCGGAGGTGGCTGCTGTGGCGGATAGTGTTGGTTGTAAAGTGAGCCGTCTCCCGTTTAGTTACCTCGGCATCATGGTGGGTGCTAATATGAATCGTTTAGCCAACTGGAGATCGGTTGTTGAGGCTAGGTTATCGCTGTGGAAAGCCTCTATGCTTTCAATAGGGGGAGGGTCATTTTAATAAGGTCGGTTCTCGAGAGTTTCCTGAGTTATTATTTCGCTCTTTATAAGTCTACCGTGGGTGTCATTGATAAGCTCGAGTCCCTTATTCGTAAGTTTTTATGGGGAGGTAACGGAAACGGGGACAAGATGCATTGGGTTGCGTGGGATCGGGTGGCCTCTCCGGTTAAGTTGGGAGGGGTTGGTTTGAGAAAATTAAGCTCCATTAATAGCGTTCTTTTGCTTAAATGGGTGTTGAGGTTTAAAGTGGAAAAGGAGAGTTTATGGGTCAAAGTGATATCTGCTTTACACAACCACAGGAACTCATTTGATTTCCTCCCTTTTAAGGCCTCGTTAGGGGGTTTTTGGGGTAGCATTGTCAAATCGACTGCCTTACCCTTCGTCGGGACGGATCGGTTTTCGAATTTCATTAAAGGTGAAGTGGGGGAGGGCTCGGAAATCCGTTTCTGGCTAGATCCACGGCTGCAAAAAGAGCCGTTAAAATCTTGTTTCCCGAACCTCTTCCGGCTTGAACTGGATAAAAAATGCAAGGTGAATGAAAGGATTGTTAGACCGGTATCTAACCCGTCCGCGTCTTGGAAATGGAGGTCGAATCCCAACAGTAATGTGGAACTGGCGGAGTGGGCCAGCTTGTGTGGTCTGCTCGAGGGAGTATTTTTATCAAATAAGAGGGATAAATGGGTCTCGTTGGGTGATTCGGATGGAGAATTCAGTGTTGGGTCTATCAAACGCCTAATCGACAGTAATTCTGATTTTAGCTCCAGGTTTGTATGGGATTGGAGCAACTGGATTCCGTTAAAGTGCAACCTGTTCGCGTGGCGGGCTGAGCTTAACAGGCTTCCGACTAGAATCGAACTTAAAAAAAGGAATATCCCGATTTCTGATTCTAGCTGCCCCTTATGCTCTTCGGCTGACGAGACTGTTGATCACCTTTTCTCGGCTTGCTTCTTTGCGACAAGTCTCTGGACGGTGGTCAGTAGTTGGTGTAAAACTCCTTTCTTGGTAACTTTCTAGTTACGGGATATTGTCGAAGCTCACGAGTTCTGCGGGCTCAAAGGGAAGTTGAAGGAAGCCTATCACGGGGTGGTGCTTATTTTATGTTTGCTTCTTTGCGACAAGTCTCTGGACGGTGGTCAGTAGTTGGTGTAAAACTCCTTTCTTGGTAACTTTCTAGTTACGGGATATTGTCGAAGCTCACGAGTTCTGCGGGCTCAAAGGAAAGTTGAAGGAAGCCTATCACGGGGTGGTGCTTATTTTATGTTGGCGGGTTTGGAAAGCAAGAAATGAGGCTGTTTTCTCGGGAAAGATTCCAAAGATCGAGGAGGTTTTTAGTGATATCAGGTCGCTCGGATTCCTTTGGTTTAAGTATAGATCGAAATATAGTGATTGTTCTTGGTTAGATTGGTGTAAGTTTGTAATTATGTAGGGTGTTTGTTGGTCGGTCGCCCGGTCTTCGGGCGGTCGTGTTTTTTAATGAGGTTCTCCTTTCAAAAAAAACTATTTTACATGTAAAGTAGGGGCAATTATATGTACACATTTGGAAATTCTTATTGGAGCTGTGTGATGTGCTGGTTTTTTAGAAATTGTATATAAAAACGTGTCTCATGTGATAGGATTCTAAGAAAGAAAAGAAAATATGAAAAAAACCTCGAAAAAGTTGGGCCGACGTTATACATAATCAAATAAAGAGTTACTATCAAATATATCCTATAAAAGATACTTAAAGTTTCACATTTACCTATGTTTTAAATCTAAAAATCTAAAACCACCCATAATAGGGTTTTTTTTTGCATTTTCCCCCCAAAAAAATGCCCATTCACGCCACACGACCGCCCCCGAGGGCCTTTTTTTTTTTATAATATTGAGTTGGGCGTCCTTTTTTTAACGCCTGCTGAAGATTTTTTGGCCAATAAGACACTTCCACAGTCAAATATCATTATTTAAAAAAACAAACAAAATAATAATTATTGGGTAATCATTAATGAGGCATTATGGAGCATTATACCACTAAACTCATTTTATAAAAACGACCCATAATGCTCACACGCTGACTGGACAACCACATGGCTCAAAACGCCCAAGGGTGGGGGGATTATCTTCCCCTCCCACTACACATGGTCTAAGTTTACCATTATTACCCTTCTTTTTCTCCTTACACTCCAATCTCTCGTATCCGCACCTGCCCTTTTTTATAAATCTTTGTCGTCTGCAACTATACATCATTGTCTTTTAGCTCTAGTTTTTTATAAATTAATTTTTTTTTTTTCAAAATATGTTTTTTATAAGGGATGTGTTCGACGATGTGTTGTGTGTTTGGATATAGGTTATTAATCAAGAGGTGTTTGTGATGTTTCTCCTTTTGATTTAGAAGATGTGCGTAGTGGCAGCTTACGAAGACATGGAGAGAAGACGAAAAGGTTAGATTTATATTGCGAGTGTGAACTACGAAGATCATATAAAAAGTTACCATTTTTTGTTTATTATTCACTTTTAAGACCAAACTTAATGGCTCATGGTTGGCCAAACAACGAGCTCACCACGCGGTGAACACCGCCCTCACCTTGTGTGGTTGGGCAAATAAGGCTCCTGCTCGTGCTTCAGACCACGAGATGAGAAGTTTGCTTTCAAAAAACTAACCAATGACTAGTGATGTTAGCCATTATTACTTTCTATCATGTTTTTCAATTGCAAACCAAGTGGTTACACATACCTCACCACTATACCTTTCACCAAGTGGTTTGTTTAAGATGATATGAACGTCACGTGTCGAAAAGACCATACCATATACCTCACCACTACATGGTCTATTAAGAAAATGTGAAATAGATTAAAGGTTTAAAGACCAAGTGTAATTATTAAAAGGGTATATTTGTTATTATACAAAGGGAAATTGACCTGTAATAGTCCCACCTACACCTTATTGGCCATTAATAATCCCACCTCAGAATATTCCCTCCACTAGTCCCACATTTCATATATTTTTCCTATAATGGTCCCCCGTTAAAAAAACTTAACGGAGTTAAGCTTTTTTCCAAATTACAACCAGATTTTTTAGGGCTTTCGATTAGAACGACGATACGAGTCCATTGATGTAAAACTTGCCTCGAAACGGTGCTCCAAACGATGAAAACGGCGCTTCAATTCGGGTGTTTAAATTTCCAATTAACCAAAATCAAGTCACTTGGAGCATCATTTCGAAGTAAGTTTTACATCAATGGACTCGTAGCATCGTTCTGATCAAAAGCCCTAAAAAAATATGTTTGTAATTTGGAAAAAAGCTTAACTCCGTTAAGTTTTTTTAACGGAGGACCATTGTAGGAAAAAATAGGTGAAAGGTGGGACTGGTGGGGGGAATATTCTGAGGTAGGATTATTAATGGCCAATAAGGTCTAGGTGGTATTATTACAGGCCAATTCCCCTTATAAAAAAAATAAGAGAGTTGGCTCAACGGGTATCTTCTTTTTAAGGGTTAAAATATAAATACTATAAGGACCATCTACTAAATTGTGTAACTTATGGGCTGTTTGATAGTCTCTGAATGGTCATTAAGAGACTACCTCTTAATGGAAACATTAATAATTTTACCAATGAGAAGGTAGAAGAATGTGACATGTGATGATTTACCATTCAGATGTTACCTCTTAACCATTCAGACTTGAGCTTAACTCTTATTCATTCAAAGGTTTTAAACCATTAAGAGGTAGCATGTGAATGGTCAGTATTAAGAGGCTACCAAACAGCCCCTTAGTTGAGTAAGAATATTTGTGTCGGGCCTGATGAATAAACAAGGGCCCATGACCAAGATGACACAAATGGCAATGACATCAAATTGGACACGTGGCGAATAGTGATAGGGATAGGAGTGATGTACACGATAGTTTTGCAATCCTAAGCTAAGCAGCATGGGATGTTGAATCTTTCGAGTAGGTCATGGCTTCCAATAAATGTATCGAAATATTGTTACAAAATAAATCATAAATCTAAGACTATGTCTTGTCCACACATGGCCGTCTTCGAAAATGTTCGAAAATCTTTAGGTCCTGTTCTTAAATATAAATTTTTAAAAATAATACGTATAAAAAAATTTAAATATATAAAAATGAATTAATGTCATTTGAATCAACACCAATCATTTAATGTAACTTGACAAAATTAGGTAATTAATGACATTTTCATTTAATAAATAGATAAGAAACAAAAAGAAAAAAAAACAAAACTGAGGACGCCGGAATTAGAACTCGTGTCGTCTTATTATTAAAGTGACTTTCAAACCACCAAACCAAGTGCTTTAGGATGGTATTTTTTCGATTCATTACGTATGTATTCTAACTTTACAGTGTAGAACTAATACAAAAAAAAAATTTGGGCCCCCGATGAGTTTGAGCCCTGAGCCGTCGCCCATCCTGCACGCCCTTCCGACCGGCCCTGTGCAGACAAGTGAGCGAGTGGTGTCAGCCAAATGGAGTGCCACCTTGGTCGCGCACACCACAATGGCTAGGCGCGAGCGGGGGCGTGAGCGTGGTAGCTGACGTGAGGGGGCTTGTTTAAGGATGTTTTGGTGGTGTTTTGAGGTGCTATTGGTGAAGTTACCACAACAGGCTCAAATGAGGGTGGCGCGAGTGGAAAAGTTGATGAGTAGGCATCTCTTCAATGCCATGTGTAAAAATATTAAAGGATGAATCCGGGTTGTGGCTTCAGCCACAACACATAGTCTAATGACGCAATGGGTAAAGTTGCTATACAAAGTCTTCAAAATCTAGGAAATGTACAAAGACACAATTGATCGTAAAATATAACCCAATGAATTGCAAAATATAACACAATGTCGAGAAAAAAACATAATTAGTCGCAAAAAATACACAATGACAAATAAAAAAAAACGCAACGGTCCAAAAAAAAATTCTATAATCTACAGGCTAAAAATCCAAAAGCGAAAACCCTAAAATCTCTTATCGTAGAGTTCGACGAGACGGTTCTAAGCCGCTTGAATGAGCTTAACCGGAGTTCGTTTGATACCCCTTCCTGCAACTTCTTATTTTTGTGAGACTGTGTATTTGAACTTTAGTAACTTTAAATTTCACAAGTAACTTTAAATTTCGATGATCATAAATTGGTAGAATGTATTGGGGAAGTAAAGAAGAAGAAAAGTATATTGGTAAGGATAAGGGAGGATAAAGGGGTACGAATCTTAAAAGAATTGAATTATTTATAGGAACATTTGGTTCATAAAATTCCTTGAAGAAATTGAAATCTCCCCAATCAATTAGGACTAACGCAATCATATTTGGAACTAGAATTTGTCAAAGGAAATCGGAATTCATTGTGCACTTCATGTGGTGGCGTTGATGGTGACACCATGGGTTCATAACGACGACCCTAGTGATGGGAGCGTCAACGACAAGTGCCTTGACAACGGTGGTGACAGAACAATTGTGTTAGGGGTGGGTGGGGTTGTGAGGGAAAAAGGCTGTAATTTCGTTGGTTAAGTTCCTTTACAACTTGAAAAAAAAAATTGTTGAACCAGTCATTCGAATGAATTTAAGGAATTCATTGTAGTGCTATTCATCCCCAATCAAGTTAGGAATGAAATTCATATTTTAATTTTATTGAGTCTCAATAACATGGAGCCACTCTAAGTCAAATAGCAAATCGATTTTTTTAGACAAATTTAGATCACTGACGAATTACTGGAATATCATCGTGCCACTAGCGAAACTACCCGATCATATCCCTCTCCAGTAGACAATAATGCTTATACATAAATTCAGGAGGAAACCCAATAAATCTGAAAAAAACCCCCTTTTGTGGGAATCAAACTCGGGACCTAATGGTCCCTAAGCCTTATCACATCCATAAGATGGCACTAGTCTATAAAATGTTAAATAATGATGGAATATTGGATATTAATAATCTCAACTATTCGCCGTTGGCCGCCAACAGTCCCAACTTAAAAAATAACCACTGACAGTTCCAACTATTAACATATTGGTCTCCAATGGACTATGACTAACATAACCCTAACGTCGTTAGTGTCCGGTCGCCGGAAAACTCAACATTTTCGTCCCAAACCTCTTTGTAACCATATTATTGACCTTCAGGAACCTTTTTTTTTAGAAAAAGCCTCAATTATTGAGGTCGCCGGAAAACTCATTTTCGTCGAAAAACTTCTTTTTGGCCGGAAAACTTAGCTTTTTGGCCAGAAAACTGAACATTTTCGTCTCAAACCTCTTACTAACCATGGATCGGACCTTTACGAACCTTTTTCTAGCAAAAAATGTTTTTCCGGCGACCGGATACTAACGACGTTAGGGTTCTGTTAGTTAGGATCCAGTGTAGGCCAATATGTTAATAGTTGGGACAGTCAGTGGTTGTTTTTGAAGCTGGAACTGTTGACGACCAACGACGAATAGTTGAGATTATTAAAATCCAATGTTCCATTAATGATAAAGTGGAGTTATCAAGTGGCTGCTTCTGATGCTATTCTTGTTGCCGTTAAGCTCGATAAACTTTAATATTATTAATTTATAGAGTTAATTACATAGTTAGTCCCTGTGGTTTGCACAAAATAACATACTTAGGTACTAATAGTTAAAAATAAAATTCTATGGTATTAACTTTTCATTTTGTAACGTTTGGAGGTATTAACGTTATTTGTAGGTTTAAAATCACATTCTATTAGTACCTAAGTATGTTATTTTGTGGAAACCACATGGACTAACTATGTTAATACCCTAGAAGTTAATACCTCCAAACGTTACAAAATGAAAAGTTAATACCTTAGAAGGTGATTTTAAACTATTAGTACCTAAGTATGTTATTTTGTGCAAACCACAGGGACTAACTATGTAATTAACTCATCTTTAAGTTGGTGAATAGTTAATCAACATATAAAACTTTTAAAACACAAATGCACACTACACAGAAAATTAATATATGCATTTAAGTTGGAGGATTGTTAATCAACATATAATACTTTTAAAACACAATACACAGAAAATTAATAAATAGTAATCAATTTATTTGAATTTCCAGTCAAATATGGTGCTGATCAGTCCACAACGATGGGCTATTATAGTAGTGGATGGGCTTATGGGCCCCACTTAGAGTGTTTTTTTTTTTAACAATGTACCGTTAGGATATCACTAACCGGGTTAGTAGTTAGTATTAAAACCCTCATTGTCTGGATTTGAACCCATAACCTTCAAGAGAAGCAAAGCTTTTCACCTCTCCCTTAACCACTAGATTAAGAGATCATTGGTCCCACTTAGAGATGGGCATAAAACCCGGTTCCTACCCGATTCCAGTGGACCCGACCCGGTTCCGGTTCCAACCCGATGCTCAGAGGAACCGGTCCCAGGTATAAAAAACCCGACGGGTATTACCCGGTTCCTATATTCCTTGAAAAAAACTACCCGTACCCGGTTCATACCCGTACCCGATTCATACCCGTACCCGGTTCCTGCCCGTATCCGGTTCACTGCGTACCCGGTTCATATCTGTACCCGTTGCCTATATTCTCTAATCTCTATTCTCAGCCAATCTGAAGCCCATTGTTGAAGACTTGAAGCCCGTTTTCATTATGTCAATGTCAGCCCAATTTACAAACAATCTTGAACTCTGGGGATTGTTACCGTTGGAATCGAATATTAAGGATCAAAAAACATTAAATGAAAAATATAACCGTTGGAACCGAATCCTTTATGACCGTTGGAACCGATTATAACCGTTGGAACCGGGTAGAATATATATACAGTGTACTTTTCACTTTTTTTATTCACAAATCCTCTTTCTTCTTTTATCAATTTCTTCTCCTTCTTGACATATTTTTATACAATGGCTACAAAGAATTCTAAAACCACAAATTCCCCATCCGTCAATAATGTTCCACAAGGTCAAAATGCTCCGTTCTTCTTTTAGCAATTGGGACTCCCACTTAGAGTGTTAATATTCTTTTTTGGTTCTTTTGTCTGGCTGTCTTAATTTGATAATATTTAACAATTACTTCTAAATAATAAATTATATGATAATATAAATTAAAGAATATATATCTATTTAATTACTTTGTCAGCACTGTGAATACAAAAACCTCATCATTCAAGAGGGTAGATAACAATCTACAACAAATTTCCAACACATATGTTCCTAAATTGTCGAAAATCAAAATCTAACATATAAATGAGCTATAAGAATACAATGATACGTTAAAATTATTAATAAATACTTTTTCTGATCTTTTATAATTTATTAGAAATATTTTCTATAATAGTTACTAGGTTAGAACCCCGTGTATTACACGGGTTGAATAAATGTAATTTTATATACTAAATAATAAAAAGTTTTATCTTTATGAACCCCGCATATTGTATGGGTTAAATAAATGTAATTTTATATAACAAATAATAAAAAAAGTTATATCTTTAAAAACCATGTGTATTACACAGATTAAATAAAGAGTAAACTTCTGTTTTGATCCCTGTGATTTGGTCGTTTTAACAGTTTTGCCCAAATCCTTTAAAAATAATCATTTTACTCCCTGTTCTATGAAGCTTATCTCTATTTCAGTCCCCGCCCCTAACGCCATCCAATTCAACTGTTAAATGCTGGTTCAGATCTGGGATGGGAAAAGACTAAAATGCCCCTCATGTGAGGGGCATGTGACCAGGATTTAACAGTTGAATTGAATGACGTTAGGGGCGGGGAGTGAAATAGAGATAAGCTTCATAGATCAGGGAGTAAAATGGCTGTTTTTAAAGGATTAGGGCAAAACCGTTAAAACGACCAAACCACAAGGAGCAAAACGGAAGTTTACTCTTAAATAAATGTAATTTTGTATACTAAAAACGTCGTATCTTTAAAAAAAACATTGTATAATCAGGTTGAATAAATCTCCCAACTAATAAAAAAATTACATCCTTAAAAACCCCGTATATTACACGTGTTGAATAGATCTAAAAAAGAGTTATATCTTTAAAAACCATGTGTATTACACAGATTAAGTAAATGTAATTTTGTATATTAAATACTAAAAACGCCGTATCTTTAAAAAACCAGTGTATAGTCCGGTTAAAAATTTACCAAATAATAAAAAAAATTATACCCTTAAAAAACACCGTTTATTACACGTGTTGAATAAATCTAATTTTACATAGCAAATGATAAAAAGTTATATCTTTAAAAAACTTCGTATATTACACGGGTTATATAAATATAACTTTGAATAGTAAATAATAAAAAAATTATTGTTAAAAACCCCACGTTTTACACGAGTTGAATAAATATAATTTTGCATACCAAATAATAATAAAAATTATATTTTTAATAAATTAGGATAACATTTAATATTAATTTATTATTTATATATTTAATATAAGATAAGTAGGAAAGATATGTATTTGTTTTAAAATTAAATTAACAATTTAGATTTGAGGATAATATTTTATTAAAGTATGATAAGATTTAATATTAATTTATAATTTATTTAGTTAATATAAGATACGTATAGATTTGAGAATACCTTCAATGAATAACACGTGTTCAAAAGTCCGTTTCTTTTATTATAGTAGATAGATGCGTTACCCATGGTTATATCCTAACGAATACCAAACAACACATGTGGTTGTTAGGGATGATGACATTCTATAAATATTATATCTTTTTCTTTTGAGTTAATTGCCATTTAAGTACCTGAGGTTTGTTCAAATTTGTCATTTTAGTCTAAATAGTTTTTTTTCGTCTCTGGGTCCATGACTTTTCCCTTTTATTGCCATTTTGATCACATACCCTAACTCCATCCAAAAACCCCATTTTTAACCAGGGGTATTTTGATGATTTTCATTTTAAATCTTTTCAATTGCCATTTTGATCCAATTCTAAAAAATAAAAAAAATTCTAAAAAATCCAAAAAATTTTAAAAAATAAAAAAAAATCATAAAAATATTCTAAGAACAAAAAACTTTCTAAAAATCTAAAAAATCAAAAAAATACTAAAAAATCAAAAAAAAATTCTAAAAAATAAAAAAATTCTAAAAATCTAAAAAATCAAAAAATTTCTAAAAAATCCAAAAAATTCTAAAAAATCAAAAGAATTCTAAAAAATCAAAAAAATTCTAAAAAAATCAGAAAAATTCAAAAATAGTGAAGTGGTAAGATGGTGAAACATGGTAGTTATAAAGTTTGGAGAAGTGGTAAGATGGTGAAACATGTAACATAATGTAATTATTAGACTCACTCACTTTGGAGAAGTGGTAAGATGGTGAAACATGGTATTTATAAAGTTTATTTTCATTCAGTATCTTGCTGGACTTTGATTTGTATTGTTTTTTGTTTTAATGGAAGATAGTTTTACTGTTAAAAAATTGATTATAAAGTTTTATTCTTTTATAATCAAAGGGTTCAACAGAGGGGTCATGGACTCCTTACCTCTTTTGGTTCCGTCTCTAAACAGATTAACGACACAAATCCATTTATCCATTTAAAAAAATAGAGATTCTAACATGGTAAAAAAATAAAAACCCTAAAAAAACGACAGAAATCCATTTATCCATGTTTGTTTGGTTTTTTAGATTTTTTTTTATTTTTTAGATTTTTTTTTATTTTTTAGAATTCTTTTGATTTTTTAGAATTTTTATTATTTTTTGGAATTTTTTTGATATTTTAGAATTTTTTTTGGTTTTTTAGAATTTTTTTGATTTTTTAGAGTTTTTTTTTTATTTTTTGGATTTTTTTTTATTTTTTACAATTTTTTTTTGATTTTTTAGAATTTTTCGTTTTTTATAAATTTTTTATTTTTATGATTTTTTTTATTTTTTAAAATTTTTTTATTTTTTAGAATTTTTTGGATCTTTTAATATTTTTTGGATTTTTTATAATTTTTTTGATTTTTTAGAATTGGATCAAAATGACAATTGAAAAGATTTAAAATGAAAATCCACAAAATACCCGTGGTTAAAAATGGGGCTTTTGGATGGAGTTAGGGTATGTGATCAAAATGGCAACAAAATGGAAAATTAGGGACCTAGAGGCGAAAAAAACTATTTGAACTAAAATGACAAATTTGGACAAACCTCAGGGACTAAAATGGCAATTAACTCTTTTCTTTTAAAAGTAAACTAGTTACATAAACCGATCCGAACGCGAAATATGCATAACGGGTAACCATAAGAGTCATATACATGCTTCCTAAGTTAATATGCCTTAAATATGTTGTGACATCAGTAAAATATCTTCTATTATGCCCAAAACGGATTTAAACTCAAATTATGCCCCGTAAGGGTATTTTGGTCATTTAAAAGGTTATCAAAGAGTTTAAATATAAATATGAGTTCCGGGTCTGATGTAATCAGTAAAATACTTAATTTGATAAGTTATAACAGTAAGGTATCAAGTCTTATTTTTATAAAATGGTCTTGATACATACTATGCGTTAAAAACACTCAAAAAGGCGATTTGGAGCCATTTCCGGGTTTTCAAAGGAAGGCTGATATTTTTATTATTCCGGAAGGCTCAAAATATTTTATTTATCATATTAGATCAGTAGAAAAAGGTTTGGGGTCAAAATGATTTGTAAAACTCATTTTATAGCCCGAAAGGGCAAAACCGGCAATACCGAAATAAGCTTAGAACTCTATGTTATGCTCAGCCTTAAAATAAATAAAAATCTTAAAAATCCCAAAATATTATATTATATCAGTGGGTAAAAAGTTTGGTATCAAAGATTGGGTTTAGATAGGCTATACGCTAATTACGCCGTTTAATTAATAAAAAGCGTTCTAATTACGCTATTGAGCATAACTCTTAATCTAGACCTCAAACTGATGTGAGATTTTAGGGACATGTTTATAAATCAGTAACAAAGATTATTTTCCTCTCACGTTTCCAAAATTCTCGTTTTAAGGTCAAATGGGCATATTGGTCAACATTAGGCATTTAACGGAAACATCGGACAATCAACGAGTCAAGTAGTATAATCGCAGAGGGTTATACTATCATACAAGCTGGTCCTAATGAAGCTCTAAGGCATTTCTAAATCATGCTAATATGGGTTAGAACTGAAAGTCAAAGCAGTGGTCAATTTATGCGACTTTCGGTTCCGAACCGGTCCTAAACTGAAAATTGTCGGGTTGGACATGCTTAGACATGTTCTTGCATCGATTACCAAGTTATATGAGTGGTAAAACAGGTTACACGTCTTCTACATTGCTAAATGCGTGTTAATTTGAAAATTAAGTTTCTGTTGACTTTTTCGGATTAAGTTTGACCCGACATTTGACCTAGTTAGAGTGGAAATCAGAGGGTGCCCTTTTAAGGGTTTATTGCCCACATAATTACCAACTTATAACTACTTTCAATTCGACTAATCACTAGACCATTAGTGATTAATCGATAAGTCAAACCTTAATTACGACGGTTTGACTTTTAAGCTATAAACTAAGCAAAACATGATTAAGGAAGGTTAAGAATACTTACCAAGGTCCTAAGCACGACTAATGATCACTAGGAATGAGTCTTGAGCTCCAAGAACCTCCAGAAACCAAGTTGTGAAGTTTTCAAATGAATGTGATCAAATGTTGCAACAATGGTTTCTTATATAGGAGTTCTTGATGTCTTTAGATCATTACAAACAAGTCTACAAGTGTTATGGGATCATCCCAAGTGTCCCTAGGTCCCCCTAAATCATTAAACAAGCCCCTAGAATCAAGAAATGGTAAAATGAGGCGGTGTAACCGGCTGGAACAGGAAGTTGTGAAGTTTCTGATGCTGGGCATGTCTTACGGACCGTAAGGGTCCTAGCCATACGGTCCGTAAGGACCAGGCCAGCTCACCAGAACTTTTAAAAGTTGACATATTTGGCCCCTGGTCCTCTCAAACTTGATTCTAACATGGTTTCTTGTACTTGTAACCCCCAAACTTGACTTTTAAGGACTCCAAGCCATAAACCAACTTTGTTAAGTCCCCAGTTATTCATATGATCACCGAAAAGTCTTAAATTTCAATGTTGATGCTTTTAACCCCTCGTATACGAATATTGTCATAACTTTCTCATACTTTATCGGAACCTTGTGAAATTTTAATCACTTATTCTAGTGAGCATAATTAATCATTACAAAGCTTCGGGTTTGCAAAAAGGTCACTCAGAGGTATACTTTAAATGTGTTGACGCATTTAACCCTGTAGTTTGTAATTCCTTACTTTCTTTCACAATTAGCTTCGTATGATCCATGATTTATTCGTTTAAGGGTATAAACATCATGTGGGGCTATTGTGAAGTATATTTATTCATTGTTGACACTCTGAATCCTTTTATACACACAGATTCCTTGTTCGTCAACTTTAGTCCCTCAAAGTCAATTCTTTATATGTTTAAAGTCCGTGACACGTGTCGATATATTATTGGACATGAATTTTTGAGGTGTTACATAAAAGCTCCAAAGTGAGGTCCTTCCACTTCTAGCACCTTACACCTTCTTAGATGGCCTTCATACACCTCCTAGTGACCTTGGATCATGAGATTGAAGCTTGAAAATGGATGTGTATTTGTGTGTGGGTTGAGCCGAGACCAAGACGGTGGGAGAGGAAGAAGATGAAGATGATAATGGGTAATGGGAACTTGTTATTAACTTAGGGTCTTTATATAAAAAAATCCAACATATGATCTTTTAGAAGATTTCATGCCATCTAGTTAGGGAACCAAGTTAATTATAATAATCAAAAGGTGTGTGGGTCCCATGGGGCCGGTTATGGTGAGGGGGGGGGGGGGTAAAGTGTAAAATTTGGGAAGTTGAGGGTTTAAAGTGCAAACGAGGGGGTTTAAG
Source organism: Helianthus tuberosus (assembly GCA_030545235.1). Taxonomy (NCBI): domain Eukaryota; kingdom Viridiplantae; phylum Streptophyta; class Magnoliopsida; order Asterales; family Asteraceae; genus Helianthus; species Helianthus tuberosus. The sequence goes on from CM060421.1 coordinate 20,239,133, forward strand.
TTAGTTTAAGTGTGTTTAGGGGTTTTTATGATTTTTAAGGTGTTCTAGCACCAATACTAGTTCAATATCATAAAAACATTACTTCTAGTCAAATTTTGATGTCCCGGTTGTTCGGTTCGTTACAGTTCGTTAAAGTGCTGAATTACGCAGTTTCACTAAGTATGAAGCACCTTTTGTGGCAGTTTTAATTCCTGTCACTTTGTAAGTTATTTTGGGCAATAGAACATAAATTTTGCATGATATTATTGTGTTAAATAGCTGAATTGTGCTGATTTATGCTGAATTCTGCATTTAAAGTGCGTTTCGGTTGTCTTTTAGTGCATAGTTTAGCTTTCGAAAAGTTTATATGTTAACCCTCGTATCCACAATTGGGTTTTAATGTATTTTAGAGGTTGGACCTATTCCTAGGCCCTAATTCTATTATCTGACTGCTTTCTGCTGAATTGCTGACACAGCGTGTCTTACCGGTGAGTTTACTAGTCTTTCTGACGCGACGCTAAAAGTAATGCGTAAAGCAATATTTGAAGTATAAAACGTGCATGAATTCACATGTATAGTATGTAATCAGACAATGTTGACATTTAAGCATATAATTGCAGATAATAAATAATAATTAAAATAGTACGGAAATTACCGGTTTTGTGCCAGTTGTCACAACAACAACCATTGCATCAATATGTTGCAAATTATATTTATACAAGATTTTGGCTAAATTAATTAGATTATTATAAATAATAATAATTTACAAATAAAACAACACAACTTAGAATGGATCAAACTGATTGAATATGGTAAGATAATGAAACCATTATTTGATTAGGGTACAACCACTTAAGCACAATTTACAACCATACATGCATACAAAACAGATTGAATTTGGTAAAGTAATGAAACCATTATTTGATTAAGGTACAACCACTTAAGCACAATTTACAACCAAACATGCATACAAATGTTCCAAATTAATAGTATATAATATTAGGGTGGGGTTCGGCTACAAAGTCCATTTTTCCTACAAAGTGTACAAAGCTATAAAACACCACAATTTCAGCCATAAAACACACTCAAAACCCACAAATAACAGAGTGAAGATCACTAAAACACAATATCTAAACCCTAACAATCCAAAAAAACTTCAAACACACAATCGTAGAACTATGAATATAAAACACAACATGATAATCAACATAAAACACGCTAATGTTAGTCATTCGATAATCAAAGCCTTATCATCCAAAACACAACACAAAACCCACAAATACGGCGTTTTGGTAATCTTCACTTTGTTATTTGTGGGTTTTGAGTGTGTTTTATGGTTGACATTATGGTTTTTTATGACTTTTTATACTTTTTAGGAAAAATAGACTTTGTAGCCAACTCCCACCCTATAATATTATATCTTTATAAACTTATTATTGGCTCACAAATGTTTTGAAGTGTAAAAGAATATAAAAAAACAGTATTTATTCAGTACCATTTAACAGTTATACCCTTATACAATTAGCAACTTGAGTTGCCTCTCTAAAATGAAAAGTGGTGACTTTAAAAAAACACCACACATACATACCCTTTGTTTGAGTTGTCTCCGTAGAATGAAAATTAATGACTCTTAAAAAACCACAAAATGTATATGCCCATTTGTTTGGGTTGCCTCTATAGAATAAAAAATGATGACTTTTAAAAAAAACACACATACATACCCCTTTTTTAATATATATAAATATATAGGGGTAAGATCAAATAAAAAGTTAATTTTCCCTAAGTAGGATGAGAAGAAATCTTAACCATTCATTTTTCAAATCAATGGTTAAGATGAAATGGTATGAGAAAGGAGGATTGTAAGGGTATCTTGGGAAAATCCTATTTATGGACTTTCTCTCTCCACATGCAAGTCACATGCATATTCCACCTCCATTTTTTAAACGTTCATAACTTTTTTATACGACATTATTTTTTCATAAAAATTTCTCCGTAAAATTGAGCGTCTTTTTATCTTTAATTTGAGTACCATATTGCTATATAAAATATGAAGACTAAAAAAACCCACTTAAATGTGTTGTATTTCTATGCTGTATAACATTTTTTTGTGCTGAATTTTTGTACTATATTTTTGTGTTAATTTTTTTATGTTGAATTTTTTTGTCTTAAATTTTTTTTCCTTAATTTTTTGTGCTGAATTTTTTTGTACTACATTTTTTTGCTGAATTTTTTCGTGCTATATTTTTTTGTACTAGATTTTTTTGTGCTATATTTTTTGTACTACATTTTTTGTGCTAGATTTTTTGTACTAGTTTTTTTTGTGCTAGATTTTTTTGTACTAGATTTTTTTTTGTATTTTTAAAAAATAAAATGGTGCCACATGTCATTTTCACTCCTATTTATAAGGAGCAAAATGTCATTCATTTCTACTTATTAGGAGTGTCACATGTCATAATCACAATCCTTCTTAGGCTACTTAGGCAAAATCCACTTTTTAGTGGATCTTTCCCCTATATATATATATATATATATAACTAATAACTTGTTGAATTAATAAAATCAAATTATACATCCAACACCATCCACCCACAACATTTAAAAACCACCGGAAGTCCTTTCAACCGGAAAGAATAGTTACGACCCGACAACAAAAACCCATTCTTTTTATTCTCAATCTCTACCGGCGATGGACACATCGTAATAGAACCGACAAACACAATAAAAACCGTCGAATATGATTGTAACCAAACCGACACGCTGTTTTAAAAAAAATACCAAACCGACGTATCTATTTCGACCACCGTTTCCCCACCGTTTGCCACCATTTCACACCCTTTATAACCCTACCGCCACAATAAATCACCAGTCACCACAAAAAAATGGCGCCAAGAATGATCAATGATGGACGATGAAGAATTTATGTATAGTAAGCGAGATGAAACAAGAGATATTCCGGACATGCGGTCCTCTTCTAATATCGGTAGATTACTTTGTCGTTTTTTTTTTCGACCATCCACTACTACAAAATGGAGTATTAGACGGTGTTGAAGTTTAATTTTAGACGGGGTTAAAGCAATAACACCGTCTTAAAATCAATATCCATATGACCATTGTGCTGTTTTGATTAAAATATTCAAGAAAATTCATAAAAAAACCCCGTCTAATGCTTAAATACCGTCTTATACTATTTTATACAACCTTTAGACAGTGTTGTCTTGAACACCGTCTTATAAATGTCATACACTCACTACAAGAAATACTTCCCCTAAAATTCAGTTCCCTCTAAAAATTTTGCAGTCTAAACCCAAGCCCGCCTTTCAATTCCTATTGCCCCCAAATTCACTATCTTCACCATTTTTTTGGTTTTCTTCTATTTCTGTATCTCTCCCTCTCGATCCGATCTAGACCCTCGTTCTCCAAAACGACCGACGAAACTGCATCTGCCATGTTCTCGACAACCATAGAATCCTTTCGTTCCTGTGCATCATCTCTGTTAGCCTATCTTGAACTGTGAGTTTTTGCCCTAATTTGAGTTTTGGGAAAAAAAAAACTGATGGCATGGAGTTCTAGATTGGGTGTGATCTTGTGGTTTCTGCTGCAATTCCACTTGCGTATGGAACATCTAATCCCTCCTTGATTCGTATAGCAAACTAGACTCTGGTCAGGTATCACTTCAATTTCTTTCAACTTTTATTTTTAGTTTTTTTGTTTTGTGCTTTGAGTTATTCATGTGAATTCCATAAATAGGCTAGATTTAGGTTGATAGGGTTTATAAGTTATTTTACGAACACTTCATCTTGTCCAGTTACAAGGTTAGGGTTTTTTTGTAGTTTAGTTGCTGAAAAGTTAAGGTTTGATTATTCGAATAAATTGAGTTGACTTTTGATGGCCAGTTAATCTATTCTTTTTGAGGTGTTCATCTCTGCAAGAAAACCTAAGGCTCATATGTGGATTGGAAATACTTTTTCTTGTTTATCCATATAAAAGTTTTCTTAATACTGAATTTCATTGGTGGATTGCAATTACTTTTTCAGACTCGATTTGCTGTCTATTATTCGGGCTTTTTATTTAGTTATTTCCATTTTCGAGTCGTAATTGTAGTTTTCACCAGCCCAATCATCGCTAGCTGATTCGTGATGATATCAGAGAAGGAGATATTCTTGCAATCACATCAACCATTGTTACATAATTCAAATGTAAGTCTGCTAAGTTATAGCATATATGTTGAATGGATTATGCATTGCATTGGGTTAATCTGATCATAGTAAATCAGAATTGATATGGCATATAGTAATAATACAATGGACAGATCTGATTATGACATTAACAGTTAAGTCAACTGCATTTGCTAAATTTGATAATAGTAAAACTATATATTTTCTGTAACTATGTGTTTATAGTGGTACCAATTCCCATTTCTATCCTCGAGCTTATCTTAAATTTACAGATATGGTCTTGAGCTGACTAGTACAAAAAGAGTTTCATAATAAGTAATTAGTTGAGAAATAAATTTTCGACTGTGTATGATGGAAAATGAGAAATGAAAATGAGTTTTAATTATATATATGTTTAAACAGTATTATATCTTATTAAAAATACTAATTTATCATTAACTAAGGCATGGTGTAACTACACCAAGGTGCTTGTCACAGTTAACAAGTAATTTGTTCAAGCCTCCTATCACTACAAGAATTATGAGCTTTAGTGGCGACAACATTAGCGGCAACTGCTAATATGTCCACTGAAATCCAACCACCTCCGATAACGTCCACTGAAATCCAACCACCTCCGGCGATATACACGGTTAGAAGTTCTTCAAGCCACTTCGTACAAGAAGGAATTGGATTCTGCGAGGAGTAATATGTTAATGAAACAGAAACGACACACAGAAGAAACATGAATAATATGTGAAAAAAAAACTGCAAACAGCTCTGCTGTTATTACTTATTAGTATGGTCTTGAGTTTGAATACCAGCTCGGTCCGCATTATTTTATTAAACAGCTCTGTTGTTATTACTTGTTAACATTGGGGGCCCTACAAGTATATATTTTGTATCTCTAAATGCATTTAATATAAGCTTTTGGTCATTTTGGTTATTTCTCTATATTGCATTGGTTTTGAGTCTGCTTGAAATACCAGCTCGGTCCGCATTATTTTATTAAACAGCTCTGCTGTTATTACTTGTTAGTATGGTCTTGAGTTTGAATACTTGTATTTTCCTCATTAACTAGTGAAATTTTTACATTCTTTTGCTGCTTAGTAACTGTAATTATGTGTAATGGGGTTTTCTACAGGTCATTGTAAATACGGTACAGATCTTTCAAAGCAGTTAACAAACTATTTGCGTGGCGTTCTTGATAGCTGTGGAAGTGTAAGAATTTATTTCTCAAGGAGGACTCCAGATAAGGTATTATACTAGTTACTACTATGCCATTAGAGCATATCTATAGCTCAATAACTGTTTTTGCAAATCATGAATTTTTGCACGTGAAATATTCATTTATTATTGTGTTCTAATGCTATGCACTATATATATATCATCAGGTTGCTAATTTCGTGCGAAAAGAACTTGGAGACCATCCAAAAATCTATGTATATGATGGTGAAGGTAATCTCAGTTAATCAATACTATGGTATAATATTAGATTTACCTGATAAAAAATCATAATACCAAATACACCCGCTTTCAAATTTATGACGTTTATACCCTTTTTATAAATGTAGAACCAAATCCTCACATTGGACATCTAGCTTGGGCAGATGCTTTCATTGTCACAGCCGATTCAATCAGCATGTTGAGTGAAGCCTGCAGCACTGGGTCCACAATAAGTGGTAACGAGAACAGAGGAAAATTTCCAATGACCACAACACCACAATTGATTTCTTGCCATTTTCCAGCTCAAAACGCAGGTTCATTTTTTGATGCAGTTTCGCACGTTCGCTTTATGTTTGGTAAGTGTACATATTTGACAACTATGATTGTATTGGCTTACAATGGGTTCTCATTATGTTATTAAACTTGCATGAACCTCTACTATCATCTTAGAAAGTATTTGGTGTAAATGAGCCCTTTCTACCACTTCAAGGACCTTTACTTCTTAACTTAACTTGAGTTCAAGTTATCCGACTAAGTTTGGAAAGTATTTGACTAAGTATCTGATGAAGAAGCGGATGATGACACGGATATGACGTACATTTATTACATTTTATATGTTAGGTAGTTTTTTGACGCGTTTGTGAATTGTGACTTAAAAAGAACCCGGATTGTTACGTTTATGCTTATGTTTTTTTGAAAGGCAACCATTTATGCTTACGTTTATGCTTATTAGTTTATGTTTATTTAGTTTTTGTGTGTCGTGAACCAGAATTGGCAGGTTTGTATTGAAAAAACAAAAAAAAAATGTTTTTTAAGCATCAACGACGACAGGGAAATAGTGACGATTGCGACGACAGGATAACAGCGACGATTTATATCATAATATCAAAAGACGGTGTTCATCAAGTATATCAAATTGAACACCAAAAGACGGTGTTCATCAAGTTTAAGCCAGTGTTCAAATTGAACACCGTCTAATAAGACTTAATTTTAAACCGGTGTAGCTTAAGACGGTGTTAAAAACACCGTCTTAAAACCCATATCACCCCGTCTAAAGCTCTGTTTTTGTAGTAGTGATCCCGAGTTATTGTTGACCGAAGTTGTAGATTGGATTTGAACGGCGATGAGAAAATGGACTGTGATTGAGTTTAAAATTAGGAGTCATCAAGATTTGTGGTTGATTTAATGGCCAGCGAGATCGGTTATAAAGGATTGTAGGTGATGACAACCAATAGTGTAAACGATTTTGAAGAAGTAAAGAAAGAAGGATGCGTGTCGCCGGAGGGTTATTTAAATGTCAACGGAAAAAGCCGGATGGTTCGATCATTGAGAGAGATGGGTTCAATGAGAGACATGGAATGACAGTCATGCCACAATTACAGGATTAATTAAAATAAGATATTATTTTAAATTAAAGTTTACGGGAAATGAAAAAAAAAGTTTACGATTCGCAGATTTTAATTTTATTTAAGGAATATTGGATTTTAATAATCCCAACTATTTGCCGTTGGCCGCCAACAGTCCCAACTTCAAAAATAACCACTGACAGTCTCAACTATTGACATATTGGCCACCAATGGACCCTGACTAACAGAACCCTAACGCTGTTATTCTCTGGTCGCCGGAAAACCGTTTTTGGTTGGAAAACTCATATTTGAGCGGAAAACACAACATTTTCGTCTCAAACCTCTTTGTAACTTTATTACGGACCTTTAGGAACATTTTTTCTAGTAAAAGCCCCAAATATTTAAGTCATCAGGAAACTTCTTTGTGGCCAGAAAACTCAACTTTTTAGCCGAAAAACTCAACATTTTCGTCTCAAACCTCTTTGTATCCTTATATCGGACCTTTAGAAATCTTTTTCTGGTCAAAACGGTTTTCCGGCGACCGGAGACTAACGGCGTTAGGGTTCTGTTAGTTAGGGTCCAATGGTGGCCAATATGTCAATAGTTGAGACTGTCAGTGATTATTTTTTAAGTTCGGACTGTTGGCGGCAAACGACGAATAGTTGGAATTATTAAAATCCAAAATTCCTTTATTTAATATCCTAATTGTTTTAATATTTACAATGAATTATATTCTTATTTAATTGTATTTAATCTCTACTTAATTAATTGTTTTAATATTCACAAGTAAACGTTTTTTTTTTTTTGTATTTTTTAAACTTTAAATCTTGTTTTGTCATAATAATTCTATATATGTTTTAACTTTGTTATTACGTCACACTATAAAGATTGGACCAAATCCCCTCTCTTTACAATTTCTTTCTACGCAACATATGTGTGTTAGGTTTTATTTGTCCTTATATAAAGTTTGCATTAAGATGTGCTTATTTCAATGTATGTACGTTTTTAGTTAAAATTTATTGAAATTGGTTGTCCCCGGCATAGAGTGCGGATCCACCAAAGTTATTCTTTTTCACGATAGTGTTTTACGTTTCAGTCTAAATTTGGCGACTTAACATACGACAACCTGCGTGCGTGGCTCAACGTTAACACGTCTAATTTCTGTTCGGTTTAATAGCTCCGTCGCAACTCTCGTGTGACTTTTCTAAGAATGAATTATATATATGATGTCCATTTCCTTTGTGTGGAGAGAGAGAGAGATCACACACGTCTCATTAAAGTTCTCTTCATCAACAGACCCCAGACAAAATGAAATCTGGTTGTTATGCCTGAAATTAAGCAAGTACGAAACAGCGACTACACGACCAAGGGTTGGTTTGTAGGTCGGGGATAAATCAAAATGAAAAGTATGTTTTGCATAAACTTCAGAATATTAGTATTGCATAAAATGATACTAAACACATTCAGAATCAACATCCCGCTGCGACGCGCGGGTCGTGTTAACTCGTTATATTACATTCTTTTTGTAAGCTAATCATTATATTGCTTACAAGTAGAGATGCGATGCACATCCCACCGGTTTACTGAATTGAAACCGGTTGAAAAAGAACCAAAACAAACCTGGTTGAACCAACTGAACATGTTTCAAACTGATCCGATTCTTATCCCCTCAAAATCTAGTTTCAAACCAAACTGGTATGGGCAAAAACCGACTTTGACTTTCTTTGACCGAAGCCGAATCGGCTTTTAACCAATACTGTTTGGCCAGTGCAAATAATTTGTAAGCCATGTTACAGTTATTAAAAGAAGTTTTTACAAATATTTGATTATAGTTTCAAGTGTACCAATCCACCACTTCTCAAAGCTTGATGATTTCATAACAAACCTTTTTAGAGATGAACAAGAATTTTGATTACCGCCATCAAGTCATAAAATAAACTAATTAACCTTGATAGCCATGTTACGTAGGGTGTGGTATCGACGAGAAGCGTGCAATTAGTATTACGCGTTTTATTTGATTATGAAAACTGAACCCAAAGATGTAGATTGATTAATTATTTTAACGGTAAGCTAAACTATAATTAAACTAGGAAACAAGAACACACGATAAACACAAATATAAGACAAAAAACAAATGATCACAATCAGGTTTAGATTTTATGAATACAACTAATATAACTCGCAATGTAACATGGTAGCCTAATTCACTGCATAGACATAGATTCTTTTAAGAATCCAATTGACTACTATTGACGCAACCCATAGATTACTAGTGCACTTGTTCGTTTTTCTAATATAATCACCAAACGATGGATTGAATCAATTGTGTGGCTGCCATCGCTCGCCTTTTAAACAACACAAGTAAAGACTAGTTGTTATGTACTTTTGAAGATATGAATATGTTTACATTTATGATTTATGTGGTTATACAAATAAGTAGCTTGTAAAAAACTAAAAATGTTAAGAGTGCAATATTTGGTGGTATGCTTAACAGAACCTACTTGAAATTAGATCTACCAACGTATAATAGTCTAGTTTTCTTTAAGCCTTAAATCTAAATAACTGGGCTTGGTGGCATAGTGACTGAAGCAAAACCGCTACCAGGGCCGCCTCAACCATTTTGGTGGCCTAAGGCGAAGTAAAATCTTGTGGCCTTTTCCCCAAAAAAAAATGTATGTAATTGAAAGTTAAACTTGAAGGGCCCAAGTGTAATTATTTGAAATATTGTGTTAAAATTTAAAAACAAGAAAAAAAATGCGGAACTAGGGATTCAAACACGGGTCTCACCAACAACCATACATACACAAAACCACTATACTACCAACCATCAATCTATTGATAACTCACACCCTAATTTTTTTATAAATGGACTGTGGTTTCATCAAATTGTGGAGACCCTATAGTTTTGATGGCCCAAGGCCCAAGCCTCATTTGGCTTACCCTTGGGCCGGCCCTGACCGCTACTATCAGTATATAGCGCTGGTGTGCTTGATAAGAGTAGTCAACTACTCAAAGGCCGACGAAGTAATGGATTGATGCAATATGTATGACAAATTCTCTATTCTTTACTTCGTAAATGGTAATCGATTTATGTAATTGAACATGGAAATGGGTGATGGGCTTCATTTTATTCGGATTTGTCGACAAGTATATTTAAACTTGTAACTAAGCCCATATGCATGTTTTGCTACATATATATCTCATTCTCATCACATCAGTCACCAATCTTAAGATCCAATAATTGAGCTGGCCCAAAAGCGGAATCAATTTTATTATATAAAAAATAACTAGTATGGTGCCCGTGCGATGCGGCGGGGGGCTACACTTTGCATTGCGGCACTCGTTTCTGGTAGTTTTCTTATTCGTATAATATTTATGATAATATTATTGTGGTAGATATATATCATAAGTGTTACACATTTGTAAAATTTTGTTTTTTTTATAAAAATTAATAATCAAAAGACAAAAATATTGTTTATTATAAAAATTAATAATCAAAAGACAAAAAAAATAAAATAAAAGATAAGTTGTTATAATTGTAAAGTATGTTTATTTTATTGGTTAAATTATAAAGTAAAATTTTATTCTTTAAAGTTCATAACTTTTTTTAAATATCCACATAGTACTCATCCAATAAACTTTAAGTTTAAAATTTTTGTTTTTCTAAAAATAAAAAATAGTATTTGACTCGTAAGTACGTTTTAGACCTTTAATTTAAATTGTTAAATTTTGTTTTTTACATATATAAAAAAATTATATTTTAATAAAATTTCAAGAACTGTTTTAATAGAAAAAAGGATGTTAAGAGTTATATCTTTATTAACTTTATATCATAGTAAGTTCAGATTTTTAGTTCCTAACTAATCTTATTTATATGAATCTACTTTTAGCTAATAATCCTTAAAAATATGCAACACAATCAACTATGTATCTAGTCAAGTTGGTAAAGAATTCTTTTGAAACTTACTAATATTATCTATAACAATATACTTAACTTATAATTCCTAAAAATTTGCAACACAATTTAGTATTTATCTAGTAAAAATTGTAAATTTCTGGAGTATTTTATTTATATTACTTGTTACAAAAAATGTTTATAAAAGAATTATTTTTTTATTAAAACAAAAAGTTATGTTTATAAATAAAGTAAAAAACTGTTTTACACATGTAAAGTTTCGTTTTTTAATAAAAAAATAACAATCAAATGACAAAAAATAAAAGACAAGTGAGTATAGTTGTAAAGTAAGTTTATTTTCTTGGTTAAATGATAAAGTATATAATTTTATTCTTTAAAGTTCATAATTTTTTTTAAATATCCACATGGTACTCATCTAATAAACTTTAAGTTTAAAATTTTTGTTTCTATAAAAATAAAAAATAGTAGTTGACTCGTAAGTACGTTTTACACCTTTAACTTTAATTGTTAAATTTCGTTTTTCTATATATAAAAAAATTTATATTTTTATAAAACTTTAAAAACAATTTTTATAAAAAATAGGATGTTAAGTGTTTATATTTTTGTTAACTTTATATCATAATAAGTTCAGTTTTTTAGTTTAGCTTTAAACTTTATTACTTTATTATTTTTTAATTAAGAAATACAAATTATTAGATTAATATCCAAGAATAACTGCAATATTTTGTAATTTCAGCTTAACTATATCTAATTGCAATATCTATTTATTGCAACTTTAGGAATATTAACTTATATAAGTTCAGTTGACTTGTAAATTTAGAATACTAACTTTATTTTGAACTTTATTAATATGGTCAATAACTGCATTATATTAATACCAAAAATAAAGTTCAAATATAAAATAACTTAATTCATACGTCTAGATCAAACATAACAACTGGAAAAAAAAAAAAAAAACATAAAAACACTTGATAGGTTTCATATTAGGCTGCATGAAATCTGTTTCACTTCTAAATTGACACTCGAGGTATTTGTAATCGGGTTTTCTGGCTTGTGCTTGAATCGTCAGTATCCTCTAATTCTTCTTCTTTGTCATTGTCCTCATAATCGTCTAAATTAATAACCTCATTACATTTCCATTCAGAGAGTCTCCTGGATCTCTTCATTTGAGTCTTAAACTTCTGATCCTTAAAAAAGACAAAAATTGAATACAAAAGTTAAAAAAAAAAGATTAAATAAACCTTAAAATTACCTCTTCACTAAATTCACATTGAAAATTAGACTTCTATGGACTAAACATTGCACCATAAGAAATAATATCAACACTTTTATCACTATTATCCTGCAATAAAACACACATATAATAACATAACGAACATGTTAATATGAAAGACATACACAAAAATAATACTTAAAAATTAATACCTTAGAAGCTTGTTCGACAACTGAGTTGTTTAAATTGGCATGTTCATCATGCAACTGAGTCTGAAAAATCAAATAAGTTAACATTCACATAAAAGTAAACAAAAGAAAAGAATTATTCACTACTACAATATAACATAACCGACCTTAGAATTTTCAATCTCGCATACTTGGTTTTTCGCAACAATTGAATTCAGAGCTGGATCCATTTTTTAAAACTTTGTTTAGCAATAAATATAGGGGGTCATGCTATGTATTTATAGTAGTAACTATAGAAGTACGTTAGGGTTTAATTTTAGATTTGTCACCCCTTTATTTAGGAAGTTTGTTGTGGTTAGTTTTAAATTTTTATAAGATATATCTAAGTATAGATATTAGGCAATTTTAATAAAATTTATATGTGACACATAATATTTTCATTTTATGTTACGGTACTTTTAGTTCTTTTTGTTTTTGTTTGCATAGATGGAACCCATCTTTGTAGGTTAAGCGCATTAGATCACGAGTATTAATTACTTGTACATTAAAGCATTATCAATTTATACCTTTTAATCTGTGCGTCGATATTGAACAAGACAACTACCGAAACGTCGACAAAAATGTGTAGGTCGTCATGCTATCTTTGGATTTTTTTTAAACAGTATAGTTTATAAGATATGTCAAGAATACGTAAATAATTATAAGTTTGTTGTAGAGGGGTGAATTGTAACTACTTATATATAATTTTGTTAAAAGCTCAAGGATCTAAGTGTAATAAGCTTAGGGGCTAAAAAATAAATAGCGTTTAGAAGACCAAACTACTCTTATTTTAGGGGTCTTTCTATAAATAAAGTGGGTGAAAAGTTCTTATTTTTTGGGTATCTTAAAATACCCCTCCCTTATGCATTATAATATAGTATAGATATAATTCTCAAATAAAAAAATTCTGACTTTTCTAAATAAAATAATAATATAATTCTCAAATAAAAAATTCTGATATTTCTAAGAGTATTAAGATCAGACGGTGTGGGCGAGGATCTGTAATGTTTATGTCTTTCCACGCCGCATATACCACATTGTCATCGGTGTTTTCCACGGCATTGTGGATTTGGCTTGAACGTTTCCACCGACGTTGAGTTAATTTCTTGGTCAACCTGGTGTTCTTTTATTTGATGTTTAAATTTAGCCGTTGGCCCCAACAGCTAGTAAAAATGTTTTTTTTTTTTTAATTTACTCCTATATATAAATACACAATTTCTTCCATTTTATCAAATCACTCAACTATCATATCATTTTACATGTTAATACACCCTCTCAAAAAACCCTACAAAATGCCAGTTATTCGTTGGGTCATACAAGAGGACATTGTGTTATGCGAATTGTGGGTCGCGGTGGTGTCCAACCACGGGGCTACGTGCCAACGTCTCCGTTTTGGGATCGAGTTTACCATGAATTTTGTTTACGTAGTGTGGACGCTCTTTGTTCACGTTTTCGGATGATTCATAAGGATTGTGCGAAATTTGAGGCGATAGTCAACAGTTTGGACAGCGACGATGGTGAGCTAAATGACGACGACATCATCCAAATCGCTTGCGTCGAGTACCATAACATGTACGGTCATGACTTCATACACTGCGCGACGTGGCAAATAATATGTTTTTAGGTTTACGTTTTATTTTAAGTTATGTAATGTTTTTAATTCATAGGTTATGTAATCTTTAATTTTTTAAAGTTATTTGTTTAATTAGTATTAATTGGTTTTTATTTAAATTTAATACATTTTATATAATTTATAAATATTAGATTAATAAAAAATGTATGTCACGTGTCGAATAACGTCATTCTTCCACGCCCTGTTTTATGTATCATGCCACTTTTCTGACTCACACTGTGTCGTACAGACGTACCCACCACACCCAATTTTCAAACCCTCCACACCGTCTAAGGGTGTAGGGGGCGTAAGCGGTGACCCCATGCGGGGAGTTGATCCACCGAAGAGTGGTGGTACCGCCATCAAGGCGGTGAGGTAGAGAGAGGGAAGAAATCGGTGGAAAGTTACCGAAGAGAGGGAGGAGAGAGGGGAGGAGAGAGGGAGGTGATGGCCAATCAAAAATTTTCTTTTTTTTTTTTTTTTTTTAATAAAAAACCAAGTCACCTAGGAGGGGAGTGCCGACATCAATTTAGGGTGTTAGGGGAGTTGACGTGGCACACGAGGATTGATTTGGCGTAAGAGAGGGGACTCACCTCTTAGGTGAGCACCCCTTACACCCTAACAATACAACGTCTAAGTGTGGGACCCTTCACAAGAAATTAGTGTCACAACATGCCAAAAGTATGAGTTAGCCGTTGCTCCACATACCCCATGTCGTCCCCACCCCACTCACTCACGCTCTCATAAAACCAAAAACCCTAATTCACACTCAACTCAACAATGGCAGATGAATTCTCATTCACAGACAGTGAAGACGAAAGAGCTGTAGAAGATGTTCTCTCTCAAGCACTGGACCAATCCGTTCTCGAACAAATCGCCGCCATCAACTGCTCCTCTTTCTCCTCCAAAGATAACCTTCCTTTTGACCTCGAAAACCGTTTTCGTAAACTCAAATCTCTTCCAACCGCCACCGGTGCTCGCTTTCCACCTTCTAAATCCAAATCCTTCACACCTCGATCCGTTGATTTTGATTCAGATCCGAAAAACTGTTCCGATAAACCGTCTCCGTTCACCGGCGATCCTAAACAACGTTCCGAAGAAGATTCAGATGAGAAAAAAGGCTCAAATTCGAGATCGAAACTGAAATCGGATTTTCGTAAAACGAAGAGTTATTCATCGGAATCGTCGCCTTCCTCTGATGATTCGGAACAACATTCTGACGGAAATCTAGACGAGAAAATCGGTACGAATTATTCTAGATCGAAACCGAAATCTTCATCAAACAGTAAAAAGTTTCGTGAAACGAAGAGTTTGAAATCGAAATCTAGAAATGATTCGTCAGAATCGCCTCTAGAACATTCAGACGGAAATCTAGACGAGAAAACCGGTACGGATTCGAAATCAAAACTCAAATCTTCATCAAATAGTCGTAAAACGAAAAGTTCGAAATCAAAATCTAGAACTGACTCGTTTAGTGTGTTGTCGCCGGAGTCGGAATCGAGAAGCGTGTCGCCGGCGCGGCGGGGGATTGGTTGTTTGTGGTGTTCGCCGAAGAAGGAGAAGAGGAAACAGGGGAAAGAGAATCTGAATCGGTTATCGTCTTTTTCATCATCTTTGGGGAATGATTATGAATATGATGTTGAGTTTTTGAAAACGTTTTCGGTGAAAGAACAGAAGAAGATTATGCGAAAGGCGATGAAGGAAGAAGAGAAGATTAACAGAGAAGCTGAGAAGATTGTCAAGTGGGCTAAACAAGCGTCTTCTAGAATGATGGATGTGCATGTTTCTGGTGTTGTTGATGATGACCTTTCGGACCTTGAAAAATGAAAGGAATATACGTCACTTGAGTTTATAGTTATAAAAATATTACATGTTTTATTTTTCTAATATAACTAGGATATATCCGCCGCGTTGCGGCGGGCAAAGTATGCTTCCTTATGATGACGACAATTCGTTTGGTTACATTATGTCCTTAACGAAAAATAAAATCTATTAGTTACTTTATACATATTTATACTATGTTTTTGTTAGTTAACTCAACTGAGAGAAAAGAAAGGTTAACGGGTTGACACACAGCTAAGAAGCAAGCAATCTTGCAAAGAGAGAACAATTGATGTTGTAGTAAATAGACGAAAGGATTCCTCTACTTTAGTGCTTTATGATCAAAATTAATCCAAAATCCTAGTGTTACACCATATAAACTTCAAAGAAAGTTTTGTCCTCCAAAGTAATAGTAAAGAGGTTAAACAGATCTTATCAAGTGCATTTGTAATCTAAGATTACAGATGGTTCCACCAGGAAGACACTATACAATATACATGAATGATTAAAATTAAAAGCCCTATAAAATGCTTTTCAATCAAACAAACATACTAACTGTTCATATTCATAAAATCAGGAGCAAATACATGAATAATTATAAGCCCAAGAAACACTTTTCATTCAAATAAACTGATCAACTGTTCATACTGATAAAATCAGAAGCAAATACATGAATAATTATAAGCCCTAGAAACTGTTTCCACTCAAATAAACAGATTAACCGTTCATATTCATGAAATCAGAAGCAAATACATGAATGATTATATGCCCTAGAAACACTTGTTCAGTCAAACAAACATATTAACTATTCATATTTATGATTTCAGAAGCAAATATAAAAAAAATTATAAGCCCTAGAAACTGTCATTCAATCAAATTAACACATTAATCGTTCATATATATGAAATTAACCCTAACCTCTTGCAACAACTGAGCCTGGCGTGAAACATCTTCAACAACAGAACCACTACTATCATTATCATAATCACTACTGCCTCTACGAATCGACGAATCCCTAACCTCCGTTCTCTTAATCGATTCCGGTCTGATTGAAACGGCCGGCGGCAACATAAACCGCGATTCATTGACAGACGAAGTAACGGAGGATGTTTTACCGGTGCGATCCATCAGTGTTGATCACCAGCAGATGGAAGAGCATCGGTAGTGGCGGTGGTGGTCTCTGCCTCTCTGGTCGCTAACCTGCTGTGGGGGATAGGGAAAGAACGAATGGGTCGAAAACAATCGCATGGTTAATTGAATGAAGATTGAAATTACAAAACTACCCCAAAATACTGTAGCAAACCTATGTTATCATTTGATATATATAATAATTACCAAACGATTACTAGTTATAAAAAAATGTTTTGTTTTATTTTTCTAATATAATATGATTTGACTACTGTTGAAGCAACCCATAAATTACTAGTGCAATTGTTTGTTTTTCTAATATAAGGCCGGAGGGTGTGGGGGTCGTCCTTAGCCCATCCTACTTCGTTGCCGCCGTCCCCCTACCCCCCCCCCCCCCCTACTGGCGTCGTCCTAAACGTCGACATCCAGACGTTGGAGACGGGCCTTCCCCTCTCTTACACACCTATACATACAATATATACATATATATTTTAGGCCCATCCGGCTATCCCCATTTCCTTACCTCCATCCTCTTTGCCCCATCCTCACACCTGATCTATGTGACGCTTACATGGCGGATCATCCTTCAAGAATGGGCCATCACCATACCACATAGACTAATTACCAAACGATGGGTTGGACCAATTGTGTGGCTGCCATGGCTCGCCTTTTAAACAACACATGTAAATACATAAACATGTTCATAACATTCGAGCAACAATGACCAAACCATGAGCAAGCAACCAAGGGGTTGCTCCACTCAAGTCTCAAGAATCGTGTTCCTCAAACAACACACTCCCCCTTTGTCAAACCCTAGTATTCCTCATTAAAGTCATCTTGAAAACTGCTCAAAAACTTATGGCGCCCAGACCGGCGTACGTGGGCCCCTTGTGAAAGAAAGTGGCTATAGAACACTATTCGTAAGCTAGACGCAAACCTTGCGATTTTGGGAGTGGCGTCATGGGCACCAATTAATCCACACGTCAAAACACATGCTTAGCGATGCATATATCCTCCACCGCTACCATGTAACATATAAACATAACCTCTCATTTATGCATGGGCGGATCTAGGTATAACAGCCCTGGGTCTTCAACCCTTGTTTTACCATTAATTTCGCTACCACGCGAATTCACATCATGTCTAAACTCCATGGTTAGTAACTGCGATTTTAGTTTTCATCGAAAAGTTGTTTGAATCCAAGGTTCAGTAACAATAGTTCTAAACATAATAATCTTGATAAGTCTTTTGTAATCACAATATTAAAATATAAATATTTGTAGCATATGATTATAAGAACTTTGGCCTTACGATCAAGAAAAACAGATATACCATATTGGTTGTAATTCCACAACTTAACATTGATACAAATTTCTAATGTTTTTTTCTCATCTTACATACAACAGAACTGAGAAATGCAATTAAAATCCTAATTAACATAACAACGTTGAGATTCAGCTGTTTTCCTCAATGCCAACTCCTGTAATAACATCGTTGTGCATCGTATATAAGTCACTAAAACAACGTTAAATTGAATTTGTCAAGATAACGGAATCTTAACCTTTAGATCGTGCTAATTCCTTAATCTTATAACTAATATGGTTGAGATCCCGGTACAACATGTCATGCTCCATGCATGTCATGAAGTCTCGACGATAAAAGTTGTTTTCCCCTAACTATGAGCGCAAAGATGCCATAGGCTGGAAGATGAATTAATCCCACTCCTAAATACCTGCAATCAATCACTAATTCCATCAGTTCAATTCAAGCACTTAAAACATATCCAAAGAAGCAAATGTAACAATTACTATTATCGAATGTTACTCAAATCCCACATGATTTATGTAAATGTGAGGAAGATACATTCTACGACACACATGTTTATCTTCATGATTATACAAAATTATCTCTATAGGTAGAGTCGTAAACGAACCGAACGTTTAGCGAACAATTTGTGAACCGTTTGGCGGGAAGTTCGTTTAATAAATGAACAAACACAAACCAGATAATGTGTTCGTTCATTTATGTTCATGAACGTTCGGTAATGTGTTCATTTATGTTTGCTCGTTTATGTTCATTTGTGTTCGTTCACTTAAAGGTTTTTTTAAGTTATATTTTTATTTTATAGGTTTAAAACTTTTAAAATTTGAAACCATAGTTATACTATACGCCTCCACCACTTTCTTAATGATCGAACACGAACAAGAAATCTTGTTCGGTAAGCATTCGTGAAGCGTTCATAAACATGTTCATTCCTTAATGAACAATCACAAACAAGGCCTTGTTCGTGTTTGTTCGGTTCGTTTACAGCCTTATCTTTGTGATTGCATTGGATCCGAAGTACACGATTCCCCTATTTAAATAGTGAAACACTCTGGATATATGGGATTATGGGGAGATTCGAGACAAGGCCGACGAGCTACGATAATGTTTTAACAGATTAAAATTCACAAAGGAGCGTACCAAATGGGAGCGTATGGAGATGATAAATCAAGGAAAGAATATGGCCACCTGCAGTATCAAGAACCATGTAAATATATTTTAGCAAGCACTCACTCCATGTATATAATCATGTGAAATTACAGATTTGGACAAAGCAAGATCTCAGCATACCACATTGATACACATGCATGAACGATCCACTGGAAAACGACAAATACGCATGTCCACAGACCAAAATAAGCCAAACGAAAGAACGGGAAGCGCTGGTTAAAAAAAGTCAACTTAATCAAACTGGTAGCTAGTAGGATACACAAAATGTAAGATGATTGAACCGATGTGTAACTTACCAGGCGATTTAGAAATATATCAACAAGGAGCAGAACAGCATTGACAGAATGCATGGTGACATCCAACTGTATACAAAATGACAAAAGTACCCCTCAAATATATTTAAAAAGAAATTAAATTCGTATGATTCTTGTCAATGTATAGAAGAACAAAATAAACGTACGAAGCTTAAACTGTACTCTGCAGGACTAAGAAATGGATAAAGTATGAACCAAAACACGCTATCAGCGAGTCCAACAGCACCTGAGCATATCTGTTTATCAAAAGAGAAAGCGAGGATGAATTTTAACAAATAACATGACGGAAATAAATCAATAATACCTATTGAAACTCTTTATTTAAAACTTGCCTGAAAGACTATTTGAAAGAAATATCCCGATACACCAGCAGTCTTTCTAACACGAGTTAAAACATGATTAGGCGCATTAATGGGCATGCTTTGGGAGCTCAAGCCTTCTGAGGGAGCCATGTACATGCCTCGTTCGTGGTCTATAATGGCATTATTGATATTATCATCATTAATTCCGTTCCAATATTGGTAACACCCGTAAATTGAGTGTGAAGATGCAAGCTACACATAATAGACAAAAACAAAAGTACAAATAAATAGCATTTCTTGTCTAACATAATTTAATAAGCAACGAATTGGTCAAAAAATTTTCAAAAAGAGCACTGAAATAGTAAATATGCAAGAAAGTTTTCAACTTTTTAGCACAACACATGTTTTTAAGCAAAAAAAATTGATATTTACAAACTTAATGATATAATTAGCAAAATTTCATACCCCAAAGTAGAAAGTGACCAAAGCAAATGTCCACCTGTTCAGCACAAGAAACATCACAGAAGAAAAGACGTTAATCAAGATAACATCGTATGATCGTGTTTTAGGCCTTAACATAAAGGGCTTAAAAAAGACTTACTGAGTGTAATAGAATAGTACGTCAGCTCCACCAGTAATCACATTAGCAATAAGTAATGCCAACATCACACCAAATGCAAATAATCTGTAAACAAGCAGCCAGGCGGGATGGAGTGCTTTCAAAGAAGTCCTCCAGGTTTCATCGTCATACAAAATCCCGACGGGGTCCACATCAAGCTCATCGTCTTTTTCATGAGTTTTCTTCTTGTTGAAAACTTCATATTTGATTATTAAGATTGATGCTAGTATCATAGCAATTATAATCCATAATGCACAGAGGAAAAACCTCCAGTTCAACCAGTAACTTGGGTCGGTCGTATCATCAGCCATCAGTGGTTTCAAGTAACTAGCTGCTCCTATATATAGATGAAATATAAACAAAATTCGCTCGATTATACTGTTATATTAACTTGAAGTTCATTTAACAAAATTTGTAAATGTCAAGAGATGCCATGATTAACACGCTCGATTATACTGTTATATTATATGATTGGATTTCAAACGAAAAACAGCTAGTTGAATCATCAATAGAAAATGAACAAACAGTTTAAAAAGAGTTTGATCCACAATACAACTTAAATACACATGGAAAGTGGAAGAGTAAAACGCCAGAATGGTCTCTAACACTTCAATCCAAAAATAAAACTTTTTGTATCTGGGTCCCAGAGGTTTTATTTTTGTTGCCATTTTCATCCAAATGGCAAACCGGGTTAGAATTTTCTGTTAACTTCTCCCTTTTTTTCGTTTTCCCCATTTAAATAAAGGGTATAATCATCATTTTGTACCATAATATATTTTAATTAAATGAGGAAAACGACAAAAAAGGGTGAAGTTAACAGAAAATTCTAACCCGGTTTGACAATTGGATGAAAATGGCAACAAAATGAAACCTCAAGGACCCAGATCCAAAAAAAATCATTTTTGAACTGAAGTGGCAAACGTGACCTAAACGCAGGGACCATTTTGGCATTTTACTCAAAGTGGAAACTAACACATAAAATTGATTTTGAGAGTCAAATTGACAAATTTTAATAACAAACAGGGAGGGTGTAAAACCATACTAAGTAGCAATCAAATTACTATTAAAACTGTGAAAAAGTGAAAATGAAAACACGAATTTCTAACATCAAGTAGCTCACATGACGTAACACACAGACGAAGTTGAATTTATACCGACACGTATTAGAAAGTCGAGGGGGTAAAAAAAACTTGAGGGACCACGTGTCACCACCAAACACCATGCTAAATAACAACCGGACGACGACCAAATTTGAAAAAAAAGCATAAAACAAAACTAAAAACAAAAAAATAAACTCATTTAACTTTTATGGCGGTATAAGAAAAACCATAATTTTATTATAAAACAAAAAACCTTCAAGTTTATTATGAAAAAAAAAACACAAAAGACAAAACTACAAAAATAAAAAAAAAAACAACAAAAATCAATATTCATCGTATAGATAATTTGAAGCTAATCGATTACGATCTTGTTAAAAGCACTATTACTCTCACTGTTTATAAATATAAAAAAAAAAACAAAATCAAATGCTTCAATTTCAGAACAAAATTAGTTGGTTAACTAAATTGATTAAAAAAATTAAAATCCAAATTTGTATTTCAGTTACAACTGATGTATGCAAGCTTAAGAGGTGAAACGGTACCGTTCTGGTTGGAATTTGGGGGAAAATGACGACAGTAACAAACACCAGAAGAAACTCAAATAATAATAATAATAATAAAAATGAGTAGTTATTAACATAGTAGATGATCAGAAAGAAAGTAAGAAACCAGAGATTGTAATACATAAATGATGGTAATTAGGTTGTGGAGTTACCTGCTGCTGAGTTTGTTGGTGTGATTGCTGATCAGGAGCGAATTAGGGTTTGAGAGAAGGTGCCATCAATCAAGTAGTGAAAACCACCTACTACTCTACTGGTCCAATGGTAGTAACTACTGGTTGGTAAGTAAGCCAATTAAAGTCAAACATCTTCCTTCACATTCTCATGTACCCAGAATTTTCAATTCCACTCACATGTTTGTTTTTTCTTTAAATCACAAAAATACCATTTTATCATCCAATGAATATTGGATTTTAATAATATAAATTATTTGTGGTTGATCGTCAACAGTCTTAACTTCAAAAATAATCACGAACAGTCATAACTATTAACATATTGGTCTTCAATTTAATAATATAAATTATTTGTGGTTGATCGTCAACAGTCTCAACTTCAAAAATAATCACGAACAGTCATAACTATTAACATATTGGTCTTCAATGGACCCTAATTGGCCGAAAAACTTCATTTTGGCTGGAAAACTCAACATTTTCGTCTCAAACCTCTTTGTAACCTTATTACAAACTTTTAGCAACCTTCTTCTAGTAAAAGCTTCAATCATTGAAGTCGCCAGAAAACTCGTTTTTCGCCGGAAAACTTATTTTTGGCCGGGAAACTCAACCTTTTAGCCAAAAACTCAATATTTTCGTCACAACCATCTTTGTAACCTTATATCGGATCTTTAGAAACCTTTTTCTAGCCAAAAACGGTTTTCTAGCAACCGGAGATTATCGACGTCAGACTTCTGTTAATCAGGTTCCATTTGATGCCAGTATGTTATTAGTTGGAACTACCAGTAGTTATTTTTTAAGTTTGAACTATTAACGGTCAATAACGAATAATTGAGATTATTAAAATCCAATATTCTTTTATTCAACATGTATATTATATAAAAAAATACATTTGTAATCAGCATGGTTGTAAAACAAGGTCTCCAACGCCGACTACTCCTCGAGTAGTCACTACAAGCTAAACTGCCGAGGCGATTTTCTTCAACTCCGACTAATTACTCGGAATCGATCAAATGCGGTCAACATCGGCCAAAATCGGATCTAGTAGGTCAACTCGGGCTGAGTTTGACTTAAAATAAAATAAACCATAATTTTTATGCCTATAATATTAAAGAATGAATATCAATTTCAAGTATATTGTTATAAATATTAGTAAATTTATGTTATTTGACATATATCTAATATCCAAAAACTAATTTCTTTATAATCTGGCATGTCCGAGTGCTCTCCGTCTAGGCTGAGTGCTCTCAACTCCCCGATCGACCGACCAGGGAGCGCCTAACGACTTTTGCAACCATGGTAATCAGAACATTTGAGCAAAATTTATATATTTTTTTAACTGCTAGAGTTTTCTAGGTTAAACTTAAATACACCACAACCTGTACATCGCAAGATTTAAACTCTTATATCTTTAATATTGTTAAACAAGCCAGTTAACTAGTAGGATCTCCATTGAGGACGATAAAATTTATATATACGTTGTTAAGTGTATAACATATATCTACAATTATTTATGCATTGTATTGTATTAGATAACTTTCATATGAAAGATTTGTCATTGTAAGGGAGTGGGGGTAGTCATCACTCATCACTCACAACATCCAATCAAGTTTCACCATGTCATCAACCACTATTCTATCACTCACAAGTTTTTTTAGTGGCGGTGGTCATCACTAGTGATGGAATTCCATCACTCACATTTTTTTTTAATTAGAAATTAACAATAAAACACTAAAATTATAAATTCATTAAAATTAAAACATCTTTTGGTAAACGAAACCGATCTCTAAACGTTTCGGCTTTGTAGAGCGGATTCTCCACAAAATAATCGTTCATTAACACTTTGTTGGCATGTATACGATCACGATCTACCATCTTCTTCTTTGGGCGGGACGAACTAGATTCAAGTTCGTTATACACCGACACAAAATATTTTAGCGTCTCATTGTCAGAAGACGACTGCGTATCGCCATCGCTGTCCATCGGAAACGTCGAATCCGTAGGAAACTCCATTTGACAAAGATGTAGATTGTGTGAAATGTGTTTGTGTTTTGGTGTAGGTGAAATGGTTTAAAATTGAGAAGTATATATATAAAAGGTTTAAAGGTTTTTTTTTATTATTAAAACTAACTGTTAAAAAACGGTCCAAAAGCCCAACGTTCATATTTTGCACATTTACAACGCGTGAATTTTTCCACGCGTTTTAAGTTTCTCACATGAAGAACATAGGTGGTGGCGGTGTGCAATTCCCTTTAACAAGTGATGGTGGTCCATCACGGAACCACCCCAGTCCCCTAAGAGATCATACCTTTTCTACATGCATCTTATGTTCGCAGATTACGATAAATAAAAGTGGAACCTTCTTCTTTTTAAAACAAAATCGATAAGGAAAGAAAAATAATAAAAAAAGCATATGTCAAAAACATAGTGAAGAAAAATGGATATTGTGAACATAGGTGATGGTAAAAAATTGGTCATTTCAAGATGTTAGGTGAACACATAAGGTAGACATGTGAAATACTTTCCAATGCATGTGAAATTTGTTATGTATTAAAATTGACGTATAAATATGCTTTAAGATATTCATTATGACTTTTTAATATATAGTTAGTTAAAATTTATTAATCAGTTGATGCGATTTTTTGTCTCTACTAAATATTACATAAACTTTGTTGTTTCTAAAGTAGTAGTGGTTTGACAAATCAAATGGTTTTTTTTTTTTGTTATTAATCTGTCACATCATCTAACCCATTTTATTTGGTGAAATGATGTAGTGGTTCACCCATCTGTAGTTATTAATTACCTAATGATTAATTATATTTATTGTATATCTCTATCTATTAAAAAACAAACCCAAATGAACAGTTAATGTGCTGTTGTTTTAGTGTGATTGGGCTATTTAGAGGTGTTGTCCTTCTCACCTTTTCCAAACACGTGTCATCCACACTTTAGTTTTCCCCTTCAAACCAAATCCACAAACAGACATGCACAATCTTCTCACTTCTCAGTATTTACACTTTAGAGAGAGAGATTAGAGCGAGATTGACGACGGTGGTGGTGTCCGGCCGATGAGAGGGTTTCAACGAGTCTCGACGCACGACAATAACAGAGATGTTGCTGATGTTTTTGATTCGATTGACTTCTGAGGAGATGGGTTAAGGTTGAGTAACAAAGACGATTTTGATGTAAAAGCGCCCTTCAAACCAAATCCACAAACAGACATGCACACTCTTCTCACTTCTCAGTATTTACACTTTAGAGAGAGGGATTAGAGCGAGATTGACGACGGTGGTGGTGTCCGGCCGATGAGAGGGTTTCAACGAGTCTCGACGCACGACAATAACAGAGATGTTGCTGATGTTTTTTATTCGATTGACTTCGGAGGAGATGGGTTAAGGTTGAGTAACAAAGACGATTTTGATGTAAAAGCGTATTCCGGCCAGATTAAGGCTCCGGCCAAATTTTGGTGAACCAATAAGTTGCGTCTTGACAGAGCTGCGGTCTAGGATTTTGTTTGGCAGTCTCAATCTGACCACATAAGCCTCCCTCAGGCCCTAAATGGTAAGTCAATGATGTTTAAGGTAAGTCCATTAATCTAAAACAATTTAGCTGCAAAATTTTTAGATGGTTACAAAAAACGCATATACGGTAGCTTAACTAGGAGTATTGGTCGAGTTACTGAAAGCAATAGAAAGAACTGTTTATAGCCAATTGAACCAGTAATGGGTGAGTGATTAGAGTGTTGAACCGTCCTGAAAAAGGAGACCAAAACATTCATATATTATTTGTAGAATGGTAAAGAAACAGTCCTCAAGTGCTCAAGGATCAAGTGGTGGAATGTGTAAAGGAAGTTTTTTCGCGCAAGTAAGTTGATTCATTTGAACCATGAGCTATTGAGGTTCTTTCAGAGCTAGATTCAGTGGTCTTTCTTTAGGAGGTGAGGTGGATCAGAAACTTTCGTCTATTATTAAACGAACAGGTGGATATTTAGGTTCTTGCCATGTTCCAAGGCTCTCATATGTCATTGCTGGTTTGGATTTTCACGTATTGAAACGCATGCTGCTCAAAGATGACAATCAGGTAGTCACAACTTCAGCTCCAGGAGGTTGTGGGAAGACTACTTTGGCAAAGGTAATTGTTTTTTAAAGTCGACGATTACTTTAGTTATTGCTTCTCACTTTTAAGGTACATATATGATATAACTTTACTTCTTTTCAGGAACTCTTTGGAATCCGGGCTGTTAATATGATTTTAAGTGACGAAGTGAATTCAAAGAGTTGGCTTTGCATTAGGGGAATGAATACAAACATGGAATGGTATTTTTTTCCTGAGTTGTTGATATGATAATAAGATAATCAACTATGACAAAAGTGTTGCCCGAGACAGTGATAAGATGTGCTTTTGCTGCTTGAGATTGTTATGATTGGTTTGTTGAAGTGTTTAAATCTTACATTTAAAAAGTTGTTTTCTTATTAACTATAAAGAAAATTTGTAAGTTATATATTAGTTTTTCTAATTTCTTTTCATATATTAGTCCAACATCGATTTTTGTTTAGGTTAAAGAAACTTTGTAAGTTATATATTAATTTTTCTAATTTCTTTTCATATATTAGTCCAAAACCGATTTTGGTTTAGGTATTGAATAACACTGACAAAGGTGAAAGACTCCTATAAAGTGTCTATTAATGATCATTTCTTTTATAGCTATTTGCTCTGATTCCAAGTTTTAATATTAAGTAGGAAGCTTCATTCAGTCACCTCACAGTTTGATCAACTCATAGTCGTACGATATCAAGATTCGATAATGAGCTATGCTTATGAGAAAAACAGGCTCCCGTGAAAACTTCTACTGGTGTCAACCCTAATGAGATCCAACTTGAACCCGTAAAAATTCAGCATCGACTTTTAGATGATGAAACGCGTGATCTTCAGGTATTTTATCGTCATGGTGTTTTATACTTTTATATATTCTGGAGTTAGTTATCTTGAAATTCTAACCCTTTAACTAAAAGATGGGCTGATTTGAGTTGAGTTGAGTTGTGTTATGTTTTATCTCTTTAACATGTTGAATGGGTCGGTTGATAAAAAATGGTCAAAATTGTTTGGGGTCATCCAATCCCGTGGAGTGTATATGTATGTATGTATATATGATATGTGTTAATATACATGTGTTTGTATGACATTTATGTGTATGATTGTATCTATTTGTATGCAGCAGATGAAGGCATTCAAGTCGATGCACGCCATGATCCCCATTTCTCTTTATTTGCCTTTGAAGATATGTAAGTGGATATATGTTCGGACCCTAGAATTATATTGGTTGAGCCATTTTTTTAAATAACGTTGTGATAACCAGATTCATTATATGGCCGCATTCATTTTAGAGCTTTGGGTTGGCATATGGTTTCAAATATGCTATGCTTTTTCATTTTTTAAGGAACATATTTTTATCTCGGTACAATTATACCATGACATCGTGTTATTTGTTGTAACGTACAAGTAATCGAATCACAAATGTACTTATGTACATGTTATCAAACTGAGAACGATTCGGTTTAACGCGCCGCAACGCGCGCGCCTCGGCATAAAGCTAGTTATCTTAAAAACCAAAGTTAGTGGGGTTTCCACCGGCTTTAGTTAAAATGAGCATTATGTTTGGGCTCATGCAGGCCCAATTTACTTCTTGCTAAAGAGTAAAGCCTAAACCTCAGCTATACGGCCCATACAACAAAAAGGTGTAGGTGAGAATAGAAGTTTAATGTAGATAAAAAGAAATTGTAATAACATTGTATTGTATATTATATTGTATACTATCTTAAAAACCAAAGTCGGTGGAATTTTCCACCGGCTTTGGTTGGCCCTTCAACTTTTGGACTTGGTAATTTTAGTCATTTTCTCATTTTTAAAATCCTCTACTTTAGCAATTGACATTTTTAGCCCCTAACATTTTACTAAATTAATTTTCTCTAAATAACTTTCGTTTGTTAATCTCTTTTGTTAATTACTTTTTTACATTTATATTTTTATGTACGTGTCGGTATAAATTTAAGTGTGTCTATGTTTCGACAACCAAAGTCGATGGAATTTCTCACCGGCTTTGGTTGGCCCTTCAACTTTTGGACTTGGCAATTTCAACCATTTCCTCATTTTTAATATCCTCTACTTTAGCAATTGGCTTTGGTTGGCCCTTCAACCTTTGGACTTGGCAATTTTAGTCATTTCCTCATTTTTAATATCCTCTACTTTAGCAATTGGCATTTTTAGCCCCTAGCTTTTTACGAAATTAATTTTCTCTAAATAACTTTCGTTCGTTAATCTCTTTTGTTAATTACTTTTTTACATTCATATTTTTATATACGTGTCGGTATAAATTTGAGTGTGTCTATGTTTCAACGTAAATTGTTTCCGGAAACGAGTCATGTCAAATATAATACATGTTAGTTTAGAAAAACCTTTTTTACGTGCATTTTTATTATATATGTGTTTTTATTAATTCGAGTTGTTCTACGTTTGACGTAAATTTTTTTGGGAAACGAGCCAGGTCAAATATAATACATTTTCGGACTTATTTTATGTACCTTTCGTAAATTTTGTTCTGAAATGAGCGGAGTCAAATTGTGGTTTTTCTCCTTTTTTAAAAACCCTAATTAATACCATATAATACGTTATGATTGTACAGTATAAATTCGATTTACTTTACTTTTTGATTCAATCCGAATGCTTATATATGTTAGATTGAGTTCAATCGGATATGTTGAAATGCACGTTCGTATAGTTAACGCATCACATAACGCTTGGACTAATTCATTCGATTTTTGCGTTGTACCCGCGCCGCAATGCGCGCGGGCTTTATTACTAGTATAATCTTAAATATAATTGTCGGTGTATTTTACATTTATGGCCCTTTCTTTTTCCGAGTCTTTACACAAGTTTCATTTTAACAATTCGCTACTGAATGGTAGGGAGCCCACGCAGTTGACTTTAGGGCCATATTCTTTTTTCCTTTTATATTATTTATTTAATATATATTTTTATTAGATTTGTCATTACTATTGTCAATTACTAAAATTATGTTTATGAGGAATTAGCATTAATTCCTTAGGATAAACTCTTAGATTTTATCCTGTAAATTAATATTTATAACTAAATTAATTAATTTAGTAAACTATTTATTGTTGAATATATGTAAACAAATATGATAAACATTAGTAATATCTTAAAATGAAAGTCGGTGAGGTTTTCAATTGACATTTGAACCCCTAGACTTTTAACGAATGACAAGTCTAACCTTCATTTTAAAACTTTTGGTTTTTTCACTTCACACTCTCAACTTTTGATATTAAAGACTATTAACCCTCATCTTTAAGTAGGTTACACATTTGCTTCTAATTTTTGAAAATTGACAACTTTGACATCAACCTTTTCTCCTTCATAACTTCACACTTCATTTTAGTTAAATTACTTTTACGATTTTACACTGTAACGTGTGACACGTTATTATACTTTTTTTATCAATGTCTAACCACGTTAATGTTTAAATTACTATTACGACTCGACATCATAGTCTAAATTACTTTCTCTGTTGGTGCATATGTCTGTCGACTTCGTCTTGTATCGAGTCTTGTATCTAGATAGGATAAACCAGAGCTTGATAGGCTAGAAAACAGGAGTCTAGAGTTGTTGGACCAGTTCACACGAACTGGCAGAGCCAGTTCATGCGAAATGGCCATTTCGCATGGAATGGGCATGTCAGCCATTTCGTATGGAATTGGCATGTCAGCCATTTTGCATGGAATGGGCATGTCAGGTTCATGGGGAATGTGAATCCTATAAATAGGAGACTTGAGATTTCATTTGTAACTTTTGCAATTCCGGTAGCGAAGCTCTGCCGAGGTGTCAAACGGTCTGTAAACTTGTCAAATCAATACAGAAGACATTTAAACTACTTCTTTGTGCAAATTAAGCTAATTCAACATCAAAACGCCTGATTCCGCCTCTCGTTTTGATCAAAAACTCTTCTGATCGACTCATTTGGTCATTACAATGATCCAACAAGTGGTATCAGAGCTCAGGAGGAAGAGTTCTTACCGATTCAGCTTGATTTCATCCTAAAATCTCAGTTCTACTCACTTTCTTCACGTTTTTTTTTTCAAAATTAGCCGAGATTTTACGGTCAAAATGAACTGATTTTCACATATTACATGCGAAACATGGTTTTAATCAATCCGTGAACATATCACACCTAGATTCAGCTTAAACTTGTCCAATTTATCAAAAAACCGTCCGATTGTTCGAACATGATTCCATTTCGCACGGTTTGGACACAGTAGACCTCAATTCGTACGGATTGGACATAGTAGACCCCATTTCGCACGAATTGCACTTAGGTCGCACCAAGGAATTACCATTTCGCACGAATTGCACTTAGGTCGCAACAAGGAATTACCATTTCGCACGAATTGCACCGAATTCGCACCAAGTTGTCCAGATCGCACCAAATTGTCCCAGGTCGCTTGAAATTAGATCCAGTTCGTTTGAAAGTCTGATTTTGTAATTTTTCAAAACCTAAACATGGACAACGAGTTTTATAATGCATTTGCTACTGCCCTGGGTACTCCTATTACCATTGCTCAGAGTGTAACTATGGAAAATGAAACGGGAACGTTACAGAAACCCCCAAAGCTGATGGGCATTGAAGAATACTATTGTTGGAAAAATCGTTTCGAAAATTGGGTTCAAGCAAATCATTTAAGGTCTTGGGAGTGTATTGAAACTAAGTATGTTAAACCTCGTACTGATGTGGGAGTTATAAAGACTATTTCTGAATTGTCGGATAAAAAGAGAGACATATACAAGGCAGAAAAAATGATGATCAGTCTACTTCAACAAGCTGTGAAAGAAGACATCTTCATACTACTTCAACATGATGGTACTTCACGTTCGATTTGGGAAGCACTTCGCATTAAGTTTGAAGGAAGTACATAGATGATCAGAAACAAGAAATCATTATTAAAAAAAGAATTTGATTTGTTTACAAGTTTGCAGGGTGAAAGTACAAAGAAACTGATTGAGAGATATTGTCATTTAGTGCGTTCAATGTCCCTGTTGGATATAAACAAATATCGAGAAGAATGGGTTGACAAATTAGCTGATGCTTTACCTCAGAATGAATGGGGTACATATCTAATGATCTTGAAGAACACCGGAGAATATAATCGTTTGACAGTTGCTCAGTTCATTGAAAAACTTGAAGGACAAGATCTTGAACAACAAAAGATCGCTAGAATAAACAATCCAAGTGGTCAACAAGATGTCAAGATGTATTTCAAAGGTAGTGTTCAGAATGTTGAAGCAAGTCCAAAGATCCAAACTGCTTTTAGCGCAGAAAACTCATCCGGATCACTCAATCAAAGTCCAATCAGCAACAGTGGATTTTCTTCATACTCGAGTGTTAATCCGAATGTTTCAACCTCAAGTTATCAGTCTCAAAGCTCAAACAATGGTAATAGTCATGTGCTACAATGCAACATCGCGTTGCATCATCAGAATGGTCAGAATTTCTCTGAAGAAGTTGCTAAAGGTCATATGGCATTACTTGTTACTGTGTTGGAATCATATGAGAGTTTGGTTGCGGGAAGAATCGAAAATCCTATGCTAACAAAAGAGGATTACGACCAGATTGATGCTGAGGAAATGGAGCTGATGGATATCAAGTGGTGTCTAGCGAGTGTGTTGAGAAGAGCTAAGAAATTTAAGCAGATTACAGGAAGAGATGACTTCCGTGATGCTAATGTTTCTACTTTAGGTTTTGATAAATCTAAAGTTACTTGTTTTCGATGCAGGGAAAAAGGACATTTCAAGAGGGAATGCACCAATCGAGAAGCAGGTGGAGCTCAGAATCCGTTCGGGAATAATGATTATTATCGAAAAGTTATATATCAAGAAGTTGCTCAACAACCGTCATCATCCCATGCTATTGAAGATGGAAAGAAGAAAGCTTATCTTGTTAATCAAGATGATGAAATATTGCTAGAAGGTTTTAGCTGGGACAAATACATTGCGGCTGATTCAAAATTTAGAGCATTCATTGCACAAATAGTTCAAGAACCAGAGTTGATGAAAGAATTGATGAATGTGTTTGCAGATGATGAGAAAAGTCAAGATGAAGAATCTGTTTCATCAGATGATAGTTCAGAAAAGACACCAGTCTTTGATCAATCATCAACTGATAGCAGTGATGATAATGAGGAAATTAGACATATAAACATTGGTAAAACTCATCTATCTACTGAAAGTTTCAAATTTTATTTTGCAGATAGATTGGAGAAGCTAAAGGAGAAACGAGCAGCAAAAGAAAAGAAAGAAGAAAAATGTGAGAATGTTGCTCAGGAGGACAAGAAGAATAAAAAGAGTGAAGAAGTTAAAGTTGTTGAGAAGATTGTTGAAGTTGAAAAGATTGTAGAGGTCACTAAATCTTGTCTGAAATGTTTGGAACCATGCAAACATTGTGAAGAAAAAGACAAGAAGTTTAGTGAGCTTTACAAGATGAAAGAGAAATTGTTGTTTGATGTCAAATATGTGAAAGAATCGTATGATGTGCTGAATAGAACAGTCAACCAGTTGCAAAAGACAAACTCAGAAAGAGAAGATGCTTTGACAATGATGAATGCAGTGATGATGTCTAAGCAGAAGGCCATCAATCACTATATTGAAGAGTGTGCAAAGTTGAAGCAGGAGTTGGAAACTGAAAAGATTGAGAATGAACGAATCAGACGATTGCTGCAAAGTTATTCAAGTTCTGATTATTTGATTGATAGAATTTATCCAACTGTTGCAGGTTTTGAAGCATTTCAAGAAAAGAAGTCTGAAGATACGGATACTGGTAAGAAACAAAGTGAAAATTATAACAAGTGTCCGCCTCCGATCTGGGAAGGTTATTCTCCCAGAAAACCAAATGAGGAACAAGTAAAAAAGGCAGTCAATATAAAGTTAAAGTCTGAAACAACTAATGAGTTACCAGACAACATTGATGTCACATTCACATCATCTGACACTGATCATGAGTCTGAGTTAATAAAGAAAGTGGTCGATCAGGTGTTGGATAAGGATGAGGAGTCAGAGTTAAAGTCTGAGTCAGAAACTTCGAGTTCATCAGTCAACAGTTCGAAATCATCGGTCAAAAGGGTTTACAATAAAGAATTTATGTTATCAAAAAATAATTTGAATGACGAAACATTCAAAGTAGCATATACTTTGAATGATTCAAATAAATTATATTTTGATGAAGAATTTCCAATAAGAAGTGTTCAAATTGAAAAGATTAAAAAGGTTTTCAAATTAACAGAAATTAATATTTCTGAAATAAAAGATGCAAATTTTACTGAAAAACCTAAAAAATACACTTCAAGAGTTTAACAAAGATTGAACAAGAAAAAAAGTTACAGTTCTGGTTCTGGTTTTCAAAAGAAACCAAATCATAACAGTAATTTCAAAAAGAAAGGTTTAGGTTTTATTCCACCAGAAAATCATAAAAATGAGAAAATTTCTAAAACAAAAACTGTATTTGTTTCAGGTGCTTCTTCTGAGGAAGAAGAAAAGAGCTCATTCTGGAAGCAATCGAATAAAGCGTTTTTTGCAGAAAAGCAAAAGTTTGAGAAGAATGGAGCTTATCAGAAAAAGGAGACAAGAACCTGTTACCGATGTCATGAAGTTGGTCACATCGCCTGGAACTGTCCAAAGGCAACCAACACAAAACAGGAAGTTGTTTCTAAACTCAAAGAAAAAGTTGATAAAACTGAACCACCAACTGAAAAATTCAAAGTGTTTAAAAATTCCACATATGAAGTTGGTGAATGTTCAAAAAGGTTTTACAAAAGAAGGGTGAATCTTGACAACCAAACATGGGTTGTTAAGAAATCAGATCTTAAATCTGGCGATGAATCTGACTCGTCAAAGTCAGAAGAGCCACCAGTTGAACCAAAAGGAGAAAATTCAGTACCGCCGATGGATGACGCAAATTTTCCACCATTGCGAACTGAAAATTTTAAACAAAAGGTTGGAAAAGTGGAGATTTCAAATCAATTCTATTATGAAAAGAAAGAATTTGATGTCGAAAAGGCTTTTAATGACAAAGTGAAAAATATTTTTGGAAGAATGGTCGATGGAATGGAAAAAGGGGTAAAAAAATTTTATGAAGCAAAAAGGAATGTTGAAACCCCGAGTGAAATTGAGAAGGTCACACCCAAAGCTGGTCAGGCTTGGGTGTCTGTATTTCATACTTAAAAATCCTGACTTGCCGGTGCTTCCAAGTTGGTAATCGTGGAGCAAGAATCGACATCTTTCTAAAAACTAAAAATTGTAATATTTCAACTTACAAGTGATATTGTTGATAAGAACCTACAAGTGGTTAATCAAGGTCATTAATTTGAACTTGATTTAACTTTCATACAAGTTGGTTAAAGAAAGGAAATAGTGTTCTTACAAGTGGATGAAAAAAACAAAATGATGAATTAATCCCCTATCCTACAAGTGGTTGTGAAATCAGCAAAACTAATTTTCCAGAAAAACCATTTGATTGAAACAAACTTAAGTGTTTTGAAATCATAATGGGAAAATAGTTTTTTTGTCAGGGGGAGTTTTGATTGTTTATGCCAAGTGAATGGAGAATTGAAACAATTCACATCGGTTTGTCAAATTTTCTTTAAATGGTTTTGAATTTTAGGGGGAGTAAGAAATTTCAGAAAATCCAAAAACATTAGAAAATTTGAAAAAGTAAAAAACATGATAAAATCAAAATGAGTTTTGTTGTGAAAAAGAGGAAATGATAGTACATCAGTAGACAATCACAGTACGCTAAAGAATTGGAAAGTCAAAATGTGATAAACGGTCTCACTGATGATGTGCCAGTAGGTTTTCGCACGCTTAGTAGATTGTGTTCGAGATATAAACCTAATATCATTACTTACTTATTTCGTGGGGAACATCTCTCGGATATATAGGTAACCCCTGAAATCTTGTTTGAAGGGCTTTCTATTTCTGACATACTAGGTCTTTGTGCGTGGTGATATCTGGGGTATTATACCTGGACTTCTGATTTTGCGGGAGCAATAGCCTAGTCCTTGTATAATACTTTGCACTGCTTTAATCTTAAAGCCCGTCCTCAGCATAAAAAATGATGAAACATTGAAAAATGTTAATCATGTGCTGTTGTAAAGAAGATCCCCAAGGGGGACCCACCTAAAGTCGAACCATCATCTCTCTGATTTTGCGGAAGCAATAGCCTGAGCTCTCATGGTCTCGCATTTAACCCCTTACAGATATCATTAGTGTACATTCACCTGTAAGACTGAATATAGGAGTCTGGATACGGGAGTATATTCTGAGGTGGTACACGCGAATAAGTTTAAGTGCTTAAAACACTAATTCTCGTATCTCGAATCAATTGAACTTTGTGTGAAAATTTAAGTGGATCAGTATACTGACAATCTAAGTGAATCGTTTAGAACTTAATGTGTTTAAAGCTCAACGGTGCTAGTGATTTGTCATAAGCTGATATGATCCTCTTACACAAACTCACAAAAATACTGTCTGTAAATATTTCTTTACTGTTTTTCATTAAAAACAAAATCCAAAAAGATTGTGTTTTAGCTTAAAATTTTGAAAATTCAAAAAGATTTTGTTTCATCTTATTTTCGACAACTGATGTTGGAAAGTTGATTTTCAAAATTCCGAGTGCTAAACATGATAAACAACTGGGTTGGGAGAGTTTGTTTGAAATGTGAAATGATTTTGCAATGATTATTTGGTTTCAAGTTTATGCAAATTTGAATGTTTCGATTACAAGTGGTTAAACATAGATTAAAATTATTATAAATAAAAATCTTATGTTTTGGGTAGAGATGTGTGCAGATCCCCGAGTCTAAGCCTGAGCAGAGTTTGAGCCAGGTTACGATACTAGAACGAAATCTTTGTCAGAGTGCGACCCCGGAACAATTTAAGGGGGAGTCTGTTAGCAAAGGGGAGTCTGAAGATGTAAGAGCCAGTTTCTGATCCTGGAACTTTGTTCAAGATAGAAGTTGTTGCTGCTGCTGATAAGCGAGAGAAAGAAAGAGATTGAAAGATACTTACAGTGTTAGATACTTTGGAGAGAGCGAGAAGACTGATCAAGACTGAAGATTCGTCATACTGAAGACTCGTACCGAAGACTCGTCAACATCCAAGGGGGAGTTTGTTGGTGCATATGTCTGTCGACTTCGTCTTGTATCGAGTCTTGTATCTAGATAGGATAAGCCAGAGCTTGATAGGCTAGAAAACAGGAGTCTAGAGTTGTTGGACCAGTTCATGCGAAATGGCCATTTCGCATGGAATGGGCATGTCAGCCATTTCGTATGGAATGGGCATGTCAGCCATTTCGCATGGAATGGGCATGTCAGGTTCATGGGGAATGGGAATCCTATAAATAGGAGACTTGAGATTTCATTTGTAACTTTTGCAATTCCGGTAGCGAAGCTCTGCCGAGGTGTCAAACGGTCTGTAAACTTGTCAAATCAATACAGAAGACATTTAAACTACTTCTTTGTGCAAATCAAGCTGATTCAACATCAAAACGTCTGATTCCGCCTCTCGTTTTGACCAAAAAACTCTTCTGATCGACTCATTTGGTCGTTACAACGATCCTACATTTTCAACCTTAAACCGCAACGACCGAGACTTACTCTTTTTTTAATATGTCTAATGACGTTAATGTCACGAACGTAACGTATGTAACAAAGTAAAAAATGTGCAATGACGCGTGCAAGTACCACACATTAATGTTATCATCGTAGACGTTGCCGCTGCAACGCGCGGCCTATGGCAGTAACCTAGTATATATTAAAGAACAACTTTAAAGCACTGTAGCACTGCTACAGTACGCCAGGATAATTTTTATCATTCTCACTTTTGCCACAAAAGTCTTCTGCTTAGTCCAATAGATCCAGACACATACACATGTTCTATGTTCCAGAGAGTCACGGTGAGAGAGAAAGAGATGTGAAAGCAAAGCGACTCCCATCGGCCTTCGCCGTTACGGGAGACAACGCAATCCTCTTCAATAATCCAAGAACCTCTTCGAATATCATTCATCGTCATGTTCATGTGGTCATCTTCTTCACCACCAAGATAGCATCAGAAACCCTCGGCGATGGTGGCTAGGGTTTTAGCGAGCCGATTGCAGGTTAGTTCTCTTTTTCTTTGCTTAATTTTGCTGGTGTAAGATATGGTACACTCAATTTCCCCCTTTCTCATTGTTGAATGGTTTCATTTTGCCCTGACTTTCTCATTGTTGAAGGGTTTAAAATTGAAATCGATTTTGTTTTCATTGTGACTTCTGAGTGGCGATTAAAATATTGTCATTCTTGAACGCAGATTCTACTTGATAACCAGAACAAATATTCTAGAGAAAGGGGTGTTGAATTTTGGGGATGATCACATAAATCCTAAATTCAAATTGCAGCCTTTCATCTTAACTCATATTAAATAAATTCTTTAAATAAAAGCTAATTCATATTTTCACCAGACACCAGTACCATCCATTGTTAGAAATCCATGTTAAAAAAAGCAATAATAACAGAACTCCTCATGCTCTTTACGTTTGGGAATTAGCCACACGGAATTGCAGTGAAAAATCTTCCAGTTATGAATTTGTGATGGTATTCGATATAATTAATAGGGTAAATATAGTATTGTCACACCCTGATATTTCCACATACTACCGGTGGGCCCGGTGAGGAGTATCGTGACGTAGTTGATATCATCATAGTCAATTAACACAATTATATCACTGCAGAAGTCTTGGAATATAAAAATAATATTACAAACTCAAATGTCTGAAACTATCAAAGTATTTATTATAGACGAGCCTGTAATATCAAATCCACAGGTGGATCTTTACAGAATGTATAAAATGAAGTTTAGCAGACTTTAAGGCATCTTTAAGGATTTGCAAGATCCTTTATTTCGACACCGAGCAGCTCCCAGCCTATTATGTGTAGTACCTGTCATTTAGTCTTTTGAAAATACGTCAGTTTTCACTGGTAAATACAATTAACCGACTCATTTGAAAAGAGCTTATGAAAATTGATTTAAGTGCACATGGCACAAACCATTTATGACTTGGGACAATCTTTATTAAAATATTGTATACAGTTTTACTTGTTTGCCATACATATGGGCTCGGTATAGAAGCCGAAACATGATTAATCGACACACCACTTATA
Source organism: Helianthus tuberosus (assembly GCA_030545235.1). Taxonomy (NCBI): domain Eukaryota; kingdom Viridiplantae; phylum Streptophyta; class Magnoliopsida; order Asterales; family Asteraceae; genus Helianthus; species Helianthus tuberosus. The sequence continues at coordinate 20,277,786 of CM060421.1, forward strand.
AAACCCATAGAGGAGTTATCCCCAACATGTGGGTATTTAGCATTTGCATCTATCAGGTGTATGCCTACACCCCGTGCATAGGTCGTGGCCATTTTCAAATGAAATGAGCCGAGGATATCCAGGACACGGTCGTATTAACCCTCAATGCTTATGTTATCAAACAAAACAGATTAAAACGGGTTATGCAATTTATTAATCACAATACGATTAAATTATTTCATACCCGACCAAGCGGTATTATTATAATACCGTATCCCAAGCCCGTATAAGGGAAAATAAGTTAAAAGTATTTACCTGAGCTAATACTTGATTCAGAGCAAAATAACTCAGTCGTATCCAATCTATCTAAATGCAGGTAGCTTTTACCGGGTGGCTCTAGTCTGGAGTGATGGTAATATATAACCAATTCAGAATGCTAACGGTCTTATTTAAGTCGTAGACTTAGACCGGCTAGCTTAAAGTATCTAAAGCGGTGCGATACGCTAGATTACGCGATGACCGGAATAGAATGTTATTTAGACCCAACAAGTATGAAGACTTGTATAATATGGGAAAACTAAGTACATTCTGGATTTTGAAGCAAAAACGATAAGGTTAAACCCGTTTCGGCAAACTTACGTAAACTAGTTACATAAACCGATCCGAACGCGTAAATGCATAACGGGCAACCAAATGAACCATATACAAGTACCTTATGTTATTATGCTTAAAATATGTTAATACATCAGTAGGATGTTAACATATATGCCCAAAAAGTATTTAAGACCAAATTAAGTCCCGTAAGGGCATTTTGGTCATTTTAATATTTATAAAAGAGATTTAATAGTTAACTAAGGTTCTGGTCTAAAAAATTTAGTAAAAATATTTATTTTATGTTGTTATAACAGTAAGATATCATACATATGTGTGATTTACCATTTATGGCCAAACTATGCCCCGAAAGGGTATTTTGTTCATTTCACACATGCTTTTAAGGACATTTTTGGAAGTCTGAGTTTATGACTTATACCTACTATAATAATATTGAAATTTATTTATAAAATCAGTAGGTAACAAGTATTAGGTGATTAGTATGGTTTTAAACCATACTATGCGCTTAAATAGCGTAAAAGTCGATAATTGACGATAATTAAAATGTTTATGGAAATCTGAGATTTTGATCAGTCTTAAATGTTTAAAATATTTTATTTAATATATAATGTCAGTAGGAAAAAGGTTTGGTATGCAAATCATACGTTAATCTCTTTTTATGCATGAAAAGGGTATTATCGTCATTTACCGAATTATACAAGAACTCCATGATATGGCCAGATTATAATCTGATAAAAAATCCCTAAAAATAATATCTTAACAGTAGGTAATGAGTTTTGGGTCAAAATCCATGTTTAAACATGCCTTATGCAAGATAGCGTAATTAAATTAATAAAAAGTTTCAATTTACGATATCGAGCATAACTTTTGTTTGAGACCAGAAACCGATGTCAAATTTAAGTGACATACTTATATATCAGTAATGAAGCTTTTTTTCCTTTCACATTTTCAAAAATCTCGTTTATATGTCAAAAGGGCAAAATGGGCATTTATAAGCATAATAACGGACATGAGCATATAATTCAGAATTCCAATGACCAGGTAATATAACTCCAGAGGGTTATACTACAACATAATGTGGTCCTAATGGAAGCTTAAAACATGGAAGAATTAAGCTCAATCGGGTCAGAACTGAAAGTCAAAGCAAAAGTCAAGCTTTTGCGACTTTCGGTTGCGAACCGACCCTAAACTCAGAATTGTCGGGTTGAACATGCTTAAACATGTTCTAATAATAACTACCAAGTTATTAGAGTGATAAAATATAATTTATAACCTCTGCATTGTTAGTTTTGATTATTATTTCAAATTCTGACGAGTTTGACTTTTTGGTTAATTAGTTTGACCCGACAATTAACTAAGCAAACGAAATAATTAGGAGGTGCCCTTTTGAGGGGTTAACACCTACCTAATTATGGTCACATAACCATATTCATTTTGAATAATGGCTGGACCATTTGAGTTTAAACCGAGAGTCAAAGCTGATTAACGTAACTTTGACTTTTCGGTTTTTAATTAGGAAAACTAAACTAAAGAGGGGACTAAGACACTTACAAAGGGTCCTAGCAATCTTTTCTACTAAAGATGAGCTCCCTTTTTAATTAGGAACCTCCAGAAATGCTCAAGAACACTTGAACTAGAGAGATTAGAGTGAAATGTGATTGTGCAAGTGAAAATGCTGCACTAAAGGGCCTATTTATAGTGAATGAAGGTTGCCTAAGATGCTCACAGGTGTTTAGGGGTGAATTCATGTAACACCCCGTGTTTCGAAAGTCAAAGTCAAGATTGAAGTCAAAGGAAGAAAAGATTGCTAATTGCGATCTGTCACTCCTTGCTCAACTACTGATTTGACTTCTTTGACTTGTAATCAAATTTATTTATTTATTCGCTTTAGTTGTATTATGTGGAGTATCTATTAATAATCGAGGTTTAATCGCTGTTTAATCGCATGTTTCTCTCGATTTCTCTCGATTCTTGTAAGTTTTCAACCTAAATCTTGTACTTCTATGATCTACACGTACTCCTACATCATTTTCACCTTTGAATCTTAACTTTTAACCGTGAAATCACCAGATTTAAGGTGTTCTAGAGTGATGTCATCATGAGGTTCTTATGAACTTCAAAGTTTGGCTTTATTCCACCAAGAACAACTTAAATCTAAAGGATTTCCACAATATTAAACAATATTTTCACATAGATTTACACAAATTCATGGTTAAAAGGATTGAGAGAAGGTTTTCCAACTTTCTTTCAACTCTTTTACACTCAATGCACTCAAAATCGATAGAATCGGAGCTCGTTCTGATCTTCTACTCATTCTTAGTGATGTATTAGTTCCAGATCTGAATTCTATCTAAGAGACTACTGATTTCGGGTTTGAATATGAACAACCGACTCGAACCGTGAACCGGTCGGACTAGGGTGATTCCTGTTCGGTCGGGTCACTTAGGTCGAGATGGGGTTCCTGTTGTTTAAGCAAGTTATCACCACGTCTCATTCAAAAACTACAAAACTTCAAACGAAATCAAGTGTCAAAACGATCTGACCGTTGGGACGGATTGCCATCCGATCGACCGGCCATCCGATCGGGTTGCACTTTGTTCCACACTTGAACTTTTGTTCAAACTTTTCAAAGAGCTGAAGGTTGAACGGATTGCCACCCGATCGAATAGCCATCCGATCGAGTGACCGTCCGATCGTGTGACGTTTAGGACTTTGATGCTTAAACAATTTTCAACATGTTCAATACATACGGATTGCCACCCGATCAGATAGCCATCCGATCGAGTGACCGTCCTGCTGTGAACTTGTTCTCAAAATGAGAAGCCTCGCTAATCAGATCGCCGTCAGATCGAGCCGCCGTTCGATCGACCGACCTGAAGAGCAGAGATACTTCTCTATTTTTAAAATGCTACAACGAAAACTTCAAAGTACAAAACATCATACACAAACACATAATCACCAAACGAGGTGACAATCCAATCGAATGGCCATCCGATCGGATTGCCATCCGATCGGATTACCATCCGATCCTTGGTACTCTTGCATCGTTTTACGCACCGCTCATCATTATTCTATCGTTAACTGTTCAGGCTAATTTCTCTCAGCGTTCCCTTCAATCCAAGACAGTGTTTATTAAGTTAAACGCTATCTGTGAGTATACTCGATCCCTTTTTGCTTTATGCACTTTTGGGTGTTACATACGTTACTTATTCTAAATCACATCGAACACACAACGCAACACTATTTGTACGCTGACCCCTGACGCATGTTATACGTGACTCGATGAATGCCTGTTTGTTATGTTAACATATTGATTGCTGTCTACCTGCCTTAGCAATGATAGTACTATAGTTTGGACTCAGCACCTGTTTACTCAGGGGTTGTTAAGGACAATTACTTCACGTGTTCGCAGTGGTGAACATGTGATGCGCACTCGCTATTCGCAGTCAACCTGCAGTCATTGGTATTGATAGGATCTTTGTCGATAACTTACATGCTTCACATTATACGTTGTACATGCTGGTTATGCGTAAACGATTTTGAACTCTATTATGCTATTATCAAACTTGTATGCTCACCTTTACACTATGTGTATTGACCTTTATTTTAACGTATGTGGCAGGTGTTTAAATGCTTAGGATGCTGCTTACCTGCTTTTGTGGAATCAAGTTGGACCGAGAGTCTAGAAACAAAGACAAATTATATTTTATTAAATCTGAGTTGTCGGAACATGTTTGTTTTGAGAATATCTATGTCTGTAATAATTAGATTACTTAATAGGTTATGGTATGGGACATAATATTAACTATTTGCTAATTTAGTCGTTATGGAATTTCTCTTGACAATTTCTTTCGCTCAGTGCCATGCCCCGATGTTTCCGTCATCAGTTGGGGTGTGACAGATTGGTATCAGAGCCATAACTATAGGGAATTAGGCAAGACTCGACCAAGTCCGGGTCGATGTCTTAGAACGACCTAGTCTATAGTCTAAGTATCAACAGACCGACTTGTGCATACCCATAGGGGTTTTGTACGAGCTTACTCGCTATCTCTCGCTCGACTCGCTGTATACTACACACTTGATCGAACATCGCATACTACAGTTATGCGCAAGATCAGCCTTTCCTAAGGCTGATTACACACACAAACGAATGATCTGGTTAAGATTCTGTGTGAAAACCACAAACTCTCGACCAGATTACCTATTCGAATTGCTATTTTTTCTATAAAACAAGAGAATTTGCGTGAATCAGGAGTGAAATCCATACTTCAACGCAAATCTCCTTATCTATCTCGTGATTTCATCACACAAGCAGGAACGTAGTCGCTAAGTTAGGGGTGAAACCCGAACCTTGATGACTCGTTCTACTCCTTAATGTGGTTTTACAAAGCTCTCACCAAAGTCTCGATGGACTCTAACGACTTGAGGTCACACTGTAACTGGAAGGGATGCGTGTCAATCGCTTGAATCGAAGCGAGAGCATAGTCCCGAATGCCAAAATGTGCACCTAAAGTCCTTGTGAAAAGTCGAATCACTTTGGGTAGTCAACGTCTATCAAGCCTAAGACAATCTATATTCGATTTCAAGCTCGCAATCGCAGATTTTTGTCGTTTTATGCGGGATTTTATGTGTTTTATATGGTTTTATGCTTATTTGTTAGCATTTTGAGATACTATTGGTTTTGATCTAACGCTTCTTGCTCCGCTTATCACACAACACAGTACACAATCGTTAACAAATCATTGCTACTCGTGGATGATCGCATGCTACGTTGCTCGCCCATTCTATACTACTTGCTGTGTATTCGATACTTGCAATCGCTGTAATTAATCACTATACATGCTGTGAAGGATAGGGAATACGTGCAACATATAGCTAGGTTTCTGTATTCTGACTGCCTCATGTGCTTCTGTGCCTTACGTGCTTATGTGTTTCTGTGCTCTACGTGCTTATGTGTTTATGTGCCTGTGTGATTCTGTGTTTATGTGGATACGTGTTCCTGAGCTTTATGGTGAATCGCTAGACTGTATTAGGAATAATCGAAATTTGTGTTGAGTTCTGTGACGATGTCTGTTGCAGACAATGTCGTCATCTGGATCTCGCGCTACTCAAGCTGCATGCCGAAAGCAGGCAGATAAACGCCTCGCCTCTATGATCACTAAGCAAATGGCGAAGGTTATCCCTCAGATCGTGAGTGAACTACACGAGAATGCGAGCAAATCTTCTGAAGAGTCCCGAACTGATTCGCCAAAGGCTGCTTTTAGCTTCAAGCAGTTCAAAGCCTGCGGACCGAAAGAGTTTACTGGTGAAGATGGTCCTACGGCCATGTTCCAATGGTTTGATTCTATCGAGGTCACCCTGTGACAGAGTGGCTGTCCTGACAATCTCCGTACTCTCAACGCAACTTGTGTCTTCCAGTCCCGTACTTTAGACTGGTGGACGGCCGAGAGAAACAAACGCGGAAATAATGCAGCTTACGGGCTATCATGGGATGAGTTGAAGGACGTGATGATGGAAGATTTTTGCCCTCTCCATGAGCGCCAAAAGTTGGAGGACGAATTCTGGCACATTAAGCAGAAGGATGGTGACAACGCTGGTTTGACTGCGTGCTTCAAGCAGTTGAGTATAATCTGTCTGGATCAATTCAAGACGCCCGATATCGCCATCAAAAAGTATATTCGTGCTCTTCCGGATTGCGTGGCTGACTTTGTTCAAGCAGCGAAGACGACAACGATTGAAGAAACCTACTTGCTCGCAGCTGAGATCAATGACAAGCGAGTTAAGTCTGTTGTCTGGGATAAAGCTCCCAATAATCTGCATCAAGCTACTACCGCTTCAACCGCTGAAACCGCCACCACTCCCCAGGCATCCAAGCTCTCAAGACGCAAGAGAAAGAACAACAGCAGTTCCAGCAACAAGAACTGTGTTGTAACCAATGCTGCCCCACTTCAAGCTGTTCCAGCTCCTCAGCAACATCAACACCGCCAAGTAGCGGCCCCGGTTACCAACGCACCGCCGGCAAAGCGTGCGTATACTGGTCCTCATCCGGTCTGCCCTACTTGTAGTTATCACCACCCAGTGGGAATCGCCTGCAGATACTGCGCTCATTGCAACATGTACGGCCACTTCACCGCCAAGTGCCGTACAGGTCCACGTCAAAACCCTGCTCCCACTCAAGGTCAAGCTCCTGCTCATCAAGCTCTCCTTGCTGCTCCCCAAGGCCATCAAGCGGCTCAGGAACCCGCGGTCAATGCTAGAGCTTGCTATGCGTGTGGTGATCCCAACCACTTCGCCAACATGTGCCCGAATCGAGTGGTCAAGCAAGAGCCACAACAGCAGCAGCCTCAGCAACAACAGCAACAAGCAGCAGCCCGCGGACGTGCATTCAACATTAATGCCCGCCAGGCTCAAGCCGATAACAATGTGGTCAATGGTACGTTCCTCGTCAATGGTATATATGCTACGTGTTTATTTGATACTGGAGCAGATAACTGTTTTGTATCGTTTGAATTCGAGAAGCTCCTCAATCGTAAGCGCGCTCATCTCCCCTCGACGTTCGATGTTGAAGTTGCCACCGGAAGAACCGTCGCCGTCAATTCTGTTCTCCGTGATTGTACTCTCGAGCTCAACAATCACATTTTTCCTATCGACCTTATTCCGATGCAACTCAGAAGTTTTGACGTCATAGTAGGCATGGACTTTCTTTGTGAAAACCATGATGAAGTGGTTTGCTTCGATAAGATGATTCGATTCTCGCTCGCTAATGGTGATCAATTGTGTGTTTACGGTGAAGTCACGTCGAAGAAACTCCAACTCATTTCGTGTGTTCAGGCTAGCAGGTATCTCCGCAAGGAATACCAAGCTTTCTTGGCGCACATTGTAGTAGCGGAGAAAAAGGAAGTTAAGGGGGTGGGTCAGGTCCCCGTTATTCGAGAATTTCCTAATGTTTTCCCCGATAATTTACCCGGTTTACCGCCCGCTCGTGATATCGATTTCCGAATCGATCTCATTCCTGGAGCCAACCCTGTTGCGAAAGCGCCTTATCGTCTCGCTCCTTCTGAAATGTGCGAACTCTCCAGTCAGCTCCAGGAACTTCATGATAAAGGCTTTATTCGCCCTAGCACCTCTCCATGGGGCGCGCCTATCCTTTTCGTCAAAAAGAAGGATGGATCGTTCAGGATGTGCATTGACTATAGGGAGCTGAATAAGTTGACAATCAAGAATCGCTACCCCTTGCCTCGAATCGATGATTTGTTTGATCAGCTACAAGGTGCTACGTGTTTTTCTAAGATCGATCTACGTTCAGGCTATCACCAACTGCGTATTCAATAGGAGGATATACCCAAAACCGCTTTTCGAACCCGCTATGGTCACTATGAGTTCGTTGTCATGCCTTTTGGTTTGACCAACGCTCCTGCAGTCTTCATGGACTTGATGAATCGTGTGTGCAAACCCTTCCTTGATCGCTTCGTGATCATATTCATTGACGATATCTTGATCTATTCCAAATCAAAGGCCGAACACTCGCAACATCTACGTTTGGTTCTTGAGTTACTCCAGGGAAACCGTCTCTATGCCAAGTTCTCCAAGTGTGAATTTTGGCTAGAGGAGGTTCAATTCTTGGGTCACATTGTCAATATTCGAGGTATCCACGTTGACCCTGCGAAGATCGAAGCTGTTATGAGCTGGGTTACCCCCAAGAATCCGTCTGAAGTCCGTTCTTTTCTCAGACTGGCAGGCTATTATCACCGTTTTATCGAAGGTTTCTCTAAGATCATCGTGCCGTTAACCTCTCTTACGCATAAGGATAAACCTTTTGTTTGGGGAACTGAACAGGAGGAAGCCTTTCAAACCCTCAAGACTATGCTTTGCAATGCTCCCATGCTCTCATTGCCTGACGGAAACGACAACTTTGTAGTCTACTGCGATGCCTCGAACCTTGGTCTTGGTTGTGTTCTTATGCAACGAGACAAGGTTATCGCGTATGCTTCTCGACAGCTCAAGATCCACGAGAAGAACTACACCACGCACGACCTCAAGCTTGGTGCAGCTGTTTTTGCGTTAAAGATTTAGCGAAACTACCTTTATGGTACCAAGTGTACGATCTTCACCGATCATAGGAGCCTACAACACATCTTTGACCAAAGGGAACTGAATATGCGTCAACGTCGGTGGGTAGAACTACTCAACGATTAAGACTGTGAGATTCGTTACCATCCAGGCAAGGCAAACGTCGTTGCCGATGCCCTCAGTCGACGAAGCTACTTGCTTAGCGTTCGTAACTCCCAAGCCCAGTTTAACCTCAAAGCTCTCATCCGTGACGCGCAGCATGCATGTTTTACCGAGCGAACTTTGAAGAAGGAAAGAATTCTAAACGATGGCGCCCAACTCGAGAATAAGTCGAATGGTATCTTCCACTACTTGGATCGAATTTGGATTCCCAAGCGTACGAACTTGCGACAACTTCTTATGGACGAAGCCCACAAATCTCGATATTCTATTCATCCCTGTCACACCCCGATATTTCCACGTTTGACCGGTGGGCCCGGTGGGGGAGTATTGTGACGTGGTTGGCAACATTACAGTCAAACAACACAATATTTAAATGCACAGCGGAAGCAAAAGATAAATATTTTACAATCCGAATATAAAGTAATATCAAAGTATTACAACGGAAAGTAAAGGATCCAAAGGCGAATCAAATAAAAGAAAACTGTTCAACAGACTTCAGGCATCTAGAACTTGCAAGATTCCTTATTAACACCCTGAGCTCCCAGCCAATTACGTTCAGTACCTATCACTTAACATTTTTGGAAAATACGTCAGTTTACACTGGTAAATACAATTAACCGACTCATTTGAAAAGGTTTAATAAAATTGATTTGAATGCACAAGGCACAACATATCTTTTATAACTTGGGACAATTATATAAAAATAATCTTGTATACAGATTTACATGTTCGTTATACGTTCAGGGCCCGATGTAGTAACCGAGTCAAGATTAACAGACACGCCACAAGTATAAGCCCACAAGAGAGTGAGATACCGTTTCCCTTTAAGCAACTTTTAGTGTATGCCTACACCCCGTGCTTAAGACGTGGCCATTTTATAATACAATGATGTCAAGGATATCCGGGACATGGTCATTAACCCCTAAAGGCTTTTATTTCAAACAATACAGATTAAAGCGGGTTACCTCAATAATTTAATCACAATACGACTAAACATTCAATACCCGAGCAAGCGGTATTATTATAATACCGTATCCCAAGCCCGTATAGGGAAAATAAGTTAAGAGTATTTACCTGAGCTAGCAATGCAATTTATACTCAGCCGTATATCCTAATCAGCAAGCACAAGTACTTCTACTGGGGCTCTAAATCTGGAACAAAGGTTTTATTAACCTATTGGATTCCTAACGGGTCTTATTTAAGTCGTAACTTAGACCGGTTAGTTTTAAGGAAATGTTTACGGCTCAAACGCATGATAAGGCGAAGACCGGTTTAGAATATGGTTTTGACCCGACAAGCTTGTATGCTTGTTTAATATGGGTAACTTAAACACATTCTGGATTTTGAGACCAATAAAGATATGGTTTGACCCGTTTCGGCTAATTTATGCAAACTGGTCACATAAGCCGATCCGAACGCGACAAGCGCGTAACGAGTAACCATAAGAGTCATATACAGGTTTCCTAAGTTAATATGCCTTAAATATGTTTTGATATCAGTAGGATACCTTCCATTATGCCCAAAACGAGTTTATTCTTGATATAAGCCCCGTATAGGTATTTTGGTCATTTTAAAGATTATAAGAGAGGTTAAATATGATTTTGAGGTTTGGGTCCGAATACATTAGTAAAATAACTTAATTTAATAGGTCATATCAGCTGGTAATAAGTCTTATGTGACAAAATGGTTTTAATCCCAAACTATGCGTTTAATACGCGTAAAAAGCTATTTTAAGCGATTTCCGGGTTATACAGGAAATCTGAGTTTTCTGATCAGGTTATCAAGTTCAAAATACTTTATTTATTATATTAAATCAGTAGTAAAAGGTTTGGTGTCAAAAAAATTGGGGTTAGATAGGCTTTATGCTAATGACGCCATTTAAATACTAAAAGGCGTTCTAATTACGCTATTGAGCATAACTCCTAATCTAGACCTCCAACTGATGTGAAAATTTAGGGACATGTTTATAATTCAGTAGCAAAGATTTATGTCCTTTCATATTTCCAAAATTCTCATTTTATGGTCAAAAGGGCATATTGGTCAACACTAGGCATTTAACGGAAATTTGTAAATGAGTCGGACAATCAACGAACCAACCACAGAGGGTTATACCATCATGTAACCTGGTCCTAAGGAAGCTCTAAAGCATTTCCAAACTTATCTAAATCGGGTCAGAACTGAAGTCAAAGCAAAAGTCAAAGTTTTGCGACTTTCGGTTCCGAACCGGTCCTAAACTGAAAATTGTCGGATCAAACATGTTTAGACATGTTCTTACATTAATTACTAAGTTATAAGAGTAATAAAACAGGTTGCAAAGCTTCTACATTGTTAATTATGTTTTAAATCGCAAATTAGGATCATGTTGACTTTTTATAAACAACTTTGACCCGACAAAAGTCCTAGTTAGAACGGGAATCAGTGGGTGCCCTTTTAAGGGTTTATTGCCCACATAATTACCAACTTATAACTACTTTCAATTCGACTAATCACTGGACCATTAATGATTAATCGCGAAGTCAACTGTTAATTACGACGGTTTGACTTTTAAGCTAAAACTAAGTAAAAACTTAACTAAAGAAGGTTAAGCATACTTACCAAAGTCTAATGCACTATTAGAGATGGCTTGGGTCTGCCCTTATGCTCCAGGAAGCTCCAAGAAAGCAGATGGAATGAATGCAAGAAATGTTGCAAACATGAGGGCCTTTTATAGTGTTCTTGAATGCTTAAGATCATGACAAATCATGCTATACATGATCTCTGATGACTAACAAGTGTCCCTAAGGCCTAAGAATTAGTTTAGGCAACTCTTGGAAGTGTTAAAGGGCAATACATGACGTTTACATGGGCTGAACAGGCAACAGAAACGAGTTTCCGCATCTGGGCATGTTCACGCGGGCCGCCTAGACTCTTAAGGAGTCTTACGCGGGCCGCCTAGCCTCGGCTGATCTGAAACCAACTTTCAATAATTGCCATTTTTGGTCCCTGTTGATGTTTAAGGACATTCCCAACATATTTAAGGCCTGTAAAGCCATCATTAAGGCCCTAAAGTGATGCCTAAACATTGTAGACATGAAACATGCTCAAAAATATGCCGGATGTTGGTTCGTTTGGTCGTATGATCGCGATGTTCGCTTAATTACGACGGAATGCGCATAAGCGCGAAAAACGATCCAATTGACGCGACGAATGGAATTTTATCAAGCCAAACACTAAAATAACATATTTTAGTGTTTACATAAATTTTTGGGTGTCCGGGGATATTCAGAATGTGAGATATGCGCGTAAACGCAAACTTGTGCGCTTTTTGACACTTTTAGTCCCTGCATGACTTAAAAGCTTATTTTTGCGCACCAAACACCTCTAAGCATATATCTAAGCTATATTAGGGATAATTATGGTATGTTTATCTCATGGTCATATTCCAGAAGGTCCGATAACATACGAATCGGTATACTTTAGCAGTTTGACGCTTTAGGTCCCTCAAATGCGTAAATTTGCGTAAATCATCATTTAATAGCATTGAAGCCTCATCTAATCCCTACTAGGCATTCTTGAAGGTATTATTAAACATCAAACTGCTTCGAGCTCGATAAAAGGTCATTCAGAGGTATAATTAAACATATTGACACTTTTAGTCCCTTATACTTGCAAAGTTGCGTGTAACTTCATTTTTGGGCGTAAAAGCCTTGGATGGCCAATGATTGGCAATCCTGAGAGTATAATCAAATATCATGAGGCTCTCGGTTTGTTAAAAGGTCACTCAGAGGTAAGAATTAACATGTTGACGCTTTTAACCCTTTTCTGCGCAACTTTCAATTAATTACATAAACGGCTACACTTGATTAACAAGTGGCTCATTTGTGAATATAAAACCGTAAAAGGTTATTTAGAAACTTATCTTAGGTATGATAATACTTCCAGTTCCTTCATAATCAAAGTTTTCGATTTTTCGAAAAATTAGTCCCTTAAATTCAACGTTTGACTTCATTAGGGTTTATTACACGTGTGAATACTTCATTGGACGTGATTTTTCGAGGTGTTACAATCCCAGTGCTGACAAGATGTACCAGGACATGCGTTACAAATACTGGTGGCCGGGCATGAAAAAGGAGATCGCAATCTATGTTTCGAAGTGCCTGACCTGTTCCAAGGTCAAGGCTGAGCATCAAAGACCCTCTGGCTTACTCGTTCAACCCGAGATCCCGATGTGGAAATTGGAGAGTATAGCCATGGACTTCATAACGAAGCTTTCGCGTACTCAATCTGGTCATGATAGCATTTGGGTTGTAGTTGACCGTTTGACCAAGTCAGCTCACTTCCTACCGATACGAGAAGACTTTAAGGTGGAAAGATTAGCCCGAATCTACACCAACGAGATCATCAGTCGACATGGGATGCCTCGCGACATCATCTCTGACCGCGATGGTCGGTTTACCTCTCATTTTTGGGAATCGTTTCAATCTGCTCTCGGTACTACTCTTAATCTAAGTACCGCTTTCCGTCCCCAAACCGACGGTCAGACTGAAAGAACGATTCGTACCCTTGAAGACATGCTCCGTTCGTGTGTCATAGATTTCGGTGGTAATTGGGACGCGTACTTACCTTTGGTCGAATTCTCGTACAATAACAGTTATCATTCTAGCATACAAATGGCACCATTTGAGGCTTTATACGGAAGGAGATGTCGATCACCTATTGTATGGCACGAGATCGGAGACGCGCAAATTACCGGTCCCGAGCTGTTGCAAAAAACGACAGACAAAATCCTCCAAATTCGAGACAATCTGTTGAAAGCTCAGAGCTGACAGAAAAGTTACGCTGATAGACGCCGCAAGCCCCTTGAATTTGATGTTGGCGATCACGTACTCCTAAAGGTTAAACCTTGGAAGGGAGTGATCAGATTCGACAAGAAAGGAAAGCTCGCGCCTTGATATGTTGGACCCTTTAAGATTCTGGAAAGGATTGGAAAGGTGGCCTACAGACTTGAACTACCAGAGGAACTGAGTAACGTCCACCCGACTTTCCATGTTTCGAACCTCAGAAAGTGCTTGGCCAACCAGGAATTACATGTCCCTCTTGAGGACTTGCAAGTGGACGAAACATTACACTTCGTGGAAAAGCCTGTTGAGATCGTGGAACGAGAAACTAAGGTACCCAGACGCTCACGCATTCCCAATGTGAAGGTTCGCTGGGAAGGTAAACGAGGCGCAGAGTTTATCTGGGAACTCGAAAGCGACATGAAGGCGAAGTATCCGCAGTTGTTTGTTACGGCTAAAGCCTAATTTCGGGACGAAATTCCCTTAAGTAGGGGAGGATGTAACACCCCGTGTTTCGAAAGTCAAAGTCAAAGTCAAGATTGAAGTCAAAGGAAGAAAATATTGCTAATTGCGATCTGTCACTCCTTGCTCAACTACTGATTTGACTTCTTTGACTTGTAATCAAATTTATTTATTTATTCGCTTTAGTTGTATTATGTGGAGTATCTATTAATAATCGAGGTTTAATCGTTGTTTAATTGATTTATCGCTATCGCAATCACAACTCGAATTATGTGCTCTGGATATTGTTTTAGTGTGTGAGCTAATTATATGTTACTTGTGCATGTTATGTTTATGTTGTGGTGTTAATCGCAATTGCAGTCTATCGCATCGCAATCAAATCGCAAACGCTAAACGCAAGTTAATTATAGTGATTGTATGTTAGATATAGTAGTTATGTTATTTGTGTAACTAATGGGTAATACTATCGCATCGCAATGCTCAACACATGAATCGAGACGACAAAACTCATCGCGCCGAACACTAGGATCGAGTGGCCAACCGATCGAGTGGCCATCCTATCGGATTGCCATCCGATCGGGTTGCCATCCGATCGGGTTGTCACCCGATCGGGTTGCCACTCGATCGACCAGCCACTTTCCCCACTTTCCTCTTTAGGAAACCCTATAAATACCTACCTGTCATATCATTTGTGATGTGACAGCTCCCTTGTTCGACCAGCCGACTTCAAGCCCTCTCTACTCTCGATTTCTCTCGATTCTTGTAAGTTTTCAACCTAAATCTTGTACTTCTATTATCTACACGCACTCCTACATCATTTTCACCTTTGAATCTTAACTTTTAACCGTGAAATCACCAGATTTAAGGTGTTCTAGAGTGATGTCATCATGAGGTTCTTATGAACTTCAAAGTTTGGCTTCATTCCACGAAGAACAAAATCTAAAGGATTTCCACAATATTAAACAATATTTTCGCATAGATTTACACAAATTCATGGTTAAAAGGATTGAGAGAAGGTTTTCCAACTTTCTTTCAACTCTTTTACACTCAATGCACTCAAAATCGATAGAATCGGAGCTCGTTCTAATCTTCTACTCATTCTTAGTGATGTATTAGTTCCAGATCTGAATTCTATCTAAGAGACTACTGATTTCGGGTTTGAATATGAACAACCGACTCGAACCGTGAACCGGTCAGACTAGGGTGATTCCTGTTCGGTCGGGTCACTTAGGTCGAGATGGGGTTCCTGTTGTTTAAGCAAGTTGTAACAACTCTCACCAAAAGTATTATTTCTTATTTTATTATGTCCAATAGGAAACCCTAATTGAGACCCCTAAGAAATATTGCATGACCCCTAAATTTTTCAGAACAATCGAAACTAGGATAAAGGCCCCCTAAAACTCAAGGGGGGTATCCCCTAATTGACGATTATCTTCACGGTTTGTTGTACAAAACGAATTTCGTCGAAATTTTGACTCACCCAGGCTATGTGGACACGAGGCTACCCTAGCCTAAAAGTGGACCCGTCGCGCCACGCGCGGGAACCAGGTGGACCTGGCGCGCCACGCTACAGGGACCATTTTTCAGTATATATATTAGGGGTTTGGCACTTGCATGTTGGTCTTGTTACGACGGAAAAACTCATTTCGTACGTTTAGTTATACCCATTTCTTTCAAAAATAATCAAAATCCCGACACTCTGCTGCGACAACAGGGTAATAACTCGATCACTGTTACGATACAATGTCCGATCGATTGAAACCAATACGATGGATGTTTAAGTGCTGCCCGAATACGGGCTATACTTTGTCATTCGTCTTGAGGGTTTTGATTTCGTGAGCTTATCGTAAATGTCGTATTAAGTTACTGACCTAGTTTGCGTGCATTGTTATTTACCTAGGTTACAAGAATAAATCAGTAGGTAAGGTTCTGTCCGATTAAACTTGCAATGTGAGTCATTCTCTTTTTATCAAATTGCTTTACAAAACCCTAAATGTTTTCCAGTTATACTTAGCAGTGATTAAGTCTTTGCTAATCTTTAATTACTGACAGTATGTGGGGGGTTTTGTGCACATTACTATTAACGATTTATCACTTTAGGTGGGCGAGCCTAATTAGTGATATGTCCACAGTCATAGATTCGGTCGAGTGACAGCTGAACCAGATAATTATATGATAAAGGGCAAATATAAAAACCCTTAATGCTGTAAATTTATAACAATGTGTCTTTTGTGCAACTTGAATGACTCGCCAGTATTTCCCCGCTGATAAAAATCTTTTTAAACATGTTTCAGGTGATCTGCTGTGATCCAGGAAAAAGTGCCTTGTATCACCACAAGCTTGAAGAAGTGGCTCAATAAAATAAATAAATATGTTTTGTAAAACAGGGAATTTCCTTGTGAAATTTCCTTTATTGTAAATTATGGGGTTTGTCCCAAATGTGTGAAATAAAATAAATTGGGCATTTTCAAGCTTAAACGATCCTATTAGCACTTCCGCTGCCAAATTAATTAAAATACCACGGGTTTTCTGTCCCGCGGCTCCTGGACCGGGTCATACCGGGCCGGGGGCCGTGACAGAAAAAGGTGGTATCAGAGCCACTGATTTAAGCCAATTAAGTATTTAGAAATACTTAATTTTCCTGGTTGCCATTCTGTGATTCTGTGAAAATTTGATTTGCAATAAATAAAATTCTAACTTAAGTTTGTGTGTGTTTTTTTTATATGCTAACAACAGGAATGAGTTGTCTGAAGCTCTTCAGAATCTCACTGTCTATTCTACTGACATGGAAGTTTCCGGGGGCTTTTCTGGTTATTGGGCCGACGCTGAGAAACCTATGGAATTCCAAGCCCAACCTCAGGAGAAACCCAAGTCGAAAAAGAGAAGAAGAATCGTAGGCTGGAGACGTGTACGGAGGAAGAAGCTAGCTGCACAGAGGGTTAAAAAGACTGAGGATCCCAAGGATAAGGGCAAAGGAAAGGAGATCGGTGAAAGTTCAGGGCAAGCCCAAGAAATGCCACCATGGGAGGAGTTGGACCGTAAACTGGCCAATAGCGACCTCTTCGGACCTGCCGATGAAAACCTTTTCAATTACCCAGCTGAAGTACAACTTCCAGTTAATTTGGAACCTGCTATCCCTGATCCTATTATCCACCCCCGACCTCTACCAGGAGAGCTGGAAGAATGGTGGACAACTGACTGGCAATTTCAGAATCTCTTGAATAACCCTAATACCTTTTCCCCCCCAGTTTGACCCTGAGCCTGCACCAAATCCACCTATGAGCACTGAAAACTTGGCTGAACTCCGTCACTATGGCGAGGAGCTGATGGACGCAGGAAATAGAATCCGCGAAGTGGGGGAACAGATCTCATGGAAATACGACGAGAGGGAGCGTCGTTTCTGAGACGCCAGTTGGTTGTGGTTGCATGGTGGTGTGGTTATGTGTTTAATAATAAAAAAATAACAATAAAATATAATCATGTAAAATAACTTAAAATAAAACTTTTGTAACATATCTGGTGTACGGATGCATACTAAAATATATAAAATATGAAAGTCGCAAAGTCGACAATTTTGGGCTATACGTGTTGACGTGATTATGTACGATTACTTTATTATGTTTGATTGATAATTGTTTATGCCAATAACTTATATATATATTTTTCATTATCAGATGGAACCCGATGTTAATGAACCAGTTAATAAAGTTAACCAATCTGAGCAAAACAATGAGGATCACTTTCTTAATAGGCAAGATATAGAAAATATCGTTGCTCAAGGAATAGCAAATGCTATCCCAGCAATCGTCGCTGCGGTCTAAAGCCCTGTTGAGCCTTTACAAGCTCACCCCAGTAAACGCACGCACGACGACAGTTTCAGTAATAGTGTTAACGGAGGCGGCAATAATGACAACGTGATTCAAGCCCCGATACTTAAGAAAATGAAAGTTGCAACGCCTGGTTGCACTTATAAAGAATTTCTTGCCTGTAAACCTGTTGAATTTGCAGGCAATGAAGGGGCAACTGCTGCACTGCATTGGTTGGAGAAAACCGAGGCAATGATTAAAATAAGTAAATGTGCCGAGGAGGATAAGGTCATGTATGCTTCTCACCTTTTCAAGGAAGAGGCATTAGAATGGTGGAACACGGTACTGCAAGCCAAAGGAAGTGACATGGCTTATGTCATGAATTGGGAAGAGTTTAAGCATTTGGTGGAAAGAAAATTCTGCCATGAATATGAAAAAGAGCAAATGGCGAATAAGTTCCTGAGCCACCGAATGGTGGATGTTGACTGTTGAGGGTATACTTTGAAATTCTTCGAATATGCCAGAATTGTGCCCACTCTGGCCTCGCCAGAACCGGTACTTATCTCCCGCTATATTTGGGGTTTAATTAGCGAGATTCGTGATATCGTCAAAGCTGCGAGACCTCACACAATTGACGATGCAGTGGAGTTAGCTAATACTTTGACCGACGGGCTGGTGCGTACGCGGGAAGAAAACAGGAAAAAGGAGTTAGCCCAAAAGATTACCCAAGGATTTCGTGTGGGTAATAATACTAACTTCAAGAGGAAGGGAACTGGGTCCTCTTCCACCCCGCCATTTTGCGGGAATTGCAAAAAGAAACATTTTGGAAAATGTAGGGAAATTTGTAATTTCTGCAAAATTCCGGGCCATCGGGAAGAGGAATGCAAAAAGAAAGCAAAGATCTGTTACAACTGTGGAGAAGCTGGGCATTTCAGACCAGAAAGCCCTAAATTGGTCAAGCCAGCAGATAACAAGGCCAAACCAGCTGAAGGAACTAATAAGAAGAATGCAAGAGCCTTCCAATTGACTACGCAGGAAGTCGAACTGATTCCCGACGTAATAGCTGGTATGTTTCTGGTACACAACGTTTATGCGAAAGTATTATTCGACTCTGGTGCAAACCAAAGTTTTATAAATACTTCTTTCTGCCAAGCTCTTAAGCTACCCTTAACCAAACTTAGGCAGATTTATACAGTAGAAACGGCAGATGAAAACTCTGTTAACATAGATACGGTTTTGCAAAAAGAAAATATAGAACTTTCAGGTCATAAATTTTCTGCAAACCTATTACCTATGAATTTAGCTGGATTCGATGTTGTATTAGGAATGGATTGGTTAGTAGCCAACCATGCTTGAATCCTTTGTGATAAGAATTCCATAGAAATTCTTACACCATCAGGCGAAATAATCATGGTTACAGGAGATAAGCCATGTAAGCCAATGAAGTTCATTTCTGTAATGAAAGTTGCTAGTTATGAACGGAAGCAAGGAATAGTGTATATGGTTTCGGTAATCATTAACACTAAAGGTAAGGAACTTAAGGAAATTCCTGTAGTATCAGAATACTCGGATGTATTCCCAGAAGAACTACCAGGATTACCACCAAATAGGGAGGTAGAATTTAGAATTCATCTGATTCCTGGAACTACACCCGTAGCTAAAGCACCCTACCGGTTAGCACCCACTGAATTGTTAGAACTGAAAAAGCAATTATATAAATTACTCAGTAAATGATTCATCCAACCTAGTTCATCCCCTTGGGGAGCACCAGTGTTGTTTGTAAAGAAGAAAGATGGTTCGATGCGAATGTGTATCGATTATAGGGAATTGAACAAGATTACAATTAAGAATCGATACCCATTACCTAGGATTGACGATCTTTTCGATCAACTTCAAGGGGCTAGATATTTTTCTAAGATAGATTTACGCTCCGGATACCATCAGTTGAAGGTACAAGAAGAAGACATACCTAAAACCGCTTTCAGAACTAGGTATGGTCACTACGAGTTTACAGTCATGCCTTTTGGATTAACAAATGCTCCTGCAGCATTTATGGATATGATGAATAGGATTTGTAAACTGTATTTGGATAAATTCGTAATTGTCTTCATCGACGATATACTTATTTATTCCAAAAGTCAGGACGAGTATTGTAAGCATTTACAGGCACTCTTAACTTTGTTAAGAAAAGAGAAGCTTTATGCCAAATTCTCGAAGTGTGAATTTTGGCTACAGGAGGTGTAATTTTTAGGTCACATGGTGAATCACGAAGGTATTCACGTAGATCCCTCCAAAATAGAAGCAATCACCCAATGGAAGGTCCCGCAATCAGCTATGGAAATTAGAAGCTTTTTAGGGTTAGCTGGATACTATAGACGACTTATTAAAGATTTTTCTAAGATAGCTGTGCCATTAACAAAGCTAACCTGTAAATCAGTTAAGTTTGAATGGGGACCCAGGCAGGAAGAGGCTTTTAGGATTTAAAACAAAGGTTAACAAACACCCCAATTCTTGCCTTACCCAAAGGGACAGAAGATTTTGAAGTTTATTGTGACGCTTCTAAGCTAGGATTAGGATGTGTGCTAATGCAACGCAAAAAGGTAATTGCATATGCCTCAAGGAAATTGAAAAAGCACGAGGAAAACTATACGACACATGATTTAGAATTAGGGTCAATAATTTTTGCCCTTAAGATTTGGAGGCACTATCTGTATGGCAGTAAGTTTACAGTCTATACGGATCACAAGAGTTTAAGATACATATTTGGGCAAAAAGAATTAAACATGAGGCAAATAATATGGATGGAAATTCTAAGTGACTACGACTGTGATATTCAATATCACGAAGGAAAAGCAAATGTAGTCGCAGATGCTCTAAGTCGTAAGTATCATGAAAAGCAAAAGCGAGTTCGTGCTCTCAGATTAAATCTACAGTTAGATTTAATGGAACAACTGAAAAACATTCAAGAAACAACAGTTGAGGATGATGCTGAAGGAATGAAAGGAATAATAAAGGAATTAGAGCAAGGAGCTGATGGAATTTGGAGATTCCACAAAAGAAGGATTTGGGTACCTAAGTCAGGAAATTTAAGAAACAAGATTTTAGAGGAAGCCCATAAATCTAGGTATACCATTCACCCTGGAAATAATAAGATGTACCAAGATTTAAGAAATAATTTCTGGTGGATAGGATGAAAAAGGACATAGCTAGATATATATCTAAGTGTCTAACTTGTTCACAAGTTAAGGCAGAACACCAGAAACCTTCAGGATTACTCCAACAATTAGAAATGCCTGTTTGGAAATGGGAACTAATAACCATGGATTTTGTTACTAAGTTGCCCAAAACCAGAAAAGGTAACGACGCAATTTGGGTAATTGTGGATCGATTAACCAAATCAGCTGCCCATGAAGGAAACTTTTAGTATGGAAAGATTAGCCAAATTATACGTAGACGAGGTAGTATCCTTACATGGAGTCCCACTCTCTATTATATCAGATAGAGATAGTCGTTTCACTTCGCATTTCTGGACAAGTTTTCAAGAAGCAATGGGGACCAGACTGAACTTGAGCACTGCATACCATCCCCAAACAAATGGACAAAGTGAAAGGACGATTCAAACCTTGGAAGACATGCTCAGGGCATGTGTAATAGATTTTGGTGGAAATTGGTACAATCACCTTCCCTTAATTGAATTCTCCTATAACAATAGTTACCATTCAAGCATCGAAGTTGCCCCGTTCGAAGCACTGTATGGACGAAAATGTAGAACTCCAGTTTGTTGGGCAGAAATAGGAGAAAGCCAATTATCAGGTCCTGAAATCGTACAAGAAACCACCGACAAGATAACTCAAATCAAGGAAAGATTAAAGACGGCTCGAGATCGCCAGAAGAGTTATGCAGACAATATACGCAAACCGCTGGAATTTCAAGTCGGAGATAAGGTACTCTTGAAAGTTTCTCTTTGGAAAGGAGTGGTTCGGTTCGGAAAGAAAGGAAAGCTAAGTCCAAGGTACATAGGACCATTCCCAGTAATTCAGCAAATCGGACCAGTTGCTTATCGCCTACAACTACCAGAAGAATTAGCTGGAGTACATGACGTGTTTCATGTATCTAACCTCAAGAAGTGTTTGTCCGACGAATCCCTGGTAGTACCTCTCCAAGATATAGAGGTAAATGAAAAGTTAAAATTTGTGGAGAAACCACTGCAAATAGAAGACAGAAAGGTCAAGTTTCTCAAACACAAACGACTGGTACTGGTCAAAGTAAAGTGGGATTCAAAGAGAGGACCTGAGTACACTTGGGAACTGGAATCAGAGATGAAGCGAAAATATCCTTATTTGTTCCAGTAAATCTCGAGGACGAGATTTTAATTAAGGTGGGGAGGATGTAAAAACTCTCACCAAAACTATTATTTCTTATTTTATTATGTCCAATAGGAAACCCTAATTGAGACCCCTAAGAAATATTGCATGACCCCTAAATTTTTCAGAACAATCGAAACTAGGATCAGGGCCCCCTAAAACTCAAGGGGGGTATCCCCTAATTGACGATTATCTTCACAGTTTGTTGTACAAAACGAATTTCGTCGAAATTTTGACTCACCCAGGCTATGTGGACACGAGGCTACCCTAGCCTAAAAGTGGACCCGTCGCGCCACGCGCGGGAACCAGGTGGACCTGGC
Source organism: Helianthus tuberosus (assembly GCA_030545235.1). NCBI lineage: Eukaryota > Viridiplantae > Streptophyta > Magnoliopsida > Asterales > Asteraceae > Helianthus > Helianthus tuberosus. Next base: position 20,300,378 of record CM060421.1, read on the forward strand.
GCGCCACGCTACAGGGACCATTTTTCAGTATATATATTAGGGGTTTGGCACTTGCATGTTGGTCTTGTTACGACGGAAAAACTCATTTCGTACGTTTAGTTATACCCGTTTCTTTCAAAAACAATCAAAATCCCGACACTCTGCTACGACAACAGGGTAATAACTCGATCACTGCTACGATACAATGTCCGATCGATTGAAACCAATCCGATGAATGTTTAAGTGCTGCCCGAATACGAGCTATACTTTGTCATTCGTCTTGAGGGTTTTGATTTCGTGAGCTTATCGTAAATGTTGTATTAAGTTACTGACCTAGTTTCGCGTGCAATGTTATTTACCTAGGTTACAAGAATAAATCAGTAGGTAAGGTTCTGTCCGATTAAACTTGCAATGTGAGTCATTCTCTTTTTATCAAATTGCTTTACAAAACCCTAAATATTTTCCAGTTATACTTTGCAGTGATTAAGTCTTTGCTAATCTTTAATTACTGACTGTATGTGGGGGTTTTGTGCACATTACTACTAACGATTTATCACTTTAGGTGGGCGAACCTAATTAGTGATATGTCCACAGTCATAGATTCGGTCGAGTGACAGCTGAACCAGATAATTATATGATAAAGGGTAAATATAAAAACCCTTAATGCTGTAAATTTATAACAATGTGTCTTTTGTGCAACTTGAATGACTCGCCAGTATTTCCCCGCTGATAAAAATATTTTTAAACATGTTTCAGGTGATCTGCTGTGATCCAGGAAAAAGTGCCGTGTATCACCACAAGCTTGAAGAAGTGGCTCAATAAAATAAATAAATATGTTTTGTAAAACAGGGAATTTCCTTGTGAAATTTCCTTTATTGTAAATTATGGGGTTTGTCCCAAATGTGTGAAATAAGATAAATTGGGCATTTTCAAGCTTAAACGATCCTGTTAACACTTCCGCTGCCAAATTACTTAAAATACCACGGGTTTTCTGTCCCGCAGCTCCTGGACCGGGTCACACCGGGCCGGGGGCCGTGACACAAGTTATCACCACGTCTCGTTAAAAACTACAAAACTTCAAACGAAATCAAGTGTCAAAATGATCTGACCGTTGGGACGGATTGCCATCCGATCGGATTGCCATCCGATCGACCGGCCATCCGATCGGGTTGCACTTGGTTCCACACTTAAACTTTTATTCAAACTTTTCAAAGAGCTGAACGTTGAACGGATTGCCACCCGATCGGATAGCCATCCGATCGAGCGACCGTCCGATCGTGTGACGTTTAGGACTTTGATGCTTAAACAATTTTCAACATGTTCAATACATACGGATTGCCACCCGATCGGATAGCCATCCGATCGAGTGACCATCCTGCTGTGAACTTGTTCTCAAACTGAGAAGCCTAGCCAATCGGATCGCCATCCGATCGAGCCGCCGTTCGATCGACCAACCTGAAGAGCAGAGATACTTCTCTATTTTTAAAATGCTACAACGAAAACTTCAGAGTACAAACCATCATACACAAACACATCATCACCAAACGAGGTGATAATCCAATCGAATGGCCATCTGATCGGATGACCATCCGAATGGATTGCAACCCGATCGAATGGCCATCCGATTGTATTGCTATCCGATCGGATTACCATCCAATCCTTGATACTCTTGCATCGTTTTACGCGCCGCTCATCATTATGCTATCGTTAACTGTTCAGGCTAATTTCTCTCAGCGCTCCCTTCAATCCAAGACAGTGTTTATTAAGTTAAACGCTATCTGTGAGTATACTCGATCCCTTTATGCTTTACGCACTTTTGGGTGTTACATACGTTTCTTATTCTAAATCACATCGAACACACAACGCAACACTATTTATACGATGACCTCTAACGCATGTTATACGTGACTCGATGAATGCCTGTTTGTTATGTTAACACATTGATTGTTGTCTACCTGCCTTAGCAACGATAGTACTATAGTTTGGACTCAGCACCTGTTTACTCAGGGGTTGTTAAGGACAATTACTTCACGTGTTCGCAGTGGTGAACATGTGATGCGCACTCACTATTCGCAGTCAACCCGCAGTCATTGGTATTGATAGGATCTTTGTCGATAACTTACATGCTTCACATTATACGTTGTACATGCTGGTTATGCGTAAACGATTTCGAACTCTATTATGCTAATATCAAACTTGTATGCTCACCTTTACACTATGTGTATTGACCTTTATTTTAACGTATGTGGTAGGTGTTTAAATGCTTAGGATGTTGCTTACCTGCTTTTGTGGAATCAAGTAGGACCGAGAGTCTAGAAACAAAGACAAATTATATTTTATTAAATCTGAGTTGTCGGAACATGTTTGTTTTGAGAATATCTATGTCTGTAATAATTAGATTACTTAATGGGTTATGGTATGGGGCATAATATTAACTATTTGGTAATTTAGTCGTTATGGAATTTCTCTTGACAATCTGTTTCGCTCAGTGCCATGCCCCGATGTTTCCGTCATCGGTTGGGGTGTGACAATTCAGATGTCTCCAGGTGTCTTGGTGGTATGATAAAACCATCAACATGCCATAGTTTCGATTTAAAACTTGTTTGGAGCTCAAGGAAGAAAGAAACCTGCAAACTAGCATCAATGTTCTGTTAAAATAGAGCCGTCGCGTCGCACGACGGCATAATGGGTTTATGGTCGCGCAGCGCGACACCCCCCATTACCAGTCAAACAAGTTTCAGTTTTAACATATTCAGTCCTTGCACCTTTATAAGCTCAATATCTTTCGTTTTAGGCACTTCTAGCCCTTGTAGTTAGTTTGTTGATGAACTAGGGAGTATAACCAAACACCGTTAGGCCCGGTTTCGTTAAACGATTATCGAAAACACTAGTTTCTTCTCGTTGACACTTTTAACCCTCATTCTTGAAACTTTACGTAATTAACACATAACGATATCGAAACCTTGTGAATTTATTATCACGTATTCTCAAGAGTATATTCGAACATTACGAAGCCCCGGGTTCGTTAAAAGGTCACTCAGAGGTAAGAATTAACATGTTGACACGTTTAACCCCTATGTCTTGTAAACTTTCGTTTACTTTCACAAACGGCTTCTTACGTCCGAATATTTACTCGTTTAAGAATATATTCATCGTGTGTGGTCAATCAGAGGCACAAGTTTGGCATGTTGACACTTTTAGTCCCTCTATATTCATAGTTTTCGTTTTTGACGAAATTAGTCCCTCATAGTCAACGTTTGACTTTATTAGGGTTTATTACACGTGTCAACACATCATTGTACACGATTTTTACGAGGTGTTACAAGTATGGAGTGAGGAAAAGAAACAACCACCGATTTTTTATGTTCTCCAATTAATAGGGTAAATATAATATTTGAAATTTTTTCATGACTCATGGTTGTTCTTTGGAATTCGTTTACCAATATGGTTCCGACGAAAGCCGATCTCCGGTGAAGAATTCGTTTACCAATATGGTTCCGACGAAAGCCGTTTACCAATATGATTCCGACGAAATAGAAGGAGCTCCGGTCAACAAGTGGCTACCGACTTAGATGAGGGTGTAGATTATCTTACTTATTAATTAAATAGGCTAAGCCAACCTTCAATGATGATGCTCGGTGATTGGAACTGCTCAGAACCATTAAGGTCTTGATGATGGCAGAATATGGTGGTGAAGGATCAGTAGGAGTGTAGGACATGAAGGAATATTTGCGCACGGGAACGATACAAGTCTATTCGGCTGTGATGATTAAAGTTGGTTATGTAAGTTTTCTCTTTTGACTGCTATATCGGGTCAAAAATTGGGTCGTCCCGCCGCGAAGCGCGGGTGTAACCCCCTAGTTATATTTATATACTATTAATTTGAAACATTTGTGTGCATCTTAGGTTGTAAGTTGTGATTAAATGGTTGTACCTTAATCAAATATAGGTTGTAAGTTGTGCTTAAGTGGTTGTACCTTCATCAAATAATAATGGTTTCATTACCTTACCAAATTCAATCTGTTTTGTATGCATGTATGGTTGTAAATTGTGCTTAAGTGGTTGTACCCTAATCAAATAATGGTTTCATTATCTTACCATATTCAATCGATTTGATCCATTCAAAGTTGTGTTATTTTATTTATAAATTATTATTATTTATAATAATCTAATTAATTTAGCCAAAATCTTGTATAAATATAATTTGCAACATATTGATGCAATGGTTGTTGTAATGTATGCATTATGGTTTGTATAGTGGTAATGATATATATTATATATAGATTACGGTGAACCTGTCAAACGGAAAAAAATAAACGCGGGTTCATCGTAACGCATAGGGGTGTAAACAAGCCCAGAGGCTCAAGAGCTACTCGTGATCGACTCGGTTAAAAGTTTGAACGAGCCGAGCCTTAACGAGCCTGAGCTCGAGCCTGAAATAGAGCTCGAGCTCGAGCCTGAAATACAAAGCTTGTTTAGGCTCGGGAGCCTAAACGAGCCCATACAAAATTTTAATTTTTATATATATAATATATGGGGAAAGTGAATATGGGGCTGTTATACATCTAACTTACATGTGAAACCCATCAAAACTACATCGTTTTGATTAAAATACATTAAATCATTTATTTTCCATCATTATCTCCTTATCAATCTTCATTTTTTAACAATATCGATACCTGCTCCTTCACGAAATTAAGCGCATCAACAATCCCACCAAAATACATGTTAATGTTTGTTCTCAAAAGTTGATCGCTGGTGACTATTGACTATTATCGCAACAACCAATCACATCTTCATATCGACTATTGGACACTCCATATTGATTGCTGGTGACTATCTTTGCTTTTTTGTTTCTTTTTTTTTCTTGGTGACTATCTTTGCTTTTTTGTTTCTTTTGCAATCATTCTATCATGAATTCGTTAGATATGTTGATCAAGTAGAATTGGATATACACGATTATCAAGCAGACAATATGAATAAAGTGATATCTACATCCATCATCAATTTAAAAATATATATATGTTGCTCCATGTAAAAAAATTAATGTACCTTGTTCTTAGTTGTTCTTATTCTATTCGCATTAGTGATTCGCTATAGTGAACTGAATAAATCTTTTGATTAATACATTACAGATAAAACACAATGGATTTAGAAGGTCAGTTACAGAAGGAAGAAAAGGAAGCTTCTGAAACAAATTTAATTGATGATATTGATGCAAAAGGATATTTGGTAGTCGATAGCGATTCAGATTTTGAAACAGAGAAACCAAACGATGCAGACATGGATCTTGGGTCTGATGAAAAAGATGTTAATGATAACGATGTAATGGGAAAGGTTTTTGATAGTCCTAATGATGCATATGATTTCTACAATCGCTATGCGTTTTTACATGGATTTGGAATACGTATTCATACGGCTTTTAAAAATAAGACAACAAATGAGCCCTATCGGAGAAAATATGTATGCAACAAACAGGGATTTAAAGACTTGAAGTGTACTAGTTCTACAGGAGATGTTAAAAAACGCCGTAGAGACTTAAGAACCGGCTGCGAAGCGTTTCTTCGGATTTCAAAAAGTAAAGACGGGAAATGGTTTGTGGATCAGTTTATCGATTCACATAATCATGCGCTAACTATTACTCCGACCAAAGAAATGAAACACCGGTCTCATGGGAAGTTTCACCGTTCAGTGACTTGCAAATCTATATTGTCGGAGCTTGGTCAATCTGGGTTAAAACCATGTCAAATCAAGAAGGTTGTAAATACCATGAAAGGTCCATATGAAAATGATGTTACATCAAAACAATGTTCAGATATCTTAGCCGATCAGCGAAAGGAATACAAAGGTAAGGAGTTTTACGGGCTTATTAAACATTTCTAAGATAAATTACTAGAAGATCGTAACCTATATTTTGTTGTGGACTTATTTGAAGATGGGTCTCCAAGAAATATTTTTTGGGCTGACGGGAGATCTAGAGACTCATATATAAAGTTTGGGGACGTTGTTGTGTTTGATGTCACATACATGACAAACAAATTTAAGATGCCATTTGCTTCTTTTGTCGGTGTGAATCATCATGGCCAGTCAATACTTTTTGGTGGTGCACTATTGGAGAATGAGAAGCAAGATATCGAGCATCTTCGACCTCTAAAAGTTCAATATAGTGACTTTGAAGAGTTACATAAGCAATGGGTAAAGAATAATACAATTGATGAATTTGAAACTCGTTGGGAAGTTTTATGTGCTAAATATAATTTTCAAAGCGGCAGTTGGATAACGGAGATGTATAACCAACGCAAATATTGGGCTAAAGCCTACTTGAAAGATTGTTTCTTTGCTGGCATGACATCAAGCGGAAGAAGCGAGAGTATTCACTCTTTTTTTGATGGATATGTAAATTCCAAGACCATGTTGAATGAGTTCGTAATACAGTATGACAAAGCTGTGGAGGCTCGAAGGACTGCCGAAGAAGATGAAGACTTCAAGATCATGAACTCCAAACCAATTCTTTCTTCTGTTAATTTGATAGAGGTAAAAGCGAGCTCACGTTACACGAGAAAGCTCTTTGATGCATTAAAAAAAGAATGGACCGAGGCTACCTTCAATTTAACTCATGAGACCATAAGCAAGACTTCTAAAGAAATCGTATATAAGGTTGGACAATTGGATACAGATAAAAATTATTGGAGAAATGTTAACTTTCGTGTCTCAGATAAGATAGATGTCACATGTTCATGTACAAAGTTTGAAACATATGGGATATTATGCAAGCATATCTTGTATGTCTTGAAGAAGAGATATGTTGAAACTCTACCTGATCATTATATTTTACCCAGGTGGACACCAGATGCAAGGTATAAGGTGGATAATTGTGCAATTGGGCTTGGAGACATACATAGTGGGAATGAAGTCAGTGCGTTAACTTTATGGTGTGTTCAGTCAAATTTTAAAAAAGCGATCGAACAAGCAAGAGACTCCCCAGCTGAGGTAAAAAAACTAAACATTATCTTGTTGAAGTTTTTATAAGAGCAAAGTATTCGAACAAGGTCAAAACAGTGTGAGGCCGCTTCACAAGATTCTATGGCAGGAAGCTCTCAAGTGAACATGATGCCTCAAATTTCTGTTCGTGATCCACTAGTTCATACAAAGGTCGTCCTAAAAGTGAAACTAGAATCAAATCTTCCCTGGAAGCATCAAAAAAGAGAAGTTATTCATACTGCAACAAAGTAGGTCATTACATCAGTAGTTGTGCGAAAAAGAAGGTATGATCTTTATTTATTAATAATTAACGACAAACTCTTTTTGTTAATATTTCTCAATCAAATTACATGGTCGAATACAAAGGTCCATGACCAAGTTTTTAATAAAAACAAATTTGCTAAAAAAATGATGATATTATCCTATAAGTAGCACAAATTACAAGATCTGACGTTGGTTTCAACAATTAACTACAAGGGTTTGACTAATAGATCAAGAAGGACGTGGGAGAGATGGGGAGGGTTTTGATAATGATGGAAAATAAATGATTTAATATATTTTAATCAAAACGACGTAGTTTTGATGAGTTTTACATGTAAGTTAGATGTATAACAGCCCCATATTCACTTTCCCCATAATATATTAATAATGATGATAACATTGATGAGCCGAGCTTTGGCTCGTTTAAGCGATGTTGAAGTGAGCTCGAGCCGAGCTTTTAGCTCATTTAAGGTTGTTCTCAAAATAGTTCGAGCCGAGCTCGAGCTTTGGGTTTTACTCGCGAGCCGAGCTCGAGCTCAAAGAAGTAGGCTCGAACCGAGCCGAGCTCGAGCTCAAGCTCAAGCTTCATAAAAACCTAACGAGCCGAGCTCGAGCCTGGTCGAGCTCGGGCTCGGCCCTACTCGTTTACACCCCTAGACTAACGCACGAGTCCTAGATCAACTTAGTTATTTTATTCTATGTTTTACCTTTCGGTTTAATTTCTTCGCATTAACACCGCAACTTCAGGGTCGATGGTTGCTGAAAGTAGTGTGGCACTAGTGTTCGCCTCCGCCGCAACGCGGGGGTGCTTGATACTAGTTATTTATATTTATATATATTAACAAAAACTTGCCATGAATAGTGTTTTGAAAATTTATTACTATTATATTAAGTAAAGAAGATTTAATAATTGTTATTAGAATAATAGGTGATGAACATTTAGTATATTAAATTAAATTAATTTTTGATATTATTTTTTTTAATATTAATAAATAGTTGTATTTTTTATCAACTTTTATTCTTTTAAGTTTTTTTTTTTCAGAAAAGTTGAATAAGTAGTTGTATTTAATTTTTTTTTTCTTGACTTTTTAATATAAGTTTTTTTTTCTAATTTTTTTAAAACGGTATTATATTCAAATAGAATATTTCTTTGTTATAGGTATTGTGACGAAGTGAACAAATTATGACCCAACAGCATCGGTACATGTATGTGTATTATCGTAATCAGTACTAGTTTTTATATTTATAAATTACATAATAACGAGTTGACGCCGATCCGTGCGTTGCGGCGGGATGTTGATTAACTTAATGCTTGGTCGGAATATTCGTCGGAATAGTAACGTTGGTTGGAATCCACTTAATCTGTAAGATCGATCGGTGGTGGTTTCCCCACCATGCACCACCTGATGCCACCAGCGGACCATCCGTCCATCCCTAACACGTATTTGACAAAGATAGACGACATGCAGTCGCCGTGGTGGTTGCCGGTGGTAACCGACGGAATGTGTAAACAAAATCACACCGTCTTTTTTAAAGCGGCACTTATACATGTGAACCGAACCGTCATAATTGTTTCTAACCAAGAGTGTAAACTTCCTAACCGACCCAAGTTCCGTCATGATTGTTCCTAACCAAAGGGTATAAACGATCCATTATGCAGACATATTAATTAAAAGGATACGATTGGTTCTTTGTTTGCCAATTGCCATGCTTTATCTTATGCATGAGTCACAAATTATGGTGCAGTATAATAATGTCAATTCTAAGGCTGAGAACATAATATTCACATAGCACCGCGTGCCGACCAGCCCATGCCGCACCACGGGGAGTGGTTGACGCCGAGTTGCCCCACCCATACCGTGCACTTCAAAGAAACCCTACCAGCGTCGTAGTCTTCTGTAACGACCGGAAAAGTATGTCAGAAAAGAAAAGATGATGGTGTTCGATGGTTGCCGAACAGAAATCTGATCATATGGTTTCATTAAAATCAAGTTCGCACCGCTTCACATTATATGCTAGTTATATATCAGCTAAGATTAAAATCAGGTTAGACCGGATAAGAAATGATGTTTTTAGGGAAATGTTAGAAGTAGCTAGTATATCAGCTAAGATTAAGGAGGGAAAATTGAGATGGTTTGGGCATGTGAAGAGGAGGCAGACAATAGAGCCAGTTAGAGTAGTTGAAACTCTCGTGGTGGAGGGGAGGAGGAGTAGAGGCAGACCCAAAATCACTTGGGATGAGCGGATTAGGCAGGATTTGCAAAAATTGCACCTCTCTGAGAACATGGTCCATGATAGGAGCTCGTGGAGACGGAGGATTAAGGTTAAAGATTTCTAGGAGAGGGTTCAATTGTGCTTTTAGGGGTAGTGTATAGTCGTAGATATGTTTATATTAGTATAGGCTGTTTGTGTTGTTATATTTGTCTTGTTTACCGTGCACTCTTTTACCACTCATGTTATATTGGTAGCTCCTTACACACACACACACACACACACATACACCTAATGTTCTATATCTTTTTTCATCTTTCTTTCCTGGGTGTTTTGGAGCCGAGGGTCTCACTGGAAGTAGCCTCTCTATCCCTAGGGATAGGGGTAAGGTGTGCCTACATCCCATCCTCCCCAGACCCTACCAATAGCTCTGCTATTTGTGGGATTTTACTGGGTATGATTGATTGATTGATGATATTTCGTTAACGGATGTGTCTTTTAAATAAAATGACACAACCCAAGTTACTTTTTGTAGGGTAGTTATATATTTCGTTAACGGATGTGTCTTTTAAATAAGAGTAAATTACAAGTTTTGTCCTTTATGTTTGTCCCAAATTGCAGGCGCTGTCATTTGTCTTTAAAATTGATGAGTTTTGTCCTTAATGTTTGCAAATCTTGCACGTTATGTCCTTTAGGCCAAACCCAGTTAGATTTCTTGGTTAAATCTGATCACCCAGGGGTATTTTAGTCTTTTTACCATGTTAACTTGGTATTATTAAAAAAATAAAACAAAATAATTTAAAAAAATATTATTATTATCATTATTATTATTATTATTTTTATTATTATTATAAGTGTATGTATATATATATATATACCATACCGTCACCGTCACCACCACCCTCCATCGCCACCGTCACTACGGCCACCATCACCACCACCCTCCACCCTTCACCGACATCATCACCACCCTCCACCAAACACCCTTGTCAAAACCCCCTCCAATCCTAATCGAAAACTTATCTCAAAATCACTTGTTGAACCTTTTGAATCTAAGATCTGGATGTGTCTTTTAAATAAAATGACACAACCCAAGTTACTTTTTGTAGGGTAGTTATATATTTCGTTAACGGATGTGTCTTTTAAATAAGAGTAAATTACAAGTTTTGTCCTTTATGTTTGTTCTAAATTGCAGGCGCTGTCCTTTGTCTTTAAAATTGATGAGTATTGTCCTTAATGTTTGCAAATCTTGCACGTTATGTCCTTTAGGCCAAACCTAGCTAGATTTTTTTGGTTAAATCTGATTACCCAGGGGTATTTTAGTCTTTTTACCATGTTAACTTGGTATTATTAAAAAAATAAAACAAAATAATTTAAAAAAATATTATTATTATTATAAGTGTATATATATATATATACCATACCGTCACCGTCACCACCACCCTCCATCGCCACCGTCACTACGGCCACCATCACCACCACCCTCCACCCTTCACCGACATCATCACCACCCTCCACCAAACACCCTTGTCAAAACCCCCTCCAATCCTAATCGAAAACTTATCTCAAAATCACTTGTTGAACCTTTTGAATCTAAGATCTGGATGTGTCTTTTAAATAAAATGACACAACCCAAGTTACTTTTTGTAGGGTAGTTATATATTTCGTTAACGGATGTGTCTTTTAAATAAGAGTAAATTACAAGTTTTGTCCTTTATGTTTGTCCCAAATTGCAGGCGCTGTCCTTTGTCTTTAAAATTGATGAGTTTTGTCCTTAATGTTTGCAAATCTTGCACGTTATGTCCTTTAGGCCAAACCCAGTTAGATTTTTTGGTTAAATCTGATCACCCAGGGGTATTTTAGTCTTTTTACCCTGTTAACTTGGTATTATTAAAAAAATAAAACAAAATAATTTAAAAAAATATTATTATTATTATTATTATTATTATTATAAGTGTATATATATATACCATAACGTCACCGTCACCACCACCCTCCATCGCTACCGTCACTACGGCCACCATCACCACCACCCTCCACCCTTCACCGACATCATCACCACCCTCCACCAAACACCCTTGTCAAAACCCCCTCCAATCCTAATCGAAAACTTATCTCAAAATCACTTGTTGAACCTTTTGAATCTAAGATCTGAATCACCACCCCCAAGTTAAAACATCATCAAATCTTCAACCATCGTTCATAAACAAAACCCCCAAATCACCACCCCCAAATTAAAACATCATCCAATCTTCAACCATCGTTTTATGAAAAAGGTTAGTTTGACCAAAAAACACTTGAACAAGATCTGACCATCGTTCACCATCATTAAAACTAACGTTTTTCACTTTCATAAACTAACCTTCAACCATCGTCACTTTCATAAACTAACCTTTTTCACCATCATTAAAACCATCGTTCACAACCATCGTCGAACAAGATCTGAATCACCACCGTCACAACGGCGCGACATTGATAGTACCGGAAAGAGGAGATCTGATCGGAGATCGGAACTTGTCGACGGTGACGGTGACGATGGCGGTGGAAGTGGAAGTGGAGGAGATGATGTCGTCGGATCACGACACCACCTCCACCGTCGCCCCTAAAACAACCACACCACCTCCATCCGCCGGATCACCACCAACTCCGTCACGCCGGATCACCACCATCACTTTCGCCATCTTAGAAGAGAGAGAGAGAGAGAGAGTGTGTGTTCAGTTTAGAGAGAGAGAGAGAGAGTGTGTTTAGTTTAGAGAGAGAGAATGTGCAGGAGTTAATTGAGAGAGAAGATTTTGATTTCATATACTTTTAAATTTGACACAATAGTCCCTCTAATATAAATTGTTTTACACAATAGCCCTTGGATAATGAAATGACAAAAATACCCTTGGATAATCAAATTTAACCAAAAAAATCTAACTGGGTTTGGCCTAAAGGACATAACGTGCAAGATTTGCAAACATTAAGGACAAAACTCATCAATTTTAAAGACAAAGGACAGCGCCTGCAATTTGGGACAAACATAAAGGACAAAACTTGTAATTTACTCTTTAAATAAAATGAAACAACCCAAGTTGCTTTTTGTAGGATTATATAATGTTTATAACAATATAAAAAATAAAACATTTAATTAGCCTAGAAATAAAAAGATTACAACCAACTAAATTAAAAACAATACATAAAAAGTAGAATACATCACCTAAATGGGCATGCAAAATTCTTCAAGCCGCAAGATGGCAGAAACTTGTGTTATGATGTGTTTCGTACTCGACATGTGCCGCCTCAATTGCCTGATCTTCAGTCATGCCTTCTTCGCAGTTGAGGGCATTGACAAAGAGCCTCTAAAAAAACTCACAACTTGCTCGCATCGCCCTAAACTTTCCAGTAATGTGATTCAAACTACGATTGTTTGCACCCACTTGATGACGAAAGTGTGTCAACATCACGTTCCAAATAGTAGCATTATTTGGAGGGTGCTCTAACTCCACAACATGCACCCAATTCGTTGCCAAAGCAATATCCTCTTCTTTGGTTCATCGATTCGCCAGAAAATTTGATGAAAATAAGAAAGAGATAATACTTTTGGAGAGTGTTTTGAGAATAAGTTAGAATGGTGGAAATGGGTATGTATTTATAGTGTTAAAATTAATATATACATTTTATGTTTGTAAATAGAGTAAACTGTCAAAATGGTCCATGTGGTTTGATCATTTTTGCCACTTTAGTCCAAAACTCAAACCTTTTGAATTTAGATCCCTGTGGTTTCAATTTTGTTGACATTTTCATTCAAAATCAAAATCTGGTCAGATTTTTCAGTTAACATCCAATTTTGTTGTCTTTTTCCTTCCTTTTAACGAAGAGCAAAATGGTCTTTTAACGTTTTATTATAACAAATTAAAAAAATCTGACCATTTTGCCCTTCATTAAAAGGGAGGAAAAAGAAAAAAAATGGATGTTAGCTGAAAAATCTGACCAGATTTTGCGTTTGGATGAAAATGACAACAAAATTGAAACCACATGGACCAAGATTCAAAAGGTTTGAGTTTTGGATTAGGGTTATTGGATTTTAATAATCCTAAGTTTCACCTGTTGGCCGATAATAATAAAAACTTTAAAAATTTCCTCCAATAATCCCAACTTGTAAAAGTTTGGCCGCCATTGATCCTTTTCTAACATAAGTGCACTTAAATCAATTAATGAGTCTCTAGGTGTAATTGAATATATTGAGGAGACCAAATTCTTATATGTTTGAAAATGATCAATGGCGGCCAAACTTTTACAAGTTGGGATTATTGGAGGGAATTTTTGAAGTTGGGATTATTATCGGCCAACAGGTGAAACTTAGGATTATTAAAATCCAATAACCCTTTGGATTAAAGTGGCAAAAGTAACCAAACCTTAGGGACTATTTTAGCAGTTTACTTTTGTATATTTTTTATGTTATTTTTTACATCTTGACACCATTTAACCTTGCAGTCTCAAAATTCTGAACTCACATTACTTTTATGGAGGGCAAACGTTATACCATATTACTATATTATTGGTTTGTAAAAAAATAGATAACGAGAATGAAATTAAATGCTCAACAAAAAAAAACTCAGACCACATGGAGTAATGGCAAGGGTACGAGTGCAAAGTCTACCATGTAGGCGTCACATAGACATTGAGGGCTTTGCCCTCTATATCACAAAAGAGAAGGGATGATAAAAGGCAAAGGGGCAAGGGCAAAGCCTCAAAAAATCAAGTGAGTCAAGGTTGAAAAAGCCTCAATGCCTCTAGAGAGAATCCCACAATGGAAAAGGGCAACGCCCTTGGCTAATAGTGACGGGATGGTGTGAGTGGCGTGAAAAGACTTGCCCTCCCCTCTCTATGCCCGCACTCCGTTTGTTCTCACATTTAAACAATAAGATAGTAAAAAAATTGATATCATACGTGAACATAAGATATAAGGTAGACGTTATATATGTGGAAAACTGGAAATTTGTTATATGATGATATTTACTTATAAATAGAAAAGATATATGGCAAAAGAGAATTAACAAAGACCACGAGCAACCATCTTTGTTGGCCAATTAACAAAGACTACTAATTGTATTTATATAAATGTACTTCAAAAAGCTATTTTTATGATTTTTTTAAGGGTTAGTTAAACTTTATCAATTATTTAATACGATTTTTTGTCCCAACTAAATAGTATATAAGACTTTATTGTTTCTTAGGTGTCCTGACCGAGACTTATCACTAAATAATTATGTACATAGTCCTTGGTATTTATAGTTTAATTTGTAACAATAGCTGCATATTAGATCTTCACAATCAATTTAATTAAACCAAATTTTATTATTATAATTAGGTAGCACAAGAGAATGAAAAGAAATAGAAATATAATCTCAAACATTACTCAAAACATAGCACAACTTCTTTGAAGAAAGAACAAAGGTAAAATCTATGATTTATTATATTGAAATGTTAAAACCTTGTTAAAGTGTTCTCAGGCATGTTATAGTTTACAACAAAAAGCATAACTACACGAGCATAGTAATTTTGCAAACCAGCTTTGGATTTCAAAAATAACATATATGTACGATCATTTATACACATTTGCAGTGGCGGAGCTTAACCAAAAGTTTCGAGGAGGCGGAAAGTCATGGGACCGAATTTATATATTGTATAAATATTTAGGCAAAATAATTAGGGGGACAATCCTGTATAATTTTAAATTTTCGAAAGAAAAATACAAAATTTTACACTTCTAACAGAAACATTCGGGGGGGGGGGGGGGGGGGTGCATCCTCCACTTTACACTAAGCTCCGCCATTGCACATTTGCACTTATATGTACATTATCAAACGTAGATTTACAATACTTACGTATATACATATATGTATAGCTAAAGTTTGGCAATATACACATTTTGACATTTGTATTATCAACTATACATATATGTATATATTAAAAATGCATTTTTTTTGTATGTTTGTTTGAAGAAAATGTGTGATCCATAATGTTTCTCAGATTTCTCAATTAGCCTAGTGCTTCTCACACGATCGTGGGCTGTTTGATTGTTTATACAAAATCATAACCTACCATAATACTTCACTTATAACAACCATACGAAGTAAATCTCACAAATAGCGAAGTCATTGATAAAGGTCAATTCTTTTTTGCAACTATATTCTCATAATTTTTAAAATAAATATAGTTTCTCTGTTACATTTTCAATGCTCTACAATAGTTCGTTGATCGATTTCTGCCAACATATATACACATCGGAGTCAGGATCCTTGTCATCTCCGACTTCGGCTTGGCATCCAATCATCACCGTCACTGAGCTGCTCTGCTAAAAAATCAACCGGCAACGATCCTGGAGGAGCTGACTTTTCACTCAAGTCAACATAATCATCGTCCGATTCCTCATCAAAATAGTCATCATCATCATCTTCACTGTAATCCTCGTCTTCAGGATCACGGGTTTGACTTTCTTTGTTTGACACAATCACTGCTGGATATGAATGCTCTGTTACCTGTGAAACCGTCTCAAATTCCTCGACCACCTTCAACAGATCATCGGGCCCCAGCTCAATATCTTCCAGCAACATCGCCTTGCTCGACTCGATAGCTCGCCTCCATAACTGCGTCATTCTAGGGCTTGAAATCGAGGATCTTATTTCTGACTTGTAAGAGTTTTCTGATGAATAAAGCAAAATGAACGAATTATTGTATCGAAAATTCCACAAAGTCTGGAAAACGACGTTGAAACAAAAGTTTGTAGTTCGACGAGAACTAAAATATACCCATTTTGACAAGATAAAGTGACATGAATATAGGCATGTAAATGAATCAAACGAACACGAACCGTTCATTTAACTTTAACCAAACATGAACAAGAACATATAATCGAACACATCTTTTTGTTTGTGATCATTCATTAAGAAATCGGGCATGTTCGTGTTCGTTTATGTTCGTTCGTTTAAATCCTAAACAAACAGTTCACGAACATAAACAAAAAAAATTAACTGAACATATTTGAATAAACATAAACAAACATAAATTAACATGATTGAACAAACATAAACGAACACAAATGAACGTAATTGAACAAATATAAACAAACATAACATAACATTAGTGAACACAAACAAACAAGTCGAATATATTAGAGTTCATACGAAAACACATATAAATTAGGGTTCATATATACTAAAATTAAGTAGTTTTTTTATATAAATATTAAGTGAGTGATCAGTTACGATCTCAGAAAATTTTTAAAATTTCATTTTTTTTAACTAGAAAACTCAATTACTAATAAGTTATATTTATATAAGTAGTTAGAAAACCTAATATTTATATAAATATATTATAGAACTATATATGTATTTACTAAAATTTAAACGAACGTTCACGAACATAAATGAACGAACCTAAACGAACATTCACGAACATAAATGAACGAAAACATGGTGTGTCCATGTTCATTCATTTATTAAATAAACGAACATAAACGGACTTGCTGCCGAACAAGTTCACGAACAGTTCATGAACATTCGGTTCGTTTACATGCCTGCACATGAATACTCTACATGTACTTATGAATATACGATGCCATTAAGTCAAAACAAGTCTTTTATCCTAAACCAGATATAATCTTTATTTTAAAAAGCGTGACGCGCTAAGAAAAGATAAGGTCTGGCGAGAAGCGAGAGACGAAGCCACGAAAGCGCACAAATAACGTATGCAAGGCTCAAGGTATTTATATTAAAAAGTTTATATTTCTGAATTCCGATAGGTTTCTATCATCTCGTACCCTAAATTCAGATTGTAAAACCTCTATGTACAACCTAAATTTAGATGGTAAAACCTAATGTACGCCAACGCCTCAAGCAGTCATAAGCGATGAACCGCTCTTCTGAGCGTGCCTGGTGCCTAGGCGTCCCTCATGAGCACTTTTTCTTAAACTAAGGACATAAACAAAAATCCAATATATTAGTTTCATAATTACCTGAACTACTAGGATCATTTACAATGTTTTCAGAAGCACGGCCTGAAGATATAGGTGCACCATGGAACATCGATTTCCAACCATGACCTCGCCAAATCAAGATTTGCTCGTCGTCAAAAGATAGTAGCACACAAGGGACCAATTCCTAGAAAACATAGTGGTATCACGGATAAAATAGATAAATTGCAGCACTGTAATAGATTTAATCAAAGAGAAAAGATCTACAAAGTACAAACCTTTAACTTAGCACCAAGCTTCTTGTAATCGCTTGCATGCATCCCTCTACAGTCGATCTTCACCAATGGAGACGCTTCAAAAGCATGTCTCACATCTCTCACTAGAGTAAGATACACTCCATTTTTCGCTGTTAAATGGACAATTAATTGACAAAAATCAGGAATGAAAAAGAAAAACAAAGTCTAACTATCAAGTGCAAACCTTGAGCATTAGTCTGGATCTTTGCCTTATATACACCAAAAAAAAAACATAAATGATCAATCTTTCACATATAGAGTGATCCGTTTGTCACTAACATAACTCATATACATGGTATTCATCTAATGTACGAAAATCTGCAACATTGACTCTATACTTGACTAGTCAAAAGTAAAAAAAAAAACCTTCAAATCGCAAATATGTAACTCAAGCTGTTAAACTTTACCTAGTTTACAAATCGGGGGAAGTTTTTTCCCTTTCATTCTCAACTCATCAGCTTCTTCTTTCGTCAACCCTTCAGGCGCTTCTTGTATGAGTTTAGGGTAAACCGGAGTTGCAGGCTTCCACAGCATCACAGGGTATTTCGGTCGGTTATGAGGATCATAATGCTTACCACGAAAAAGATACAGCACACCACCAGTCCTAAGAATAATCTTACCACCAGTCTTCTCCTGTTATTCTAACTTACATTCAGCATAAATGTTTATCTACTTACAGAACCTAAATGATAAATCAAAACTGGCTTAGAGAACCTGCACAACGCGACAGAGGTTTCGCATGTCGACAGTCGGAACGCCAAGACACCGAACTTTACAAACCGGATCCCTTCGCCAATGCGAATGTACCAGCTCCAACATATTATGTGTTAACCCATCCCTTCCTACAAAACCCAATTCATAATTAATAATATTATTAATAATAATAATAATTTCCTTTAGGGGTGTGCAATAACCGAACCGTTAGCCGAAACCGAACCGAAAACCGACGAAACTGAGCCAAAATTAACCGAAACCGAATTAACCAAAAGTCGGTTTTTGGTTATTTTTGTACCATCGTCGGTTAACCCAAATTAAGTGAACCGAACCGAACCATTTATATTTTCATATATTTCTAGCTTTTGTACCTTCGTTAATACTTTTCATGTATTTATACCTCCATTTCATTTGTTTAAACTTCTATTTCATGTATTTATACCTCAATTTTATTTATTTATACGTCCTTTACATGTATTTATGCATATATTTCATGTATTTACATCTCCATTACATGTGGCAAACATTTTAGCCCTTGTTTGATTAGGTTATTAACCGAACCGAAAACCAACAAATTAACCGAATTAACCGAACCGATTTACCGATGACTTTGGTTAAGATTACAGTTAATGCTAATAACCGAACCGTGCACAACCCTAATTTCCTTGTTATCAAAACTGTGTATATAATAATTAAATCTTACCAAGATTAACCTGCCGGTTACTCGAAACATGTCGTTTAACAAGCTCGTGCCTCTCAGCTCGGCTCAACGGCTTCCCAAGCACTTCCTCTCTCGGCTTCAGTTCAAAATTCCCCATCTCAAACGTCTTCAACATTTCAAACTGTTTGGAACTATTATTATTATTATTATTGTTGTTTGGGTTTGATGACTCAAAAAGTTTGATTTTTCTGGTGGATTTTTTCAAGGGGGGTTTACCGGTCCAGGGTCTGGGCATGGTGGGAGGGGCAAAGGGGAGGAAAGCCGGCTCGCGAATGGCAATCGGCTTGGCTCGGGGAGTCTCTGAATAACTGAACTGGAACTCAAACGGGGCTCCGGGAAGTTGGTAGGAGACGCCGGAGTCGCCGACGACGACGGAACGGTCGCCGTCGGAGGAGATGACGGAGCCGGGTTTGATGGGTTTGTAGTATTTGGAGCGGCGGTGGAAGGTTTTGAAGGCGGGGTTGTTAGGGTTAGGGGTGGAAGGGGGTTTAGGGGGAGGGTATTTGGGGATGGGGATGGGGATTGGGGGTTTGATGGTGGTGGAGGGTGGTGGTGGGGGTGGGTTGGGGAGGGAGGAGAAGAGGTTGGGGTTTGGGAGAGAAGCTAGAATCGCCATTGATGAATGGTGGTTGTGGTTGGTTATTGGTTAATTGCAGTTGCAGAGCAAAAACAAGATGATGATGATGATGATGATGATGATGATGATGATGATGGAAAATGGAAATATCTTGATAGTGATGAAACGATGTCGCTTCGATGATTTTTTTTTTTTTTTTTTTTTTTTTTATAAGGGGGTGTTTGAGGTTCTTCTATTTCAACTTAGGGCCTGTTTGTTTTTGCTTAAAACATCTGTAAGTAGACTATGTCTGTAGGCGGGCAGACATAAGCTCTTAAAGACCGTTTGTTTTTTGTTTTAAAGAAGATCTGAATACTGATTTTATTAGCTTAAAAAAAAGCCTTTGTTTACCATCTTCACACATCTGCAGATCCTCAAAACCCATATCTTCTTCCTCTATCTCTCTCCCACTTCAAAACCCAGCACCACCACATCCTCCACATCCACCTTCAACCCACCTCCACCGTCACCTTCACCTTCAACCCACCGCCGACGCCCGACGACCACCGTCTTCTCCTCCGACCAGTGCCCCCATCTCTCCACCGCCGACGAACCTCCACCGTCACCTTCACCTTCATCGTCGATCCATGGCAGCAAAAAGCCCGAAGATTTTTAGAGAGAGAAAGAGGCGGAGAGAGAGAGAGGGCGACGAGATGGAGCGGCGGCAGCAGTGGAGACGTCGGCGGCAGCAGTGGAGACGTCGGCGGCATGGTTATTCCGCCCGAAGAATATTCCGGTAAAACACCCTTTATTTTCTTTCATTTACTGATGATGATGAATGTTGCTGCTACTGTTGATGTTGATGAATGTCTTTAAAGGAGATTCAATGATCTAGAATGTATAAAAAAAGCTGATGAATGTTGCTGCTACTGTTGATGACGATGGGTGTTTTTTTTTTTTTGTCTGCTACCTACTGTTGTTGATGATGATAGGTGTATGTAATTATTGACTGGATGATGATGATGGTGGTGGTGGTGGTGGTGGTGGTGGAGGTTGTATTATGTTTTTTTTATGTTATACAGACAATATCCAGTTTAAAAGCAAACTTCTATAAAGCCAAACCGAACCCGAAAACCGGGACGGCCAAAACAACAACCTTACATAATTACAAATTTACACCAATCCAACCAACCAATGTTACTGAACTTAGATCTATTTCTGAAACCAAGGGATCTAATATCACTAAAAATGTCATCAATCTTAGCGTGTGACCCATTAAACCTCGTATCGTTTCTAGCCTTCCAAACGCACCAACACGCGACCAGAATAATACCATGGAAAACCTATTTCTCGCCACTCTTTAACCCACTGTGCTCCCTCATCTCAAGCAAATCACGAAAGGAAAACGCATATAATAAAGGGACACGGCTCCACTTACAAATCTTTAGCCAAATAACCGAAGAGACGACGCATGAGGTAAACAAATGGTCCACAGATTCTTCCGCTGAATTGCATAGCGGACACATATCATCAACCAAATTTATTCCTCTTTTTTTCAACGCCTCGGCTGTAGGAATTCTGCCCATCTCAGCTTTCCACGCGAAAAGATTACATTTAACCGGAACCCACGAGCACCATTTCATGACATACCTGGAGCTGAAATCAAAAGAGTTGTAGATAAAGGTCTTGACCGATTTGACACTAAAGCTACCGGAGTTACAGCCGAGCCAGCGCCAGCCGTCTCTCCCGCTGTAACACCTCGAAAATTCACGTCCTGTAATGTGTTGACACGTGTCATATGATTGAACGTGTGAAAGAATGTTATAGAAGGATTAAAGTTGACAATCATGGAAAGTATGTGAATATACGAGTTCTTAATGTCAACAGTGAATAAATATATTATACATTAACCTTACATGATGCTCATACCTTCAAACGAATAAATCATGGATCATACGAAGCTAAATATGAAAGAAAGTGAGAGATTACAAACTACAGGGGTTAAATGTGTCAACATGTTTAAGTTATACCTCTGAGTGACCTTTTGACAAACCCGAAGCTTTGTAACGGTTAATTATGCTCACTAGAATGCACGACATAAATTTCATAAAGTTTCGTTATCGTATGAGAAAGTTATGATCAAATTCGTATACAAGGGGTTAAAGCGTCAACGTTGAAAGTTAGGACTTTTCGGGTAACAATAAAGTTAACCAAGAACTTAACAAAGTGGGTAAATGTCTTGAAGCCCTTATATGTCAAATTAGAGGGTTCAAAGTGCAAGAAATAATGTCGTAGCAAAGTTTCCAAGAGCCAAGGACCAATGCGTAAAAAATCAAAACATAAGATTTGTGCAGAAGGGGCGTCGCCCCACGCGAAGCCCCAGAGGGGGGGGGGGTCTACGAGTGCCGCGAGGGCCTGTCTGGTCCGAAAACTTTGGGTTCTTGTCTTCCATTTGCATTCTAACCGACTTATGAACGATTTTCCACATCTTGCACGACCCCTAGGCAACCCCTAGACACTTAGGGACATCTGGAAGTGATCCATGGCCATGCTTAGACTTGTGTGTCAATGATCCATGAGTTCTTGAGCACTATATAAGGCCACAAGGTTGCAACCAATTCTTCACACCTTCCTTCAGCATTCCTGATCATTTCTGGAGCTCCAAAGCAGGCTCAAGTGATCTCTAATCGTGCATAGGACTTCGGTAAGTATGCTTAACCTTTCTTAGTTAAGTTTTTGCTTAGTTTAAGCTTAAAAGTCAAACCGTCGTAATTAACGGTTGACTTAGCGATTAATCACTAATGGTCCAGTGATTAGTCGAATTGAAAGTAGTTATAAGTTGGTAATTATGTGGGCACTAAACCCTTAAAAGGGCACCCTCTGATTAGCACTCTAACTAGGTCAAATGTCGGGTCAAACTTGTTATTAAAAAGTCAACAGAATGCTTATTTTCTAATTTATGCATAATTAGCAATGTAGAACACATACAACCTGTTTGATCATTAATATAACTTGGTAATTAGTGTAAGAACATGTCTAAACATGTTCAACCCGACAATTTTATGTTTAGACCCGGTTCGGAACCGAAAGTCGCAAAGCTTTGACTTCAGTTCTGACCCGTTTTGGTATGTTTTAGAAATGCGTTAGAGCTTTAATTGGACTAGGTTACATGCTAGTATAACCCTCTGTGATTATACACCTTGGTTCATTAGTTATCCAATTAATATGCATGATTCCGTTAATTGCTCATATGTTGACCATTATGCCCTTTTCACCTTAAAACGTGATTTTTGAAAATGTAAAAGAGTAGAAACCTTAATTACTAAATTATAAACTTGCACCCAAAATTTGACATCAGTTGGAGGTGTAGATTGAGAGTTATGCTCATTAGCGTAATTAGAAGCTTCTTTAGCGATTAAACGGCGTAATTAGCGTATGGCCTATCTAAGCCTACTTTTTGATATCAAACTTATTACCCACTGATGTAATATATTATTTTGGGATTTTTGAAGATTTTTAATTAATTTTAGGCTGAGCATAACTTATAGTCATAGGCTTAATCCGGTAATTGTCGGTATTGCCCTTACGGGCTATAAAATGAGTTTTACATATCTAATCGACTCCAAACCTTTTGCTACTGATTAGATATGATAAATAAATTATTTTAAGCCTTCTGGAATAATAAAAATATCAGCTTTATGTATAGAACCCGGAAATGGCTTCTAATCGCCTTTTTAAGCGTTTTTAGCGCATAGTATGTACTAAAACTATTTTAAACATACAAGGGTTGATACCTACTGATATTTGAGGTAAATTATAATATTTTAACAGTAAGCAAAAGTTGTTTAACTCAGACGTCAGTTTTGAGCTTTTCGGCTTATGTGAAATTACCAAAATGCCCATACGGAGCATAGTTTGGTTATAATTGATAAGTTTCACATATATACTTTACCCTACTGCTATAACTTAGTAAAATAAGTATTTTTGCTGATTATATCAGACCTGTAACTCAGGTTAATACTTAAACTCTTTTATAACCTTTTAAATGACCAAACTACCCCTACGGGGCATAGTTTGTGTTTAAATTCGTTTCGGCCATAATAAAAGACATCTTACTGATGTCATAACATATTTGAGGCATATTAACTTAGGAAACCTATATATGGCTCTAATAATTACCCGTTACGCCTCTTGCGCGCTCGGTTCGGTTTATGTAACTAGTTTGCATAAATTAGCCGAAACGGGTCAAACCTTATCGGTTTTATCTCAAAATCCAGAATGTGTATAATGTACCCATATTAAGCAAGTCTTCAAACTTGTCGGGTCTAAATCACATTCTATTCGGGCTTCGCTTAATCGTGCGTACGAACCGTATCTTTGAAACTAACCGGTCTAAGCTTAAGCTTAATTAAAGACCCGTTAGGATTCTAATAGGTTATTATAAACCTTCGTTCCAGAATAGGAGGATCAGTAAAAGCTACTTGCATTTGCTTATTGTGATTATTACTTTGCTCAGGTAAATACTTTTAACTTATTTTCCCCTATATGGGCTTGGGTTACGGTATATAAAATACCGCTTGGTCGGGCATCAAATCTTCCATCGTTTGGTGGTTAATTGAATAATTTGATCGGCCCGTTTAAATATGTTTTGTTTACTTAAAGCCTTTGGGGGGTTAATGACCATGTCCCGGATATCCTTGGCATCATTTTACGAAATGGCCACGACCTAAGCGCGGGGTGTAGGCGTACACCCGTCAGTGCATAAAGAAATAATGTGGTGTGTCTATTGATCTTTAACCCGGCACGATCCGGGCTACTGAACGCATAAAGAACATGTAATTCTTTTACGAGATTATATATTTAAATAATTATCCCAAGTTATAAAATGTTTATGCCATGTGCATCCAAATAAATTTTTAACATTTTTAAAATGAGTCAGTTGATTGTATTTACCAGTGTAAACTGACGTATTTTCCCAAAAAGATTAAATGCAGGTACTAAGCGTAATAGGCTGGATTCTCTCCTTAGCATCAATAAAGAGTCTCGCAAGCTTAAGATGCCTAACGTCTGTTGAACTACTGTTTCCTATTTATTTCGATCCATCTGTGGATAAACTTTCAACTGTTTGTGATACATGATATTACAATATTTTATTCGGTTGAAATATATCTTTCAATTGCTTCCGCTGTGCATTTAAATGTTGTGTTGTTTGACTATTATGTTGCCAACCATGTCACGATACTCCCCACCGGGCCCACCGGTGACACGTGGAATTAGGGGTGTGACAGGTTGGTATCAGAGCCAACACTGAGTGAATTAAACACTAGCCTTTTGTGTTTAATCTCAGTTACACAATTGCACATTCCAAAAACTTTCGAGTCTAGACAAATAACATAGGACAAATTCTACTTTGTTTGTTTTGTTTTGTCCTTTATTTTATATTTTCTTGTCGTTATCTTATGTTGTATTGACACGATTAAATATGCCGCCAAGATTCTTTCGACGAAGAGGACGAGGCAAGGGGCCAATCATCGCCCCAAATGACGACGAGGCTGGACCTTCGCACATGCGAGCTCCTAGCACCACTGCGAGTGCTGACCCTGGAGAAAACCGGAGGAACCTATTTGAACCAGCTAGACGATCTGTATCGCACAGTTCGACGCCTCCCATTCATAACTCTTATGGGCCACATTCGGAAAATGAGCCCGACAACCCTCAACCTTCTTACATACCTCTTCAGCGATCCCTATCGCATAATTCCTTTGGTGACCCTACACCTGTTTTTAGGGGCCGGTTTAACCCGGCTAATTACATACAAGAACCAGTGGGTTTTAACCCATTGGGGCCGGAGGATCATTTCTCCGGCGATCATGCAGAAGATATGGACGAGGACACCGATCCCGTCGAACCCGCAACCGGAACTCCCAACCATCCTATAGAGGTCTCGGATGGTTCGTCTTTTCATGGATCACCCTACCATGGTCCGGACAGTTACCAGGCACGATTTAACCAGTTCGAGTGGTACTTTACACCCTCGCATCATTCGTCGCCTCACCAGCAGCAGGATCCCTCTGAGGATTCACGATTCGTGGCAGTCACGCCACCGCCTCCACCGCCACCAGTTCAGCCGGCACCTCCACAACCGCCGAGGCGTAGGAGAACCGGAGCACGTATGTCTACACGAGGAGGGGACTTTCATTTTAGCTCTCCTCGACAATCAAGTGGCAGTCATTATCCACCACTTCAAGAAGATCCACAAATGGGTGACCTTCAAACCCAGTTGCACCGCAACCACCTCCGATGGGTTTTGACAACCCGATTCCAGCATACACGGGTTCTATGACGTACAACCCGTTTAGGCCGCCCATCCACACCAACTACAATTACGCTGAAGCCGACCCATACTTGGTAGCGTCCAATTACAACGCCTTTAACCCGGAAGGACCGTATGGAGCTCCTTGGGGAGCAGGGTACCCCACTCAAGGGTACCAGATACCTGCCAGACCTATAATACGGACACAATCGCAGCCGCCACGGTTTTCTCCCCCAGAACGGGAGGTAATTCTTTAGAGGTTGGACCAGGTCGAGCGAGACTTTCACCGAGATCGCAGGGAGCGACAAACTTTCTTCCAAGGACTGACAAGTTTAATAAAAGGGAAGAGCAAGAAGGACCATTGAATCCTTCCACTGTTGTTGTAATTTCCTTGTATCAGTTGAGCCCCTGCGTGGGCCTGTCTTGCTGTATTGACCCCTGTGTGGGTATGTTTATTTGTTTTGACCCCTGCGTGGGTCTATCTTTCTGTTAACCCCTATGAGGGTATGATGTTTGTTTAAGTCCCTGTGTGGACTAGTATGTTGTTTGACCCCTGCGTAGGTATGTTGCTTTATTAAAAAGTCCCGTTTAGGGCGACGTGTAACCTATTAATAATTAATGGAATGTTATGTTTATAAATTTCATCTTGCTATTATATGCATAAATAAATTATATGAAATAAATAAATCAAAATCATTCCTTTTAAAAATAATCTGCCTATTTAAATATTGAATAAGAATCTTAAGAGTGAAACCTAGCCTGAGTGTCATTGTGAAGACCTGGCCATGATGGTAAGACCTGTTTAAAAGATTCAAATCCCTGTTAACATCTGTAAACATGTTAACACTCCTGGCAGACGTGATTCGTTAAAATCACACACGTCATTATTATATAAGGATTCTTCAAAAGATTCCTAACCCAACTTAATGATCTCTGAATCATGGGTTTAAATCATCAATTTAGATGATCATATTTTGACCATACGTTGGTAATATAGTGCCTACGGGCCTTGCTCATTTCTACATGAGCCAAAAGACAGTGGTAGCTATGACTCCCTGTCCGAAAAAGGTAATGAACTATGTTCAAACCTTAAAAGCCTTGATTCTCTGAAATCATAGCTTATGATTTAAAATGTCCTTGTGACTAGGCCTTATGTGCCACTAATAAAACTGTTATTCTTTTTATAATTAGGATAAATTATGATAAAAATCCTAAATAAATATGATAAATAAATTAACAAAATATGGTCTCTGTTTACCGTGGTTAATGAATTGCCATAAAAGACAATTCCAAAATAAACTCCCAAGTAAACTATTGTCCTTGTTTTCTGTAACAGTTCAATTAAAATGCCTGACTCGGATGAAATTAATAGTCACCCAGTGGAGAATAATGATAACGCCCGAATTAATCTAACGGGTGCTGAACTGAAAGCGTTAGTAGACGACGCTGTTACAAAGGCCTTAGAGCGGCAGCATGAAGAATATAGTGGGACTCGAAGTAGGACCCTATCTACACCGCATTCGAAGCCACCTTCCAAGAAGGAGGAACCGAAGAAAGATGACGATCGACTCTCCTCAAACCACCACAGTGCTCCATCTCAACAGATTGTACTAAATCAAGAACCCCGTAGTAAGGGTTGCTCCTATAAATATTTTGTCTCATGTAAACCCAGGGATTTTACTGGGGAAAAAGGAGCCATTGACTGCATGACGTGGTTAGATGAGATGGATACAGTAGTGGATATCAGCGGGTGCGCTGAGAGGGATATAGTCAAGTTTGTGTCGCAATCTTTTAAAGGCGAAGCTTTAGCCTGGTGGAGATCACTGATTCAAGCCACTGGGAAGATCCCATTGTACAACATGTCTTGGGAACAATTCGTTGCCCTCATCAGGGAGAACTACTGCCCTCAACATGAGGTTGAGAATATAGAGTCTGATTTTCTATCGTTGGTAATGACAAATCTAGATTGCCAAGCTTACCTCACGAGCTTTAATACCATGTCGAGGTTGGTTCCGTATTTGGTGACCCCGGAACCCAAACGAATCGCTCGTTTCATTGGGGGTTTAGCCCCCGAGATAAAGGCAAGCGTGAAGGCCTCTCGGCCAGCTACTTTCAGATCGGTAGCTGACATATCTTTGTCCCTCACTCTGGATGCGATCAGACAAAGATCGCTGAGGAACAAAGATTCTGAGAAAAGAAAACGTGAAGATGATAATTCACGGAGGTCAAACAAGAAGCACCGAGGAAACGGTGACAACAAGAAGGGGTCTGAGTCAAGGAAAGATGGGCATCAGTCTGGTGAGAAGCCCAAATGCAAAATCTGCAAGAAACAGCACTTTGGAAAGTGCAGACTCGACTCGAACTCGCAGACTCAGTCAAGAACTTTTGCTTGTGGAATATGCAAGTCCAAGGATCACAAGACCTTGGATTGCAAAAAGCTGAAAGACGCAACGTGCTACCGTTGCAATGAAAAGGGGCACATTAAGACTAATGCCCAAAGTATGCCAAGAAAGACGATGAAGGAAAGAAGACCAATGCTAGGGTCTTCAGGATGGACGCAAAGGAAGCCGTCCAGGACGACAACGTGATTACAGGTACTTTCCTTGTAAATGATGTCTTTGCGAGAGTACTTTTGGATTCAGGCACTGATAAGTCTTTCGTAGATAATAAGTTTTGCAAATTGCTGAATTTACCTGTCAAAACCTTAAGTGTGAATTATGAGGTGGAATTAGCAGATGGCACTATAGAAACCGTCTCAACTGTGTTAGATGGATGTGTTATATCCATTAAGAACCACTCTTTTCCTCTATCCCTACTTCCCTTTAAGCTAGCCGGTTTTGACATAGTTTTAGGTATGGACTGGTTATCTCATAACCAGGCCCAAATTGTCTGTAACAAGAAACAAGTGGTGATTAAGACTCCGTCTGGTGAATCACTTACCATTCGGGGAGATACCCAGTATGGACTGCCTGAGCAAGTGACTATGCTCAAGGCCTCTAAGTGTTTAAAGAAGGGTTGTGTCATCTACATGGCACAAGTGATTATTGATGAGCCTAAACCGAAGATGGAAGATATCCCCATCATTTCTGAATACCCTGAAGTTTTTCCTGAAGAACTACCTGGTTTACCACCAGATAGGCAAGTCGAATTCAGAATTGACATCATCCCTGGGGCAGCACCAGTTGCTAGGGCACCTTATAGGTTGGCACCAACGGAAATGAAAGAATTGAGAACGCAACTAGACGAATTGCTGGCCAAAGATTTCATTAGACCTAGTTCGTCTCCTTGGGGAGCACCAATTTTGTTTGTCAAGAAGAAGGATGGATCGATGCGTCTGTGCATCGATTACCGTGAGCTTCATAAGGTCACGATCAAGAATAGGTACCCATTGCCCAGAATCGACGATCTATTCGATCAACTCCAAGGGGCAAGCTACTTCTCCAAGATTGACTTAAGGTCAGGCTATCATCAATTGAAGGTTAAAGATGAAGACGTACACAAAACTGCATTTAGGACTCGTTATGGTCATTACGAGTTCCTAGTGATGCCTTTTGGGCTCACAAATGCACCTGTCGCATTCATGGATCTCATGAATCGCGTCTGCAAGCCCTACTTAGACAAATTTGTCATCGTCTTCATAGACGACATTCTCATCTACTCGAAGAACAAGGCTGATCATGAGAAGCATCTTCAATGTATTCTTTCATTACTTCAGCAGGAGAACCTGTATGCCAAATTCTCTAAATGTGAATTCTGGCTTCGTGAAGTCCAATTTCTTGGACATGTGGTTAGCGAACGCGGAATCCAAGTGGACCCCGCTAAGGTTGAAGCTGTCATGAATTGGAAAGAGCCAAAGACGCCTTCTGAGATTCACAGCTTTTTAGGATTGGCAGGATACTACAGACGTTTCATTGAAAATTTTTCAAGGATTGCTGCACCCCTAACTTCCTTGACTAAAAAGAAAGTAAAGTTCTTTTGGGGCCCTAAGCAGCAAGAATCCTTTGATATCCTTAAACAGAAGTTGAGCAACGCTCCTGTACTGACGCTAACTGAAGGTACCTAAGAATTCGTGGTTTACTGCGATGCATCACACACCGGGATGGGATGTGTGCTTATGCAGAAAGGCAAAGTAATTGCCTACGCTTCAAGACAGCTAAAGGTGCATGAAAAGAATTACACCACCCATGACTTGGAGTTGGGTGCCGTTGTATTCGCACTGAAGCTATGGAGGCACTATTTGTATGGGATCAACTTTGTGATCTATTCTGATCACAAGAGCCTCCAGCATCTATTCAACCAAAAGGATTTGAACATGAGGCAGCGTCGATGGATGGAGATGTTAAATGATTATGATTGTGAAATCCGATACCATCCAGGCAAGGCAAATGTGGTTGCTGATGCCTTAAGCAGGAAGGAAATGGTGAAACCCATCAGAATCAATGCCAAGAGCATTGAAATAAAGAACAGTTTGAATGAAAGGTTGTTAGCTGCACAGAAGGAAGCTGTGCTGGAAGCTAACTATCCTAATGAAAAGCTGGGAGTCACTGAAGAGCAATTATCTCAGGGCAAGGACGGAATCCTGAGGTTAAATGGAAGAATATGGGTTCCAGTTTATGGAGGACTTGATGTGATCCTCCAGGAAGCCCATAGCTCTAAATATTCCGTTCATCCTGGAGCTGATAAGATGTACCAGGATCTAAGGGCAAACTATTGGTGGATAGGCTTGAACAAGTCTGTAGCTATCTATGTAGCTAAATGCTTGACGTGTGCGCAAGTCAAAGCTGAACATCAGAAACCGTCAGGTTTGCTACAACAGCCTGAACTTCCCACATGGAGGTGGGAAATGGTAACTATGGATTTTATCACCAAGCTACCTAAGACAAGGAAAGGAAATGACACCATTTGGGTGATCGTAGACAGACTGACTAAGTCAGTACATTTCCTACCCATTAAGGAGACTTATAGCTCCGACATGTTAGCCCAGTTGTACGTGGATAAGATTGTAGCCTTACATGGCATACCTGTGTCTATTATCTCTGACATGGATACTAGATACATGTCACATTTTTGGAAAAGTTTCCAACAATCTTTGGGCACGCGTTTGAATTTTAGTACGGCTTACCACCCTCAGACTGACGGACAGAGTGAGCGTACCATCCAAACATTGGAAGACATGCTACGTGCATGTGTGATTGATTTAGGTGGTAGTTGGGATAACCACCTGCCATTAATTGAATTCTCCTACACCAATAGCTACCATACCAGCATTAAAGCTGCGCCTTTCGAGGCCTTATACGGTAGAAAGTGTAGAACGCCCGTTTGTTGGGCGGAAGTTGGAGATGTCCAATTATCAGGACCAGAGATAGTCTTTGAAACGACAGACAAGATTGTCCAGATTCGTGACCGTCTCAAAGCTGCCCGAGATAGGCAGAAGAGCTACGCAGATCCAAAGCGTAAATCTTTTCACTTCGAAGTAGGTGACAAAGTGTTGCTTAAAGTATCACCCTGGAAGGGAGTGATGCGATTTGGTAAGAAAGGCGAGCTGAGCCCGAGATACATAGGACCTTTCGAGGTTATCGAACGTGTCGGATCAGTTGCCTATAAGCTAAACTTACCTGAAGAGCTCAGTGGTATTCCTAATGTATTCCACATCTGCAATCTGAAGAAGTGTTTCGCTGACGAATCACTGGTAATACCACATACAGATGTGCATATAGATGAGAGCTTAAAATTTGTGGAAAAACCATTGTCGATTGAAGATCGACAGGTTAAGAAGCTTCGAAGGAAGCATGTGCCTATTGTAAAGGTCAAATGGGATGCCCGTAGAGGTCCCAAATACACGTGGGAGGTTGAGTCCACAATGAAAGAAAAGTACCCTTATTTATTTCAGTAAATCTCGAGGTCGAGATTTATTTTAAGGGGGTGAGGATGTAACACCTCGAAAATTCACGTCCTGTAATGTGTTGACACGTGTCATATGATTGAACGTGTGAAAGAATGTTATAGAAGGATTAAAGTTGACAATCATGGAAAGTATGTGAATATACGAGTTTTTAATGTCAACAGTGAATAAATATATTATACATTAACCTTACATGATGCTCATACCTTCAAACGAATAAATCATGGATCATACGAAGCTAAATATGAAAGAAAGTGAGAGATTACAAACTACAGGGGTTAAATGTGTCAACATGTTTAAGTTATACCTCTGAGTGACCTTTTGACAAACCCGAAGCTTTTTAACGGTTAATTATGCTCACTAGAATGCACGACATAAATTTCATAAAGTTTCGTTATCGTATGAGAAAGTTATGATCAAATTCGTATACAAGGGGTTAAAGCGTCAACGTTGGGGATGGGGATTGGGGGTTTGATGGTGGTGGAGGGGGGTGGTGGGGGTGGGTTGGGGTGGGAGGAGAAGAGGTTGGGGTTTGGGAGAGAAGCTAGAATCGCCATTGATGAATGGTGGTTGTGGTTGGTTATTGGTTAATTGCAGTTGCAGAGCAAAAACAAGATGATGATGATGATGATGATGATGGAAAATGGAAATATCTTGATAGTGATGAAACGATGTCGCTTCGATGTTTCTTTTTATGAGGGGGTGTTTGAGGTTCCTTCTATTTCAACTTATTGACTTATTTGAGGCAAAAAAGACTTTTCAAAGTGTTTGGAATTCCTTTGTGTGTGAGTGAATAAGTCATTAAGTCAGGAAATCCTGACCTATTACTTCTCAAATAAGGTTTTTTTTTGAAAAGCAAACTTCTATAAAGCCAAACCGAACCCGAAAACCGGGACGGCCAAAACAACAACCTTACATAATTACAAATTTACACCAATCCAACCAACCAATGTTACTGAACTTAGATCTATTTCTGAAACCAAGGGATCTAATATCACTAAAAATGTCATCAATCTTAGCGTGTGACCCATTAAACCTCGTATCGTTTCTAGCCTTCCAAACGCACCAACACGCGACCAGAATAATACCATGGAAAACCTCTTTCTCGCCACTCTTTAACCCACTGTGCTCCCTCATCTCAAGCAGATCACGAAAGGAAAATGCATAGAATAAAGGGACACGGCTCCACTTACAAATCTTTAGCCAAATAACCGAAGAGACGACGCATGAGGTAAACAAGTGGTCCACAGATTCTTCCGCTGAATTGCATAGCGGACACATATCATCAACCAAATTTATTCCTCTTTTTTTTCAACGCCTCGGTTGTAGGAATTCTGCCCATCTCAGCTTTCCACGTGAAAAGATAACATTTAACCGGAACCCACGAGCACCATTTCATGACATACCGGTTGTCGGGTCAAACTTGTTATTAAAAAGTCAACAGAATGCTTATTTTCTAATTTATGCATAATTAGCAATGTAGAACATATACAACCTGTTTGATCATTAATATAACTTGGTAATAAGTGTAAGAACATGTCTAAACATGTTCAACCCGACAATTTTATGTTTAGACCCGGTTTGGAACCGAAAGTCGCAAAGCTTTGACTTCAGTTCTGACCCGTTTTGGTATGTTTTAGAAATGCCTTAGAGCTTTAATTAGACTAGGTTACATGCTAGTATAACCCTCTGTGATTATACACCTTGGTTCATTAGTTATCCAATTAATATGCATGATTCCGTTAATTGCTCATATGTTGACCATTATGCCCTTTTCACCTTAAAACGTGATTTTTGAAAATGTAAAAGAGTAGAAACCTTAATTACTAAATTATAAACTTTCACCCAAAATTTGACATAAGTTGGAGGTGTAGATTGAGAGTTATGCTCATTAGCGTAATTAGAAGCTTCTTTAGCGATTAAACGGCGTAATTCGCGTATGGCCTATCTAAGCCTACTTTTTGATATCAAACTTATTACCCACTGATGTAATATATTATTTTGGGATTTTTGAAGATTTTTAATTAATTTTAGGCTGAGCATAACTTATAGTCATAGGCTTAATCCGGTAATTGTCGGTTTTGCCCTTACGGGCTATAAAATGAGTTTTACATATCTAATCGACTCCAAACCTTTTGCTACTGATTAAATATGATAAATAAATTATTTTAAGCCTTCTGGAATAATAAAAATATCAGCTTTATGTATAGAACCCGGAAATGGCTTCTAATCGCCTTTTTAAGCGTTTTTAGCGCATAGTATGTACTAAAACTATTTTAAACATACAAGGGTTGATACCTACTGATATTTGAGGTAAATTATAATATTTTAACAGTAAGCAAAAGTTGTTTAACTCAGACTTCAGTTTTGAGCTTTTCGGCTTATGTGAAATTACCAAAATGCCCATACGGAGCATAGTTTGGTTATAATTGATAAGTTTCACATATATACTTTACCCTACTGTTATAACTTAGTAAAATAAGTATTTTTGCTGATTATATCAGACCTGTAACTCAGGTTAATACTTAAACTCTTTTATAACCTTTTAAATGACCAAACTACCCCTACGGGGCATAGTTTGTGTTTAAATTCGTTTCGGGCATAATAAAAGACATCTTACTGATGTCACAACATATTTGAGGCATATTAACTTAGGAAACCTGTATATGGCTCTAATAATTACCCGTTACGCCTCTTGCGCGCTCGGTTCGGTTTATGTAACTAGTTTGCATAAATTAGCCGAAACGGGTCAAACCTTATCGGTTTTATCTCAAAATCCAGAATGTGTATAATGTACCCATATTAAGCAAGTCTTCAAACTTGTCGGGTCTAAATCACATTCTATTCGGGCTTCGCTTAATCGTGCGTACGAACCGTATCTTTGAAACTAACCGGTCTAAGCTTAAGCTTAATTAAAGACCCGTTAGGATTCTAATAGGTTATTATAAACCTTCGTTCCAGAATAGGAGGATCAGTAAAAGCTACTTGCATTTGCTTATTGTGATTATTACTTTGCTCAGGTAAATACTTTTAACTTATTTTCCCCTATATGGGCTTGGGTTACGGTATATAAAATACCGCTTGGTCGGGCATCAAATCTTCCATCGTTTGGTGGTTAATTGAATAATTTGATCGGCCCGTTTAAATATGTTTTGTTTACTTAAAGCCTTTGGGGGGTTAATGACCATGTCCCGGATATCCTTGGCATCATTTTACGAAATGGCCACGACCTAAGCGCGGGGTGTAGGCGTACACCCGTCAGTGCATAAAGAAATAATGTGGTGTGTCTATTGATCTTTAACCCAGCACGATCCGGGCTACTGAACGCATAAAGAACATGTAATTCTTTTACGAGATTATATATTTAAATAATTATCCCAAGTTATAAAATGTTTATGCCATGTGCATCCAAATAAATTTTTAACATTTTTAAAATGAGTCAGTTGATTGTATTTACCAGTGTAAACTGACGTATTTTCCCAAAAAGATTAAATGCAGGTACTAAGCGTAATAGGCTGGATTCTCTCCTTAGCATCAATAAAGAGTCTCGCAAGCTTAAGATGCCTAACGTTTGTTGAACTACTGTTTCCTATTTATTTCGATCCATCTGTGGATAAACTTTCAACTGTTTGTGATACATGATATTACAATATTTTATTCGGTTGAAATATATCTTTCAATTGCTTCCGTTGTGCATTTAAATGTTGTGTTGTTTGACTATTATGTTGCCAACCACGTCACGATACTCCCCACCGGGCCCACCGGTGACACGTGGAATTAGGGGTGTGACACCCGCTGGATATAGAGACATCCCGAATCAAGTCCACGAGATCGTTCAGCTCAGTGATTTCGCCTCCTTCACCCGGCTCGTGACGCCACAACCATACCCCCTCACTACCGATACGGTCCTTAACCGGACAACCTTTCACCACCTCCAACCTGAAGAGACTCGGGAACCGGGACTTAAGAGGCTCGTTCAGGATCCACGGGTCCAACCAAAAACAAACGCTCTCCCCGTTACCGATAATGCCTTTAAAACAGGCCCTGATAGAAATATTATTGACAATGGGTTTATTGATCACCGACACGATCGCCCGCCAAACCCCTCCTATCGATTTTCTAACCGGAAAGAAATCCCATTTAGAAGAGCCAAAGTGAATGGCTGAGATAACCTTAACCCATAAACTTCCGGGTTCCGATTTGAAACGCCAACCCCATTTAGCAAGAAGGGCAGAATTGGAATATTTAATTTTACAAATTCCCAGACCCCCGACCTTCCTAGGAGACGCCACCCTATCCCACGAAACCCAATGAGTCTTCCGCACCTCGGACGAGCCTCCCCACAAAATGTTTTTAATGAGAACCTCCAAATCAAGAATAACTTTGGCCGGCTCCTTATAAAGCGAAAGGTAGTAACTAGGAAGAGCCTCTAGAACCGAACGGATAAGAGTAACCCTTCCCCCGAATGATAACATCTTGGCTTTCCACAACGAGAGACGAGCCTCGAACACATCAAATACCGGGCGCCAATTGCAGATTCGGTTCATATTTGCCCCCACCGTTAGGCCAAGATACTTGAAAGGAAAAGCATCGGACTTACACCCCATAAGATTCGCCATATCCACCACCTCCTCACTACTAACCCCAACCCCAAAAGGCACGATTTTCCAAGGTTTATACGAAGGCCAGAGCAAGCGTAAAAACATCTTAAAATTCTCACCACATTTAAAACGTTTCCTTTAGACCACTCCCTAAGAATCATAGCGTCGTCGGCAAAAAGAAGGTGAGAGAGAGTAGGACCGTCATTAGGAAGAATAATACCCTTAAGAGCACCGAACTCGACGGACTTATCAATCATACACGATAGAGCTTCCATAGCGATATTAAAAAGAAAAGGCGAAATCGGGTCGCCTTGTCTCATTCCTTTAGAGCATTTGAATTCGAAGGTGGGAGAACCGTTGACCAACACCGAAGCCCGGGCCGACGAGAGAATACCAGAAATCCAATTGCACCACCTAGGCGGAAACCCCATTTGCTCCAGCACATTAACAACGAATCCCCAGTTGATATTATCGTATGCCTTTTCAAAATCTATTTTAAGAAAAAAGGCCGAGGACTTACGACTTTTTAACCATGAAAAAACTTCATTAATCATCAGGGGACCGTCAAGAATGAATCTATCACTCAAGAATGCCGATTGGGAGGGCCAAACAACCTCCCTAATGACCCTCTTAAGGCGTAAAGCAAGCACCTTAGAAATAACTTTGTTAATCATGCCAATGAGACTAATAGGACGGTAATCGCCGAGGTTCGCCGGGTCTCTAACCTTAGGAATAAGGGCAATAAAAGCAGAACCACAACCACAGTTAAGATTCCCAGATTCGTAGAAAAAATCCATGATTCTTCCGAAATCGTCTTCAAAGAAAGACTAAAAGTGCTTGATAAACCGAAAATTGAAACCGTCAGGCCCCGGGGCCTGATCGTCCCCACAGCTAAAAACAGCTAATTTAATTTCCTCCTTGCTAAACCGTTCCGTCAAACGAGTGGCCTCACCGTCATTTAATTTTTTTAAATTAGGAATAAATAAAGGCGGTCTGACCGGGTAATGCTCAAAAAACTTAGACCTGAAGAAGCGAAATACCTCCTTTTTGATAAGCGCCGGCTTCGAGACCCACCTGTCCTCAATATCCAACCCATGAATGGAGTTACTAGCCTTCCTACAGTTGACCATAGAGTGAAAAAAACTGTTGTTTTCATCCCCTTCCTTAGCCCATTTGACCCGGGACCTCTGCCGCATATCCTTAACTTTGTTTTCTTCCGCCTCCCTAACAATTTTTTTATTCTCCAGAAAGGACCATTCTTCATGCTCAACCAATTCCCTGGATTCGAGGATGTTTTCCAACAATAATATCTCGTCCTTAGCTTTCGAGACTTCCTCCCTATCTTTCCTTAGGGTCTCGTCTCTCCATTCTTTAATACGGGACCTGAGAAAGAGGAGTTTATTGAGTAAAAACAAATCCGGAGGCCCACCGCCACTGAAACGAAGACAGGCGTCGGCCACCACATCTTCAAAACCACACCTGCCGATCCAAGAATCGAAAACCCGAAATGGACGAGAACCAAAGTTGTTAGATTTCGAGACAAGAATCACCGGACAATGGTCCGAAAGATGCCTGGGAAGAGCCCGGACCGTCGCTTCGTATTACGACGTTCTTCTCTGAAGCGAACGGCGTTGAAATCACCGACGACAATCCAATACCCCTCATTGCTAGAGATAATCGATGATAAAGAATCCCAGAGGGACTTCTTGGCAGAAACACCTTGAGGAGCGTAAACGTTTAACACATTCATAGCTCTGTCTAAACCTTTGAAAAACCCCCTGATATAAAGGAAGTTCCTAGCCCCCACAGAACTATACACATTGAAAACTTTCGTATCCCACAAGCATAAAAGACCACCGGATAACCCGTTAGAATCCACAGAGACAAAATCAAACTCGCCTTTACCCTAGTAGCTAGACAGATCCCGATGAGAAAAATCAACAGATTTAGTTTCTTGAATAGCAATAAAGTTAATCCCATGAGCCAATCTGGGACTACGAATCCACCCCGGCTTAGCAAGACCCCCGATGCCTCTAATGTTCAAAGTCAGACAATTCATTTTAAAACATCTGTAATTCCTTCATCACTGATAACCTTTTTAACGAGATCAATGATTACCCAGATCGGCACCAACCATGGCTCCAATTGCAACCGTGTTCTCCAATTCCTTATCCACCGAATTAATGTCTCCTCTATCATTGCAAACTTCTGTCTCCTCCCCTTCAGAAATCTGGCGAGACTCTTCCACCTTGCTCATCGTACCGGATGAAGCACTAACGTTAAGATCGAGGTCCACTGTGCCAGAGCCACCTTCTCCCACAGAGATGTTCGAAGGAACGTTCCAGATGAAAAAAATATTTTTCTCGATATCCTCCACTTGAACTCTGGATCTCTTGACAGGCCTTAAAGAACCAGGAGATATATTTAGGCCACAATGGGCACGACCAGTATTGGTGGGCTGGGTCAAGACTTGTTTCTTCCATCTCCTTTTGGGCTTATTACTGGATGAAAAAAAGAAAATATTACCTTTAGGTCCACCATTAAAAGAAGTATCCGAGGGCCCCACCACTTTAGAGAAAATCCCTTTAGACCCCGATGGACCCACAGCATCAGAAGCTGACATATTGCCGACACAATAATGCCCACCCCTTCCCCTTCTTCAACCACCTTGTTACCTACAGTTTCTCTCTCCAACTGCATGGGGGGCAACCTGCATGGGACGGAGCATAATTAAAAGTGGGAGACGAAAGATCAGCCGCCGCAACAAATTCCGAGACCGGCGCTACAACTCCCTCGGCAACAACGTTCTCCTTATCGAACACCGGAATCGAACCGTCAGACTTTCCAACTTCCTTCTGACTATCCGTATGCTCAGCACCCCCGGAGGCCCGGTTACCGGAGACCTCCATCTGGAAAACCGGAGAGGACTTGAGAGGGGAAGAACAGACCGGAATTCCACTATCACTATCGTCTTCCCGATCCAGACAATCTGGGATCCAATCTTCAAACTCCTCCTCAACCCGGACTCTAAAACTTCTATCTTTCCACTTCAGGACCACAGCTTCTGAGATTCTATTAGATTCTCCGGCAAGCACCCCCACCCTACTAACAGAAAGATTAGGATCCTCAACCAGACCCTTAGGGATGTGAAGAACCTTCCCGAAGAGCTCACCTATACGGAGAAGGACATCCGAATCCAGTAAATGCAAAGGAATTCCTGATAGTTTAAGCCAAGCAACCCTTTCCAAAGAAAGGCATTGCCCCCTCCAAGCATCCAACTTGGAAAACCATGGTCTCCAGGTTTTACGAGCATCCAGGAAGTCGAGAGCCGAATCCTTATCCCTGAACGTAATTAGGATCGATAAACCACCCAAATATTGAAGACTCGAGAACGGAGTCTTGGCAATCTTTAGGAGTTTGTCGAGGTCCACCAGCGTTTCCAGATCGACAGTTCTGCCCACAACCGCCAGGTTAATCCACTCGGAGAAGGCCGCCGTTCTATCTGGAACAATAATCGCTTTATCTTCAACCTGCTTCTCCGCCAAGCCCGAGCCTTTACTCGATCCCCCAGCACCGTTACGGTTCCCCAGCACCTCACTATAAGATCTAGCACCCCTAAAATTTGGTCTCACATTGCCTGAGTTCACGACTGGATTACCCTGAACCTGATTCGTCTGAACTCCAGGGGCCAGATGAGGACGCGGAAAAGACTTGTTTTCAGCAGCGAAAGGAGCCACAATAACAATCAGTTTAAAAGACCCCATCTTAACACCCTTCATTCTACCTTCCAGTTCCACACAATCAGTAACCCCCGAGAAAGAAACAAACCCAAACTTGAGACCGTTTTTATCCCTTTTTCTCGCAACATACACCCCTGTCACGGTCCCAAAAACCCTAAAAAACTCTTCGATATCTTTCGAACTGCAGATATCCGGCAGGTTAGATACAAAAAAACTTAGAGATATTACCCCTACCATCCAAATGGTCATTAAAAACTTTGTCCTTCTTCCTGAGATGATGGGGGTCCAACCAAGGACCATCCGAATCCATGGGGGGAGACCCAACAGCCAGACGGCGAATGA
The DNA here is from genome assembly GCA_030545235.1 of Helianthus tuberosus. Taxonomy (NCBI): domain Eukaryota; kingdom Viridiplantae; phylum Streptophyta; class Magnoliopsida; order Asterales; family Asteraceae; genus Helianthus; species Helianthus tuberosus. The sequence goes on from CM060421.1 coordinate 20,340,952, forward strand.
AAGCAGGAACAAGATCAAGATAGAATCACTGGTACAGTCAGGCCTTCAAGCAGTATGAAGACCACGTCACACCTGAAACGCTATCCCAAACTCCCCCCGTTCGTCGAGCCTCCGGCGAGTTGGCCTCAGAGAACAAAAATCAACGCAGAAAACAACAAACAACCCACCCCAAAAGGCGAATGAAAGTATCGAAAGAAAGTGTTAGAATGGAAGGTCAAACCAGGAGACGGCAACCTTACACTCTAACCCCAAAAGTCATTTTCAAAAGGAAAGCCAAACATGCACTAAGTGAGCTGTCCAAATTGGAGTTTTTTTCCCAAACTAGTGGGGGTGGAAAACTTATTTACCATGGGTGATTTAAAAAATATTTACCAAAATGAATGTTTTTTAAAAACTCATTTTTTCTCACTCTTAATCTTAATCTTCTTTTCAAAAACAAAAGAAAAGAGTTTTACAATAAATAACAATATATATATATATATATATATATATATATATATATATTTTTGTAGGATAGTGATAGTTTGGAAAAATATAACGTTTCTTTAATTTTGTTATGAAAATTTTGCTTTAACTGAAAAAAAAAAAAATGTTTCTTTAATCCTGTTATGAAAATTTTGTTTCTAACTCTTTTAAAATAGAAACATGTTTAGTCTTTGATAAATATTTTCTAGTTATGTTATAAATACTTATTTGTAAACTTTTTTAACCCAGTATTAACGTATTACCACTACAGGTGGTAATAAAATACTTTTTTTTTGAAGATTTAACTATGTATAATAATGTATTAAATGTGATAAAAAAATATAAGTATGTGTACTGAATTTGAAAAAAATGGTTCTTTTAACTAGTTTATATTAAAAATTAATTTTATTTAAAAAGATTTCATCCCACCAACACTAGTTTGAAAAATAAACTCCTAAATTATCACTTTTATACTTTTTTTTCTTCAATCAACTCATTATTTTTTTATATATAGCTAACTTATTATATTTTTATTTTTATAAGTTTAAAGTATTACTGATTACATATTAATATAGTTTTATTAATTTTTTTGTCCAATAAGTTGATGTTCATGTTTGATAGGAGTAAATATTACCATTATCTTCGGCGTTCGTTTATATTCCTGAATTACATGAGCAAACTTTATATCAAAATTATTTATCTTACATAAATATAAAGGGGAAATAAAAGAAAAACGTTAAAAAAAGAAAAACGAAAGAATTAAAATAAGTTAGTTAAAAAATAAAATAAACCGAATAATGTTTGGTAAAAGAACGTGATATTGAATACAAAAGAAAAGCAAATAATTGCAATATATTAGTTTAAAATAAAGAAATAAATATAAACACTCATTGATAAATAATTTTTTTAAATAACCTATTTTGGTAATTATTTCTTTTCACCACCACCATTGTGAGAAAAACTTAAAAAAAACACATATTTTGGTAAATATTTTTCAAACCACCATTTAGGTAAATATTTTTTCCACCACCACCATTTTGGGAAAAAAAAACTCGTCCAAATTGTAAGTTGTTATTAGCTCAGGAAATGGTTGTTTGATTTCGTGCACGGTTGTAAACAAGCTGATTTTCTCAAATCGATTTGTAAACAAGCCAAACATGAGTAGAGGTTCGCTTGGTTGGGCTTGGCTAGTGAACACGCACTCTATAATCCTTTTTTAAACCTCACACCATTGTGGACAAATTATCGTCACTAAAAACACTTGAACTGGTAGATGGGCTGACTACCCATGGGATTGGGTTTAGACTTTTGGTAACATAGTGAGTTTACTATATATTGGATTTAAATAACCCTAACTTTTATCAGTTAGCCAATAATACTCTTAACCTTTGATTTGTACAACACCACTTTTAGCTTTCAATTTATTTTTCGATATCACCCATAAACTAATCTAACACTAACCCAGTTTGCTGATGTCAGATATGTCACTAAACCAATGCCACATCATTAAAAAAGCCAAGTCATATGCCACATCAGGGTGTAAGAAGTAGTTAAACACTTGAGAGTGACAAACTAAAAACTCAACCAATCAGAGTGTGTCACGTCAATCAGTAAAAAGTGTTTAAACTTTGCTGAAAAGTGTTGGCAATGGTTTAGACACTTGCTGAAGTGGTAAACTTTAAAAAAAAAAAGAAAAAGGGTGTGATTAGTTGACAGATTGCATGGACCCCACCCCACCACACACACACACTCTTCACCGCATCGTCAACCCACCATCGATTTAGTAAAGATTGAGCGGTAAACTAGTGTTGGTGGTGGTGTTTACCGAGTGGTAAACTCACTTTACCATACTTTGCCGATCACCACTCCGGATACCCTCATCTAAAAGCCAAATTGGATGCCATAAATTAAACTTAAGATTTTTGTTCAATACTTCTATCTAAATTAGATCACGAATAAAAGATAACCAGGATTTCCCACCGCACGTTGCGGCGGAGAATCCGTGTACGAACCAAACAATTATGCTTGTTTTTAAGCAATTATATATATACACACATATATTAAAAACCAACTTGTTCTAGTTAACAATGACTTGTTTAAAACATCTGATTTTAGATAACATATAAAATAAAAAAATGCAAATAGTGCAGGAAACTATTTTAGTTAAAGTTGTTAATAATAATTATTTCTTGTTATAAAACCACTGTAAAAAATAGAACTACTCTTCTGTACAACTGATCAAACAAAAAGGGCTCATTCACATCCCTCACACCTGCTTTAGATGAACACGTCTCCTCAACAGGTTGTATGAAAGTTGGCTAGATATTTTGCTCAATAAAATGCAAAATGTTTGCAAAGAATTTTCTTCTTTTTATTACACCAAATGATCGATCCATATGCATACATATATATACAATAAAACTACTATTTGGAATGTGAGATAATTTTGTCTGCTTACAATAATTCATAACACTTCCCCTCAGACATATTATCACCATTCACTTGATCAATAATCCATACGTTCCAAGTTGGATGACAATTTTCAACTTTGGGGTTTAACTATGGAATACTGCCTCGTTAAAAACCTTGCTAGGAAAACCCAGTGGGACAAAAATGTAGCTAAGGGAAAAAGAGTGCAGTGTATAGTCTTCTCCTGATATTTCTGGATCATGTATGTTGCCTCATTAAAAACCTTACTAAGAAAACCCAATGGGATAAAACTTAGTGAAGGGAAAAAGAGTGCAACTTGTATAGTACTCCCCCTCATTTTAATATGTATCATTTATGTGACTTGTCTCTATCTTCCTTGAAAGTTGATCAAAGCTTTATAGACAACAATTTTTCGTTTGATCCTTATGTAGGAAATCTTTTGCTGATGAGTGTTATATGTTCTTCATATGAGAATTCTGGTTCCTTTTTGGAAACAAATATCATAAGATCCACAACTGTGTTTTGTTACATTACCTGCATTTACAAAACTAACCAAACTTGTTTCGATGGGTTAGTAAAAATATAAATTATACCTTACATACCTCAAGTGTATCAAAAATTTTGTTTCACCTTATTACATTATTTTCTTATTGTATATGATCAATTCTGGGTCTTTGCGAAAAACATTTGAGCCATCAAAAAAAATTTCATATCATGGTTTCGCATCAGAAGACCCATTTAGCATATTTCACAAAATTAGTTGTATGGACTACCGATCCTTATAACTTTTCATTTTAATTAGATATTTCAATGCCTTTCCATATTGGTCAATCATTTCTGTATATATATATATATATATAGGCATATTTTCTTTTATCCTCATTATTTTCATCACTTCAAGCGTTATATAATATACACAATTCTATCATATATTCGATTTGATATATTTCTAGACATGATATAAATTTTTAAGATCTCTTTATTTTCGAGTATCTAGGTTCTATTAGAACCATTATGTCCGGTATTTCTTCAAGATGCCCATTGATAATTACCTTGACTTGGTCATCTTTATTTATCCATTTTTTTTCATAGGAGAATATGAAAAAGGGAAAATATAATTCGTCTTGCATCGTGTTAATGAAAAAATTCTAAATTTGTATGGTAATAAAAATGGTGAAACCGGCCGTCCCTGGGATCGAACCCGGGTCTAGGCCACACCCTTTCGCGCACCTAGTCAACCGAGCTAGGTGCCTAGTTTGTGAAATTTCCGTTTTTGGTTAAATATAAGCACATGTACAATAACTTCCTATTTTTCAAGAAATTTAATGTTTGAAAAATCAAATGGTTTATTATGCTTCAAACTTTCTATTTCATCTTGATTCCATAATATATGTGTATGACCATAATTTATCGACAATTCTTTGTTGGAATCATTTACTTCTTCCCGAGGGAATGAATTATCATTCACTCCTTCCTGAGGGAAGGTTTCGATATTTGAATTACCATTTTTTTTATGGTCAATTTCCCTTTCAGGGCCTTTTCTTTTTCCTTTGAACCGACTGGCCTCCCATGTTTCAAACGGGATTCAATAGCCATATTATTATTATCCCTTTGCTTGTCTGTAATATCAACTCGAGCTAAAGCATTAACATTTGGTATATAAGATTTTCAATATGTCTTTGTCCTTCTTGGACATTAATTTTAACTGGAGCAATTCAAAACTTTTTGGATAAATTTCCTTCTTAATATATCTTTTAGATATTTTACTCGAGGATACAGATAATACAATGAAGTGTATCAAAATTTATTTCACTTTTAGTTGTTTTCTATCTCCCCCTCATGTTGGGATTTATAATCAGCAAATGAAGCCCATAAGAAATCTCCCATTTATGGCTATATATTATTTATTCCCAACATGTCATTAAATCTCATCTTTGTGCGTTGTGTTGTAACAATTTCAGTATATATAGTATATATATCGCACACCCAAAGATGATAAATATTTGGTTTCTAAATAACTGTAATGGGGAGTAAATGTTTCAATAATAATACTTGTTCCAATGATCATTGATAATTTAGAATTTATCAAAAATAAAATTTTCAGTCTGGAATAATATTCTTGCTATATTAGCTAAGCCATATGTGCAAACTTCAAGTTGCGAATTGATAACCATTTAGACGATGCATCGATTTAAATACTAAATGGTATCATGCTAGGATATGTGTATCCTTTAATCCTTTTATGACTGTCATATGTGCATGAGGCACATTTATATATAATGCAAACCAGAATGGATTTTTGGTAGTTTCTTCAATATGTAATCTTTATTTTCAATATGTAAATATTTCTTATTTCCATCAGTACTTGACTGAGTATCATATCCATTATGATATATATATATATATATATATATATTCTTGAAACTCAATAAGTTTCTTGTTGATTTTTGGGAAAAATAGAGCGTCCTCTATTTAAAAGCTTTGTACCATTAGGTAATTAGCTTTTCCCATTTTTTTTTATTAATTTTGAATGTCCCAGGCAGAACCGTTATTTGCATTATACGTCTAATTTATGAATAATTCATATACATATGTTTGTCATTTGTATTTCCACAAAACATTTGTATGTGTGTATGTATGTACAACCTAAACTTGTATGTTTATCATGCTTCGTCTTTACAATTTAATAGGTATCTTATGCAACTACGTTACATATTAAGGTTATACTGTCAAAGTCACTTATATTTTGTAAATATAAACTTGATTTTATGAATCAAATCAACCTGACAGTTTTCTAACTTCCCAAAGAGAGTTTACAGTTATAGCCAACTCTCTATGATGATTCATCACAAGAATCCATACACTTGAATACAAATATATATTCGTTCCGTAGTGCAAAATAATTCAGTCACATAATTATTAATATGGTGGTGGGATCCATCTAACGGTGATGGGAGTTGCTGTTGGGATGACAATGCTCGTATTATCTTCCATATCAATGTTGTATGTAAACATGTTTCAATTCATATGGCTACTTATCCAGATATGTAGCCTTTAATTTATGCTTATTCACAGACTTACGAATGGTTTAGTTTCAGCTATAGCAAGTAAGTCTTTTAGTTTGTACGTATTTCCCAGATACTTGTATAGATATATTAAAATAATTGAATCGTATTAAAATGATTCTAGTATATTGTTATGTTTGCAGACCTCTGTCTGTGTATACAACTGAACTTAATTGTAATCAGAATCAGAATCAGAATCATGAGGTGATGGAGGTGGCGGAGTAAATTGTTTTGAGATAATACTAGCTACTTGTTTTAGCCTTTCTTCCTGCCACTCATTCTTTTTCGTCAACCACTCTATTTGTCTGGACATTTTCTGGTTCTTTTTTATTAGTTTAGCAACCTTCATTGGATCTAAAGGTGGATTTATTAGAGGCACCGTACTTGGTCCGGCTTCAACAATTGACGGTTGTTGTTGCTCCGGATGTTGTGAAGATTGTTGCTGTAATAGTGGTGACATGAGTTGTTCTGGTGCTAACAACTCTTGGAATGTCATGGCATCATTAAATATGGATTGTTGCATCATTTCTCCTTGCCCAAAAGGTAAAGGTGAAAGTGCCTGGTAGATGCTTGGTGTTTGTGGTTGTGGTTGAGTATGATGTGTTTGAGATGTGTTAGTTGAAATATGTTCAAATACGGATGGTGTTAGCTGCTGTTGAGACAACAAATCAAACTGATAAAAAGATGGTTGAGGAAACTGCAACAGTAATTGTTGTAGATTTTGTGATGTATTTTCTGGGATAACCGGTGATGTCTCAGATTGAAACGATTGTGTTTGTGTAGGAATATCAATAGGTATTATCTCGATATTGTTAAAATTTACCACTCCAGGTAATCGTGGTGGGGATAATTCTTGAATAATCTGATCGTTTATGACACCTAGAGATTTTGCTATTTTTGTTATGTATGATCCTCCCATAAGGTTTTTCGGGGGACGTGTTTGGTATTGCTCAAAGTACATAGCAAGAGAGTAAGCAATATTCCAATGGACTGACTCGAATGTACTGTATAAGTTGAATAGATCGGTACCACTAACCCTGTGTAGATTAGACGTGCGCCCCCTGATCGTGTTGGCTAGAACACGGTGCATATATTGATAAAGAGGATCTCTAAATGATCTTGAATTATTATTTTTACTCCACACTGCTGGTGTAAGTGTAGATCAATAATCTTGTATGCGATCAGGATATTCGGTTAATGCGTTTATAAATATAGGTGATCTAACCTCTTCTTCTGTATAAATACCTAAATGTACTGCGAACTCAGATAATGACAATTTAAAAGTTTCTCTACCGAGTCTAAAATCGATAGAGGGCTCAGATAGGTTTTTATTTCGTGTGAAATGAAAAGTAGACCAGAACTCATATACAAGTTCATCGTATGAAGGTTCTAAGATGTCAAAAAAACGACGCCATGGTGAACCAATTGGTAGTAACCTCGTCAGTCGATCATCTTTGTCTAGTATTCCCGTTATGTTCCAGTCGATACTATTAATAGTATTAACATTAAGCCTCCTGAGGGTTAGACATTTCGTATGGGTGCGTACATCCCCAAACTGAAGAAATTTATGGACTTCGATCTGGGCATGAATTTCTGCTGCGTTTGAAGATTCAGCGTGTGCATGAGTAGAAAACCGAAGACTCATGATAGTAATATTGGGCTTTGTTTGAGTTCAAAATTAGAATTTGAGTATGAGTTGTTTTGGGTATGTGTCGAACTATATCAGAAGTTCAGTTGGTTTGAGGATTTACATGAGTGGTGGGTTACTTATATAGATACAAATTAAGCTTACACAATACGCTTGGTTAAGGCTTCCATGATATACCTTGAAAATAGTTTTACTGTTTTAGGTTTGAAAATTTCGGTAACAAACAAAATGTTTAAACTAATATTAGATTCGGTAGGTATCGTGGGTAACGTGCTGATTATCACTACTAAATGGTTCTGATAACAACAGTGATGATATTAATAATTGGTAATTTTATAGTAAAATATGCATAGCCATTTTTACGGTTATATATATATATAATTAGTATGCACAATAATAAATAAATAAACGTTATTAAACATTAGATTTTATAAATAAATGTTAGATAACATAAATATAAATGTTAGGTGCATAAATAAATGTTAGATAACATAAATGTAAATGTTAGGTGCATAAATAAATGTTAGATAACATAAATGTAAATGTTAGGTGCATAAAAGAAATTTAGATTGTTAGTAGTCCCAAAGTTATTATATATCCATAGTATGAGGTCCTCTACACTGATTTAGATTGTTAGTAGTCCCATAGTTATTATATATCCATAGTATGAGGTCTCCTGCACTGATTTTAATTCATAATAGAACTCATATTATATATATAGATATAAATATACTTATGAAAAACTTACTTTGAGCGTTCGTGCTGATAACGTGTTATAAAACCACTGTGAAAAATAGAACTACTCTTGTGTACAACTGATTAAACAAAAAGGGCTCATTCACATCCCTCACACCTGCTTTAGATGAACACGTCTCCTCAACATGTTGTATGAAAGTTGGCTAGATATTTTGCTCAATAAAATGCAAAATGTTTGCAAAGAATTTTCTTCTTTTTATTACACCAAATGATCGATCCATATGCATACATATATATACAATAAAACTACTATTTGGAATGTGAGATAATTTTGTCTGCTTACAATAATTCATAACATTTCTATATTTATTTGAAAACTTATAGTTTTTCATTATATAACAATTATTACTATCATAAAAAATGTTGTGCAAGTTTACTGTTTCGGTCTGTACGTTGGTTTATACAAAACCAATATTTTTCATACCGCTTTTCTAGAATTTCTCTTTTATTTATTTTCTCTTCTATTTCCATATTATAAATTAGTAACTTCTTGTTGCATTGTGGTGTTGTAATACAAGCTTTGGGAGTTTTTAAAAAAAAAACTTTGATTTTTCACTTTTAACCCAAACATTTTCATATTTTGTATTTTAACCCCTTTAAAATTTTTTACTTTTAACCCAAAGTTTTGCATCTTTTATAATTTAACACAACACTTTATTATTTACAACTTTGGTCCCACATACTTTTTATTTTTCGCAAGTTTTACGTTTTGTTCTAAATTTTACGAGTTAACACGTCGTAACATGCATGTGAGGTTCAAAGTTTTTACTCTTTTTTTTTTCATATTTGACAGACCCGTTGCAACGTGTCCATTTTTTCCCTTTTGACAAGTTCGCCGCAATGGGCGGGTCTTAGATCGACTAAGTTATTATTTTCTACGTTTTACGTTTATGGTTAATTTCTTTGCATTAACACACTGTAACGGGTGTGCGTGGTTCAACGGTTTTAAATCTGCTTTTCGTTCAGTGTAATTTTTCTCATTTTATCTATTTTATTTTTACGATGTTGAGAGTCGATGCCGTTTTGGCATTGGTGCTACTTGGCACGGTTTTACGAACGCTTTTAACCTATTAATTTTTTTTACTAATATTTTGTTTCGGTTTGCCCCTATACTTCCTTTACTTAAAAACTATTTTTTATGTGCATATTTTATGTATGAGTAGGTATAAATATGATTTGTTCTACATTCCGACGTAAACTTTTTTATAGACGAGTCAGGTCAAATATAATACGTTTTCGTTTAAAGAAACCATTTTTACGTGCATATTTTTATGTACGTTTTGGTATAAATTCAAGTTATTCTACGTTTCGACGTAAACCCTTTTGGGAAATGATTCATGTCAAATTTAATATTTTTCGTGTTTATTTTATGTATGTTTCGTAAAGTTTGCTTCTAACCGAGTGGAGTCAAATGATGGTTTCTTTTTCTCCTATTTTTTCGAAAGCTCTAATTAATCCATTTCGATTACATGTGCAGATTTTCCTTCGAACCCGTTACGTTTTCTATGTATGAGTTGAGTCACATATAATACGTTATGATTGTTCGATATGAATTTGAATTACTTTACGTTTGAACCAATCACAATACCTATACAGGTTACATTGAGTTCAACTGGATACGTCGAAATGTGTGTTTTCATATGGTTAATGCATCATATAACATTTGGACCAATCCATTCAATGTTTACGATGTACCCGCACCGCAATGCGGGCGGGTCTTAATCCTAGTTTTAATTCATTTGTAACTATCACTTTTAATAAAAAAAATAAAAAACCAAAAAGGTAATAAAAGTAAATGAAAAAAGAACAAAAACAAAATAGAAGTGAACCCCATTCTCTTTGATGACATGTGTAACGACTCTCCTAGGACCCTTAATGTAACCCTAAACGCTCCTAAATACACCCCGAGTGCGAGAAACGGACACGAAATACCTTCGTGCTTGGAGAAATCAAGAAAAACAAGATTTTTGGTTCGCTCGCGAGCCGCCTAAGAGTTAAGCCAAGCTTACGCGGGCCGTGACAGCAATGCAAACTACCGGATAACGATCAAGGCCATGTGGCATGACACGTGTCGAAACCTCTGATGACTCAGCCGACATAGACTTCCTCGCGGGCCGCGTAGATGTTCCTTCGAGTTTACGCGGGCCGCGACACGCCCCATTTCCAGCCCTATAAATAAGGAGTTCAAGTTCAACTGAAAGTCGCTCAATTCTTTTCTTCTTTTAGCTTCTATTATAGCAAAGTAATAGCTCGGGTATTATACTCTAAAACCCGAAACTCTGCTCGTTATTAGGGTAATAACTCTAATCACGGACACGGTACTATATCCGATTGATTGAAGCTGATCCAACGGATGTTTAAGTGCTGCCTGTATACGGCTATACTTTGTCATTCCTTGTGAGTTTTGATCTCGTGATTATCGTTAAAGTTGAATTGAGTAATACACTAATACGAGTTCCATTGTAGCTAGAAAGTAGAACTTGTAACCAGGGAACTACTAAGCTAGAATACTTAGCGATTAAGTAAACTTAATAGTTAAGGAAAACTTAGTGGTTAAGTAAACTTAGTAGTTAAGATAACTTAGCGGTTAAGAAACCTTAGTAGATAAGTTAAACTTAATCAGCTAAGTAAGATTAATTAATCAGTTAAGTATGATTAATCAAGTTAAGTATGATTAATTAATCAGTTAAGCGAGATTAATTAAGCTAAACAAGATTAATTAAGCTAAGCGAGATTAATTAAGCTAAGCGAGATTAATTAGCTAAGCGAGATTAATTAAGCTAAGCGAGATTAATTAGCTAAGTGAGATTAATTAAGCTAAGTGAGATTAATTAAGTAAGTAAATTAAACACCTAAATAGATATACATGAAAATAAATATATATGAGATAGATAATATCAAAGGAAGGTGCAAGGAAGGTATAAGAAGATATATATATGGGTAGGAAGTTTCCTAGAAAATGTATAGGTAACTTCCTAGAAAAGCTATATGAAATTTCCTAGAAAATACAAAGGAAACTTCCTAGAAATTTAATATTTCCTACCTATAAATAGGAAGCTTAGGATTCATTTTTCTTTACTCATTCCTTCTATTTTTCTCTATATACGTTGGTGTTCTAACCAATAATCACCGATGCGATATTCTGTCCGATCGATTTGGGAACCAACTAACGAATGCCAAAGTGCTATGTAAACAAGACTATACTTTGTGAATTTCGTTAAACGAATGCCAAAGTGCTGTCTGAATAAGACTATACTTTGTGAATTTTGTTAAGGTTCTGATCTCGTGACCATCGTTAGGTTGGATATGGTTTTACACAAATACGTATTCCATTCTATTAAACTATATGTTTAACTATCAGAATACTCCCAACTATACACTTACAATCAAACAAGATGCTTAATCATCAGAAGATTCAGAACTTTAAAGTAGATGCTTGTTTAATCAAGACTATATGCTAACAAGGTGAGTCATTCTCTTTTTATCAACAATGTTTTTCAATACTCAAATTATTTTCAAAAGTTATAGTTACAGGGATTAAGTCGTGGTTATCTTGAATCACTGGCAAGTGGGGTATTGTGTACATTACTAATTTCTCACGGTTAGGTTCACCAACCTAACAGTGATAATCATCACTACTTGGGTGAAAGGACCCAATAGTGGTATGACCATCGTCACCAGGGTGTGACACGGCGCCAGATAACAATAAGATAGTAGTCATTGTAATCGCTCTTATGTTGTAATCTATAACAATGTGTCATTTTTGTACAAACTGAATGACCTCACCAGTATTTCCTGCTGACCAAATGTTTTTAAAACGCGTTTCAGGTAATTACAGTAGATCGGAATAAGAGTTAGATACGGCACAAAAAGGCTTACAGAAGTGGCTTAATTTATCAATTAAATTAAATTAAGAAAAGTTGTTTTATGTATTCGGGTTTATCCCATATTAAAGCTACCTTTTAAAACATGGTTTTATCCCATCTATTTAATAAATAAAAATCCGATGTTTTCTAAACTCTGATATTATTTTTCCTAACTCACAGTCCTGATGAAATTTTCGCTGCACTACTTTTCTAAATAACCACCGATACCACTGAACTGGTTCGCGGCTCCCGATTCCGTCCAGGGTGGGGTCGGGGGTCGTGACAGAAGTGGTATCAGAGCCACTTGTTTAAGCAATTAGTTGTTGTAATAAAATACCTAAGTTTAAACGAAGAATTAGGAACTTGATATTTTCTGGTAGCACTCAGGATAGTATTTAGACTTGAACTTAAGAAAGATGCCTTAATATGAGCTCCAAGATAAGCTAATTACTTGTATAAGTATAATGTGATAGATATTGGTATGCCGTAAGAATAATGATTAGAACATTACAAAGTATGATAAATAAGCAATAACACTTAAATGTTGTTAATTCTTGCTTATTGATACTACTTGGTCTAGAATAAGATATGTTATGGGAATACAAATTTCCTTGATTCTGGATGAAAGCCTTAATAAAAGAGGCACTTTTAAAATCATGAAAAGATACTATTTATGGGAAACATAATAATTACCTCTCCGGCGAGAACCGGGCAATATGAGGTTACCTCTCCGGCTAGAACCGGGTAAGAAGGAGTATAATATGTCAAACAAGTGACAAAATTCCCTAAATAGTACCATGACCTGATGTCTGACTTGTTTTTGGAAAAATCAATCTGTTAAATACATTAACCTTATGAATGGTATGTATGATTATATAGATATGTATATCTATAAGGAATTCCAAAAGCCATAACGATTGACAATTTAAAATAAATCATGAACATAAGTGTCAATAATAATTCTAGATTTCTTTATTAGGAATCTCTTGCATATATCTATAATTCCGATATCAAACATTATTTCGTTTGATCATCTGCCTCGTAACTCGTGCGACAATATAAACAATGGAAACCCTTTAAGTTGGAATGCCATTAAAAGCATAAGAATTTCCAATGCGTTACCATAGACTATTAACGCAAGTAAGAAGCATGTAAAGTTGTGCTAGTGCACAAGAAAACACATGAAACTTAAATTATACATCCACAGACGCCGAAGTGTATCACACACGACTTTCGAAGCAAGACCTTTGGAAAATATGATTGGGCACGACGACACCAATGCTAAATCCCGTCAGTGGAAGAACTACTAATAAAAAAGCAGCACTTGTCCACGTGATCCTACAAACGACATGAATCTCGCTGAGGTACGTTAGAACAAGATTTCACAACAATCGGTGCATAGTCTAATCAGAATCATAATTATTAACGCTGCAAAAGAAGTCACATATCTTTACAATCCCCCTATTTCATTAACGGCATATATGCAATATTCGACATTCCCTGATAATGTCACTTAACAACGGTTATCACACGAAATTCCAGATAAAAATTCTTAAATCTCTTTTGTTAAAAATTCTGACCTCTGCATATAGTAAGTAGACTTTCGCATTTCTACTCCCTCTAATGGTCATCATGAGGATTTCTTTCATAATCACGAATATTTATTTGTTTGTTTCATTTCTTGGTAAATCCACACGTTACACATGCACTGTTTGTTGCACATGTGGTTAGTTTGATTTATGAAGACCATTGGAGGGATTCATTCCAATTTGTTGTTTTATCAAAACTCAAATATCGTTTCACTATACTTGATCTTTGCAATTGTAAACCGCGTTTTTGCAAAACGATGACTCTTTGATATCGAATCGATGAATTTCTTGAAAAACTCGATTTTCTTTTGAATGGTATACATGTTTTTGTTGTGACCATGTCAGAACTTTCTTATTGATACATGAACTCGTTGTGTTTAAACCAAGTTCCATTGTTTGAACTTGCTCGCAGTACGTATTCAATTGAAGGTCCCTATCATATTCAAAATAGTACCAACAAGCACTTCATTTGTTTTAACCATAACATGCTTGCTTGGCCTTCGACTTCATTGAATCGTTCCTTTGATCACGATCACCTTGTGGTGACATTCTCACAAATTTGAAGCTTGTGCTAATCTCATTTGCACATATCATGTACGAAGTTAATTATTTATTTATTTATATCGAATCCACTTTGTTGGTTTATCCTATAAAAGCAATCTTAACACAATCGTGTGCTAAGATAATGATACACAAATTCATGTCATATTTCAGTGTATCTCTTAATGGTTCTTGCAGCATCAATCGAGCCTTTCGTGATATTTATTGCTTTATCATCTTCAATCGAAAAACATTATTCAATTGTTTCAATTTCAACAGGAAATCCTACTAGATTTGTTTGAAACAAACATTCGGACTTTCTTCATTTGATTTAAAACACAGTGAACTCGTCCAGTCACCGCTATTAATATTTCGATCACCACGACACCTTTTGGCGTCGGTATAGACTTGTAGTTTGAGCTAATCTATATATACCTTTCGCTTGACTCATCCTTGAAAGTGGTCTTAATACAAATATGTGTTAAGACAATGATACACTAAACTCTGTTGTATATCAGTGTATCCTTGTAATTCGATAAATATCAACCCATTGATTTTTCTCATATCATAATTCAGTAGTTGACAAATCATTTTTGTACTTCTATTTCATTCGAGCTTGTCGATTCTGAGACTTCCTCAGTTGACAATCAAAGTAAGTTTTCTGTTGACAGTGAATTCTGTTGTTTCTAAAAATCATTCACAACTTGTAAACATTCACATCTATTGATCATATATCTTTTTTGACTTAAACCTAATCACCTTGGAAACTATATCATTTCATCTCATTCATTTAACATCAACTTATTGAACTAATTCAGTTGAACCATTGAGCCCTATTTATTGAAAAACACGTATTCATCTTAAAACTATTCTTATTAACTAAGACGTGACATAACTCTAAAAGAAATATCGTAGCCCAAATCTCGAGGACGAGATTTAAAACAAGGTGGGGAGGATGTAACGACTCTCCTAGGACCCTTAACGTAACCCTAAATGCTCCTAAATACACACCGAGTGCGAGAAACGGACCCGAAATACCTTCGTGCTTGGAGGAATCAAGCAAAACAAGATTTTTGGTTCGCTCGCGGTCCGCGTAAGAGTTAAGCCAAGCTTACGTGGCCCGCGACAGCAATGCAAACTACCGGATAACGATCAAGGCCACGTGGCATGACACGTGTCGAAACCTCTGATGACTCAGCCGACCTAGACTTCCTCGCGGGCCGCGTAGATGTTCCTTCGAGTTTACGCGGGCCGCGACACGCCCCATTTCCAGCCCTATAAATAAGGAGTTCAAATTCAGTTGAAAGTCGCTCAATTCTTTTCTTCTTTTAGCTTCTATTATAGCAAAGTAATAGCTCGGGTATTATACTCTAAAACCCAAAACTCTGCTCGTTATCAGGGTAATAACTCTAATCACGGACACGGTACTATATCCGATTTATTGAAACTGATCCAACGGATGTTTAAGTGCTGCCTGTATACGGCTATACTTTGTCATTCGTTGTGAGTTTTGATCTCGTGATTATCGTTAAAGTTGAATTAAGTAATACACTAATACGAGTTCCATTGTAGCTAGAAAGTAGAACTTGTAACCAGGGAACTACTAAGCTAGAATACTTAGCGATTAAGTAAACTTAATAGTTAAGGAAAACTTAGTGGTTAAGTAAACTTTGTAGCTAAGATAACTTAGCGGTTAAGAAACCTTAATAGATAAGTTAAACTTAATCAGCTAAGTAAGATTAATTAATCAGTTAAGTATGATTAATCAAGTTAAGTATGATTAATTAATCAGTTAAGCAAGATTAATTAAGCTAAGCGAGATTAATTAAGCTAAGCGAGATTAATTAGCTAAGCGAGATTAATTAGCTAAGCGAGATTAATTAAGCTAAGCGAGATTAATTAGCTAAGTGAGATTAATTAAGCTAAGTAAGATTAATTAAGTAAGTAAATTAAACACCTAAATAGATATACATGAAAATAAATATATATGAGATAGATAATATCAAAGGAAGGTGCAAGGAAGGTATAAGAAGATATATATATGGGTAGGAAGTTTCCTAGAAAATGTATAGGTAACTTCCTAGAAAAGCTATATGAAATTTCCTAGAAAATACAAAGGAAACTTCCTAGAAATTTAATATTTCCTACCTATAAATAGGAAGCTTAGGATTCATTTTTCTTTACTCATTCCTTCTATTTTTCTCTATATACGTTGGTGTTCTAACCAATAATCACCGATGCGATATTCTGTCCGATCGATTTGGGAACCAACTAACGAATGCCAAAGTGCTGTCTAAACAAGACTATACTTTGTGAATTTCGTTAAACGAATGCCAAAGTGCTGTCTGAATAAGACTATACTTTGTGAATTTTGTTAAGGTTCTGATCTCGTGACCATCGTTAGGTTGGATATGGTTTTACACAAATACGTATTCCATTCTATTAAACTATATGTTTAACTATCAGAATACTCCCAACTATACACTTACAATCAAACAAGATGCTTAATCATCAGAAGATTCAGAACTTTAAAGTATATGCTTGTTTAATCAAGACTATATGCTAACAAGGTGAGTCATTCTCTTTTTATCAACAATGTTTTTCAATACTCAAATTATTTTCAAAAGTTATAGTTACAGGGATTAAGTCGTGGTTATCTTGAATCACTGGCAAGTGGGGTATTGTGCACATTACTAATTTCTCACGGTTAGCTTCACAAACCTAACAGTGATAATCATCACTACTTGGGTGAAAGGACCCAATAGTGGTATGACCATCGTCACCAGGGTGTGACACGGCGCCAGATAACAATAAGATAGTAGCCATTGTAATCGCTCTTATGCTGTAATCTATAACAATGTGTCATTTTTGTACAAACTGAATGAACTCACCAGTATTTCCTGCTGACCAAATGTTTTTAAAACGCGTTTCAGGTAATTACAGTAGATCGGAATAAGAGTTGGATACGACACCAAAAGGCTTATAGAAGTGGCTTAATTTATCAATTAAATTAAATTAAGAAAAGTTGTTTTATGTATTCGGGTTTATCCCATATTAAAGCTACCTTTTAAAACATGGTTTTATCCCATCTATTTAATAAATAAAAATCTGGTGTTTTCTAAACTCTGATATTATTTTTCCTAACTCACGGTCCTGATGAAATTTTCGCTGCACTACTTTTCTAAATAACCACCGGTACCACTGAACTGGTTCGCGGCTCCCGATTCCGTCCAGGGTGGGGTCGGGGGTCGTGACAACATGTCTACCCTTTTTTAACATATTTTCATTCAAAAAATGTAATAGTATTGTTGTAATTAAACTTAAAATGAAGGAGAATGTACCAACTTCATTGTTGTAAATTAATAGTATATAAATAATAAGAAAAAAGATGAAAACAGTTGACACTTTGACTCCTAAAAATCTATTAGTTAGTTATGTCTTCAAAATGACTAAAATGTTTCAATTAAATGCTAAAGACTGTGTTTGAGTCTCGTTTATATATACATATATTCGTCCATGTGCTTTCAAAAGTAAACCCTCTTCCAACTTTACATCTCTATCTCTTTATTTCTCCCTGAAATATCAACATTGAACCATCTACTAGATCTTCAACCCCAAGTGTAATTTGTAAAATCATCAATTAGGATCATATAATATTTAAAACCGGTTTTACTCGGGGGGAGGGGTGGGGGGTCCATAGGTCACAATGCACAATGTCAAAGGGAAGTAAAGTACAAGAAGACGATTAAGTTAACGACAATCTTTTATTTTTAGCAATATTGCAAGAAAGACAAAAAGACGAACTAGTCGTTTTATTATACGAAATCAAATTACAAGAAGATAAAAACTGCATAATTGGATTTCCTGGGTAACCCAAACGATCATGCTAGACACTTGGTGATGAAGACGCCACAAAAGCGGAAGGAGATGTTGTTTTATTGCTGGTAAGCAGATAGAGTTAACTTGAGTTGTTATGCCTTCTCAGGATCTTCCCATCCTGAAAACCCTTCATAGAAAACCTGAATGGATCAAATTCAATCGAAACCAAGTAATGTAAATCGACGGACTGAAATCAAGTTTCTAATAGCATCATGATTGTATAATATGTTGTTTAGTTGCAATGGTTTTGAGGATGTATGTAGGGTTGAATTACCCGATCCAACTACTAGCATGCTATTACCATTACCGACAAAAATAGAGTTAATGGAATTAACTTGAAAGGGAACTGAGATCATACCTTGGTCGGATGTGAGATGATTTGAAGCCCTTGTATCCGTGACCCATTGAGTTTCACAAGTGTCAGACTCCAGAGTCATTTCTTGAAACACTTCCCCAATGTCAGTGGGTTTTAGGGGATATAATTAGAAAAGTGGGCCTTAGTAGAGTGGTAAGGGTCAGTGGGTTTAAGTGGGTTATAGTCAGTGAGTGGGCTTGAGTAGGGTGGTTAGGGGTGTTGGGTTGCCAGTTGGAATTGGGCTGGATCTAACCTCTGTTTGATGAATCAGGCCTGCGCTCTGGTGGGTCTTCTTGGGTTACAACAACAATAGCAGGGGATTGTTCACGACCTTCTCTGATAGACTGCGTCCTTTGCTCGACATCCAGTATAGAACAAGCAAGTTCCCATGAAGGAACACTCTGATTAATCAGGGCAGCAGTGACATCATATTCCATGGGGTAAACCCCAGACCAACTGAAGGACCAGACGGTTTTCAGAAATGGGTTGATCAACATCGGTGAGTTGGTCGGCTAGTTCTCAGAGGCGTTGGCAATAGGCCTCAAGAGAAGGCATGGAACGAAGGGTCAAGTTGGTGAACTTATGCTCTAAGGCTGCAACCCATGTGGCATGCCACACCCCCAAAAATACCACAAGCGGAAACCCCCGTGAGGCGTGTGACGTACCAAGATCTAGCCACTAATCACATTGAACCATAAATAAAAATAGAACTTTCCCATTAATTAAAATAGTATAACTCAAACACCAGTTTAGAAAATCAAACATGTTCAGCGGAAGCATAATAGTTTGTTCAATAAGTTTAAATGAAAATGTTCAAAACAATGCAACAGCGAGAAGCGTTTCCAAGTGTCACGACCCATGACCACTCCAACCTCCCAGACAGCAAGTTCCATGACAGTGTACCTAAGGACCTGCAAGCATGCAGAAAAGTGTATCAGACAATGCTGGTGAGTTCACAGATTGTTTAACCGTTTATTACCAAGTATTGACTTATGTTATGTTATGTTATGTTGATAATAACTCGATACCGCAGACGGCTCCTTTTTGCCCTTCTCCAATGCTCTATCAAACATTGGTCATGATTTTAAAGTTATTAGTTCACGCCCGTCCTATCCAGGTACGTCGTGAGGGTGCCAAACCTAATAGCGCTATCAACTAATAACCCCATTGCCCTACAAGCAACTAACCCGGTAGTATGATGGGACTTAAGTGATAGAAAGTGAGTGTATTATCCAACATCAACATTTACTGAAAACTGTTTCATATCCCCTACAAGGATATGGGTTGTGAAATCTGCCTCACATCCCCTACAAGGATGTGGGTTCCTTTGAAAACTGCCTCACATCCCTTACAAGGATGTGGGTTTATGAAAATCTGTTTATTCATTTGCCTGTTTGATTGTCCCCACCGGACACATGCTTGTTTTGAGAGAAGTGAACTCACCTTGGTTTGCTCGGTATGACCAGTTACTTGATCACACTTAATCAGTCAAAGCCTATGGTGTTCATGTACACGTAATCAGTTTACATTCACGTTGTTCACGTATAATCATAGTGTGCATTCATAGCAAAGATCGTCACATAAGAGATAGCAATCATTCAAATCTCATACATGCCATAAACTATTCAAGACTCTACTTTTTAAAATGTTCAGTTATTTTGTTTACTTCCAGCATCCCCCACGAAGAATCAATTCTTCGTGGGATACTCTCAAGGCAAAGATCCCCTCGACGAAGGTTAATACTTCGCCAAGAAGTGCTGTGACGAAGTATCAGGTTGTTCGTCAAAAGACTAGCCGACGAAGGATCAATTCTTCGTCGCACCATCCATCAGTCAGTTTCACTTTCCTTTATTTTGGCCGTAACAGATTCTAACAATTTTGACAGTTTCTAATCAGATCAGATGACAACTTTTAACCAAGATTATGCACCCTAATAATGGACAGTCATTATCCATTCAAATACAACAGTTCTCAATCATCATACAAACATATTAAACAATCATTGACCCTAATCCTTCTATGACCGCACACAATCAGAACATCAGTTTATCATGATATAAGTTCATAATTCAAAATCATCGAACCCCAACACGAGCAAGAATGTATTCAACCCCTCGAACCCTCAACATGCAAATTCTAGATTACAATATTATTGCTGAACCCTAATCAAAACAACATCAGAAGCATAACACACTATTAACAAGAGAACACTAAGACTTTGAATTATAGGAAACAGCCGTCGAGTAAACGAGGGAGAGAAGTAGTGTTTTAGGGTTTGATTATGTTCCACAGGTTACGCACATCTTAAACAAACACAATAATAGTTGGGCCCATACTGGGCTACGGGCCGAGAGTCCCTTTCGGCGAAGAATCCTCATAGACGAAGACTATACTTCGTCGAGTATGGTGATGACGAAGATCTATCTTCGTCGTTAAGGGAATGTGACGAAGATCCCATACTTCGTCAGGTTTGAGGATGACGAAGAACCATCTTCGTCGAGGAAGAATGTGTTATACCTAAACCTTAAACAGTTCTTAAGTTTTCATTAACCAACCAAACATAATAATACATTAATCATTTATCACTCATGCACATGTTACAACGCATAACCAACTATGAAAACAGAATTGTAAAACAAGTAATGCGTAGAGGAAAGACCTTGAAATCTCGGGTTGTCACATCATCCCCAACTTGAAAGAAATTTCGTCCCGAAATTTGATAAGTAGTCCAAAATCGGCGAGGTGTCAGGATGACTGTGGATTTTCCCTAGGTACCACATCATCCCCAACTTGATAGGGAATTTCATCCCGAAATTCTTCAGTTGCAACAGGATTAGACTAGTCAGTTGGGAAAAGGTGAGGATACTTGAGCTTCATCTGATCCTCGCGTTCCCACGTGAACTCCGGTCTATGTCTTGAGTTCCAACGAACTCTCACGATCGGGATTCGACTATGCTTACGGACCTTGACTTCCCGGTCCATAATTTTGATAGGTTCTTCGACAAACTGCAACTTGTCATCAATTTTTAGTTCTTGGAATGGTACCACAAGTGTTTCATCGGACAAACACTTCTTTAATTGCGAAATATGGAAGACATCATGGACATTACCTAACGCATCGGTAATTCGAGTTTGTAAGCCACTTTATCGATTCGCTCCAGAATCTTGAATGGCCCTACGTATCGTGGATTGAGTTTGCCACGCTTTCCAAAGTGCACCACACCCTTCCAGGGTGAGACCTTCAGCATGACACGATGTAACACCTCGTAAAATCACGTTCAATGATGTATTGACACGTGTAATAAACCCTAATAAAGTCAAACGTTGAATTTGAGGGACTATTTTTTTTGCGAAAAATCAAAAACTTTGATTATAGAAGGATTGGAAATGTTAACATGCTTATTATAAGCCTCTGAATAACATTACATGGTAATCATATTCACAAATGGGCCACTTGTTGATCATGAGTAGCCGTTTGCGTAATTAATTGAAAGTTTGTGCAATAAAGGGTTAAAAGTGTCAACATGTTAATTCTTACATCTGAGAGACCTTTTAACAAACCGAGAGCTTCATGATAACTAATTACCCTCTCGGGAATGCCTAATATTGGCCATTAAGGGCTTTTATGCCTATAAGTGAAGTTACGCGCAACTTCGCAAGTTTAAGAGGTTAAAAGCGTCAATATGTTTAATTATACCTCTGAATGACCTTTTTACGAACCCGAAGCATCGTGATGTTTAATAATACCCTCAAGAATGCCTAACATGGGTTAGATTAGGCTTCGATGCTATTAAACGATGATATACGCAAGTTTGCGCATTAGAGGGACCAAAAGCGTCAACTTTTGAATCTACGCCTTTTGGTGACCCTTTAAGCAAACGAGAGCGTAGTAATATTTAAACACATGCTTGGGAATACCCATTATGGGCCATGTAAGGCTTGGATATCATTAAACGACATTTCACGCTACTTTGTGCGATTAATGGACTATTTGCGTCAAACTGCAAAAGTATACCGATTCGTATGGTATCGAACCTTCCGGAATATTAGCATAAGTTAAAAATGCCCTAAATATCCTTTACATAGCTTATAAATAGGCTTAGAGGTGTTTCGTGCGCAAAAATAAACTTATTTGATCAACAGGGACTAAAAGCGTCAAAAAGTGCATAAGTTTGCATTTTCGCGCATATCTTACGTTCTGAATATATACGGACATCCAAAAATTTATGTAACCACTAAAATATTTTATTTTAGTGTTTAGCTTGATAAAATTCCATTCGTCGCGTAATTTGGATCGTTTTTCGCGTCCGCTCGTGTTTCGTCGTAATTAGTCGAACAACGTGACCGTACGGCCAAACGAACCGACATTCGGCATATTTTTTAGCATGTTTATTATCCCCTACACTCTGGAATCATTGTAGAGCCTTGAAAATGGCTTAACGGGCCTTAACCGTGTCAAAAAAAGGCCCTTAAAGCTTGTAGGGACTAAAATTGTAACTTCTGAAAGTTAAAAAAGGGATTTCAAGGAATGCAGGGATCAATCTGGTCATTTTTGAAACTTGAAAACTGAATAAAAAGTTGTAGGGACCAAACTCAGCAAACTGCCAAACTTATTTGCTGGAATGGGCCTGCTCGCGGGCCGCGTAACCCACTGGGCTCTTGTTCGCGGGCCGCCAGAAAGAACACAGCAGCAGCAGGCTGTTTTCTGTTGCTGGTTTTTGTTATTTTTGAGCACAAATCCACTCCAAAACTAGTTTAATTGAAACCTTGGGCTGCACATAGATTGTAAACAGTTGTATTAACACATGTTATGATCTAATGAACTCTTGAAACACTTGGCATCATCCTATTCCATCTAAATTACTATAAATAGGCCAAGATGTTTCACTTGCACTTGCACCAATTCATTCTTAGCTGCTGTATCTCCAAGCCAAGGAGGATCCTGAGCTTTTAGGAACCTCCATTCAGTCCTTTGGGCCCTTTGTAAGTACCCTCTTATGGCTAGTTTGTTTTATTTGGCGATTAAAGCCGAAAAGTTAAGCGTTTGCGATAAACGCTTTGACTTTTAAACGGTTGAGCCATTGTTCGTAACAAACATGGTTACGTGATCGTAATTAGGTAGGTATTAAACCCTCAAAAGGGCACCTCCTAATTACCACGTTTGCTTAGTTAATTGTCGGGTCAAAGTAATAAAAATAAAAGTCAAACGAGTCGTTTTTAAATAAAATTCATAACTAATGATGTAAAGGCAATAAAATCAGTTTTGTCACCTTAATAACTTGGTAAATATTAATTGAACATGTCTAGGCATGTTCAACCCGACAATTCTGAGTTTAGGCACGGTTCGGAACCGAAAGTCGTAAAAGTTGACTTTTGCTTTGACTTTCAGTTCTGACCCGATTTAGCTTAGTTTAGTTATGCCTTAGGATTCCTTTAGGACCATATTATAGGTTAGTATAACCATCTGAGGTTATACAACTTGGTTCCATAGTAATCCTAGTTCATTGCATGTTTCCGTTATATGCTTAAAAGTTGACCGTTATGCCCTTTTTACATTAAAACGAGATTTTTGAAAATGTGAGAGTACAAAAACCTTTATTACTGATTTATAAACATGTCCTAAAAATTTGACATCAGTTTGAGGTCTAGATTAGGAGTTATGCTCAATAGCGTAATTTGGAAGCTTTTTATTAATTAAACGGCATAATTAGCATAAAGCCTATCTAAACCCAAATTTCGACACCAAACCTTTTACCCACTGATGTAATATAATATTTTGGGATTTTTGAAGATTTTTATTTATTTTAAAACTGATCATAGCATAGGGTTATTGCTTTGATTCGGTAATTGACGGTTATACTCTTTTTGCTAATAAAATAAGTTTTACATAACTTTTTGATACCAAACTTTTTGCTACTGATTTTATATGATGAATAAAATATTTTGAACTTTATAAACTGATCAAAAACTCATATTTCCTATTATAACCCGAAAATCGCTTAAAAACGACTTTTTACGCGTTTTAAACGCATAGTATGGATTAAAAACTACTTTGACATATAAGACTTAATACCTACTGATGTTTTAAGTAAATTTTTATATTTTTACAGTAAGCAAAAGTTTTGAACTCAGATTTCCAAATTTGACCTTTAAAGCTTATGTGAAATTACCAAAATGCCCCTGCGGTGCGTAGTTTGGTTATAAATGATAAATTTCACATATATGTAATACCCTACTAATATAAATTATTAAATTAAATATTTTTACTGATTATTTCAGACCTGAACCTCAGATTTATATTTAATCTCTTTTATAACCTTTAAAATGATCAAAATACCCCTACGGGGCTTAATTTGAGCTTAAATTCGTTTTGGGAATAATGGAAGGTATCCTACTGATATCACAACATATTTAAGGCATATTAACTTAGAAAACCTGTTCATGACTCATTTGGTTACCCGTTACGCATTTATCGCATTCGGTACGGTTTATGTAACTAGTTTGCTTAAATTAACCGAAACGGGTCAAACCTTATCATTTTCACTTCAAAATCCAGAATGTGTTTAGTTTACCCATATTATACAAGTCTTCAAACTTGTCGGGTCTAAATCACATTCTATTTCGGTCTTCGCTTAATCTTGCGTTTTGAACCGTAAACCTTTCTTTAAAACTAACCGGTCTAAGTTTAAACTTAAGAAAGACCCGTTAGGAATCTAATAGGTTAATTAAAACCTTCATTCCAGATTAGGAGCCCAGTAAAAGATACTTGCACTTGCTGATTTGTACGGCTGGGATAAATTTATAATTTGCTCAGGTAAATACTTTTAACTTATTTTCCCTTATACGGGCTTGGGGTACGGTATATAAAATACCGCTTGGTCGGGCATTGAATTGTTAATCATATGAAGGTTAATTTATTGAGATGACCTGTTTAATCTGTTTTGTTTGCTTAAAGCCTTTGGGGGGTTAATGACCACGTCCCGGATATCCTTGGCATCATTCATTGAAATGGCCACGACCTAAAGCACGGGGTGTAGGCATACACTTGCCGGTGCATATAAATAAAAAGGTATAACCGTTTATTCAAGAATAACTCGACGCGGGATTATATCATGTGGTGTGTCTATTAATCTTTAACCCGGTATTCAGCCCGTGCTACTGAACGTATAGCGAACATGTAATTCTTTTACAAGTTTATATATAAATAATTATCCCAAGTTATAAAAGATTATTTTGTGCCATGTGCATTCAAATCAATTTTCTTAAACATTTTCAAAATGAGTCGGTTAATTGTATTTACCAGTGTAAACTGACGTATTTTCCAAAAAGGCTAAGTGCAGGTACTGAACGGAATAGACTGGCTACTCCTAGCATCAATAAAGAGTCTTTCAAGCTTAGATGCCTATAAATCTGTTGAACAATGTTTCTTTTGTCTTGATCCGCCTGTGGATCCCTTTACAACCGTTTTGTAATAATTGATATTACTTTTATTCTGTTTGTAATGTTATCATCTTTTGCTTCCGCTGTGCATTAAACTATAATGATTTGACTATGACGATATCAACTACGTCACAATACTTCTCACCGGGCCCACCGGTAATACGTGGAAATATCGGGGTGTGACAGGTTGGTATCAGAGCCAACGTTTGAGTGAATTAAACACTAGCCCTTAGTGTTTAATCTCAAATGACACAGTAGCACATTTCTTAGACCTTCTGAGTCTAGACTTAACATAGGTATGCTCTCATCCCTATTAAGTAAACATTATTTTCGATTTTATGTATTTTGAATATATCGCCAGGAAAGGAAGCTGTCGATGGAAATTCTCCACATCCGAAGCCTAGAAAGGCCAAGCTTCGTACCACGGCTAGGATAAGCGTACAACCAGTTGGAGGAAAGACCTTTATGAATCTATTCCCAAAAACCAAACTTGTTTAAACCCTTATCCAGACTACGGAGTCCATACCAGAAGGTCCTTGAGGCTCCCATATTGAAGATGATACATGAGGGTGTCATTAAACCCTATTTCTTACCTCCGAGTTTTCAAATTTCAAACTTAGACTATACTAGTCAAAACCTAATCTGTAATCCATGTCATTCCTTTAATCATTGAATCCTTGGATTCTACTTCTGCAATGGATCCTGATTTGAAATATTATTTATTCACTAAAATCTTCAGAGTCGCTACTGCGTACAACAAATAAAGATGAGGAAACAATCAGAATAAAGGAAAGAAGACATTAGAAGACCCTCCTTCCATCACATATATGTACTCATATCGTCCTTTATCAATCATTAGTATAAATTTTTATCCGAACTTTCTCGATCAGCCAAATAAATTCAAAAGATGTTCTTAATGGTTTACCCCTGCCAAGTGGCAAGTCCACATTAATTGGCCAAAACTTTCGGTAGTTAAGGATAATTATTCCTTCTACTATGATAGTTAAAGGAGTTACCCCTCCAATCCAAAGGTGGCGAACTATGTTCAAGCCTCCAAGCCTATATGATCAATGCGATCATGGTAATGTTGTGTAACCATTAAGACAAATTAATCCTTGTTGACATCTAAGAACATGTTAACATTCCTGGCAGTGTGACTTGAGAAACCACACCAGCCGTCAGGGTATTTTGGACTATGTCCAAGCCTTAAAGCCTATAGGATCGAATTTGATCTTGGCAAGTATCATCAATGTGATGATCAAAATGTAAACATCCGTTAGTGATGGAGTACCTACGGGCTAAATTTGTTGTCTGATAAAGACAACGACAGTAGTGGTCTATGACCCCTGTCTAAGAATATCGGACTATGTCCAAGCATAATAGTCTATATGATCATTACGATCATGACTAATATCGTCTAAATACGATGATCACATTATTTGACATCCTTTAGAGATGTTTTCGCCTACGGGCCATATTATATTGTCCATTTGTGACAAAGACAGTGGTGATCTTCTATGATTCCCTGTCCAATGTGGTGAGCTATGCTCAAACCACATAGTCTATATGATCAATGCGATCAAGACTAATATTATCAAAAAAAGATGATCATGTTTAAATATCCTTAATAATGTTTCGCCTACGGGCTATGTATAATATATTGTCCATTAGTGACATTGACATTGTGATCCTTCTGATCCCATGTCCAAGGTAGTGAGTTATGCTCAAGCCTAATAGTCTATGTATGATCAGTGCGATCATGACTAATATCAATTGATACGGTGATCATATTATCTTATAGGATATTTGAAGTTCAGGCTTAGGCCTTCCTATCTTCATAGTAAGATTTTAAGAAATACTTACGACCCGATGGTTATAGTTTATGCATAGATTTCGGTGATTAGATAACGCAACTAGAGTAATACAATAAACACATGGTGGATACGCCGCTGGTACTTCCTATATATAAGTGTGCTTATTGTATTACCCTTGGTGGCGTTATCCTGAGTCACCATTAGAGTTTATGCCACCTACGGGCTATACACTATATTGTCCATTAGAGACATTGACAAGTGTGACCGTTATGGTTCATGTAGGATCGTGTACAGACCCGAAAAGAGTCGATCAGAGGCGTTCTACACAATATGAAAGACGGAAATAGACATATTGTGTGTAATTCAGCAAGATATTCACTTATAAATGTCTTTTGATTGATATATGAGCAATTACAGATCTGTAGACACTTCGACAGAGCTTCGCCGTCGGAAAACACACATGCAAGAATGACTCAAACGAAATCAGGACTCAACTATTTATAGGCCAAGTAATTCCGCTTGAACATGACTCAAGCGGAATCATAGTTCAAACGAGATTAGGTTCAAACGAGATTACAGGTTCAAGCGAAATTAGCAAAGCTAATTTCGTTTGAAACAGCTTGACACTTTCAAACGGAATTACATCATGTAATTTCGTTTGAACTTGCCTGTTGACCTATTTTCGACAGTTTTCCGTGCCCTGATTTATCTATACATATACAAGACTCAATACAAGACGAAGTCGACAGACGCATGCACCAACAGACTCCCCCTCGAATGTTGACGAGTCTTAAGTGTCGAGTCTTCGCATCTTCAATCTTTATCAGTCTGCTCTTTCTGAAGTATCTGACACTGTAAAGCATCCTCAATCTTCATTCTCTTTCTTCCAGAATCACAACCTGGCTTTGTGCTCTTTTCACAGGTTCATGATCGAAACCTGGCTAAACCTGCACATTCTTAACCCAGAAATAAATTTCACAAATTTTAAAATTTGACAAATTCATAAATCACTTACAACTATCTTTCCAGAATGATTTAACACATTAAAAACTTTTAATGACCATTTGTAGACAATTTATTCAAAAACTTTTCTTGTTTAAACACAAACTCCCCCTCACAAAATGCTCATCATGTTTAGCACTTGGAATTTTGAAAATCAGCTCTTCAACATCAGTTGTCGAAAATCTTTTTGTATTTTTCAAAATTTAAGCTAAAACACACTGAAAATCTTTTTGGATTTTTTAACATAAATGAAATGCAATAAAGAAATATATACATACAATATTTTTGTGAGTTTGTGTAAGAGGATCATATCAGTTTATGAGACAAATCACCAACACAGTTAAGCTTTAAACATTTTAAGTTCTAAACGATTCACGTAGATTGTCAGTATACTGGTCCACTTAAATTTTCAACTGTTTTGAGATACGAGATTAGTGTTTTAGAGACTTAAACTTATTTGCGTGTCCCACCTCAGAATATACTCCCGTATCCAGATCCCAATATTCAGTCTTACAGGTGAGTATACCACAGATGATATCTGTAAGGGGTTAATTGCGAGGACCGTGAGAGCTCAGGTCAGAACTTCCGTTCAGCATCACTGTTTCAGATTCAATCACCTTCTCAGCTTCACCATTCCTCTCAGCAATATTAACTTCCTTAATCTTTTTCAACTCTTGTGCTGCTTGTTTCTTCTTCAATTTCTCCAAGCGATCTGCAAAATAAAATTGAAAACTTTCAGGAGATAAATGAGTTTTTGCAACATTAATATGTCTTTCTTCCTCATCATCACTACTGTCATCAGTTAGTGATTGATCAAAATCTATTGTCTTTTCAGAACTATCATCTGAAGAACCAGAACCAGATGATGTTTGATAAAAAACAGTTGCTTCTTCTGAACATTCATCGGATAAAACAGATTCTTCTTCTTGATTCTTCTCATGAACACCAATCACTTTCATCCATTCTGTAAACAAATCAGGTTTTTGAACTATTTGAGCAATGAAAGCTTTAAACTCCCTATTCTCATCCACAAACTTATCCCAGCTAAATCCTGGAGCCATTTTCTCATCGTCTTGATCAATGATACCTTAATAAGCTTTCTTGTTTGCATCTTCGATCATTTTCCCATGAGTAGTTTGTGAATCTTTTTGTTGATGCGGTTGATTAGCAACTTGTTGATATATGGCTTTTCGATAGTAATCATCTTTTCCAAATGGATTCTTTGTTCCGCTCGCTTCCTGATTTTTGCATTCTCTTTTGAAATGACCTTTCTCCCTGCATCGAAAACAAGTAACTTTAGATTTATCAAAACCCAAAGTAGAAACATGTGCATCCAAGAAATCTTTTCTTCCTGTAATCATTTTGAACTTTTCAGCTCTTCTCAAGACACTAGCTAAGCACCATTTGATGTCCATGAGCTCCATCTCTTCAGCGTCTATCTGATCGTAGTCCTCTTTCATCAGCATAGGATTTCTGATCCTCCCTGCAACCAAACCTTCATAGGATTGTAGCACAGTTGCAAGTAACGCCATGTGATCTTTTGCAATTTCTTCAGAAAAACTTTGACCATCTGGAAGATTCAATGCAATGTGGCACTGTATCACACAACCATTCCCACTTTTTGAACTTTGAGAATGAAAACTTGAAGTTGAACTCTTTGGATTAACACTAGGATATAAAGAAAAAACCACTGCTACTATTTGGACTTTGTTCAACAGTTCCAGATAAGTCTCTAGCACTAAAAGCAGTTTGAATCTTCGGACTCATTTCAGCCTCTTGAACATTTCCTTTGTAATACATTTTCACATCTTATTGACCACTCGGATTACTCATCCTCGCAATCTTTTGTTGTTCAAGATCTTGACCCTCAATCTTCTCGATGAACCGAGAAATTGTCAAACCATCATATTCTCCGGTGTTCTTTAAGATTATCAAAAATGTACCCCATTCTTTCTGAGGTAAAGCATCAGCTAATTTGTCGACCCATTCCTCTCGTTCTTTGGTTATGCTTAACAATGACATAGAACGCACTAAGTGGCAATATCTTTCAATCAATTTCTTTGTATCTTCTCCTGGAAAACTTGTGAATAGATCAAATTCTTTCTTAAGTAATGCCTTTTTACTCTTAATCATCTTCTCACTACCCTCAAATTTGATTTTAAGAGCATCCTAAATTGATTTTGAAGTTTTGTCATCTTGAAGCAATACAAAGATGTCTTCTTTAATAGCTTGCTGAAGTAGACTAATCATCATCTTTTCAACTTTGTACATGTCTCGTTCTTTATCAGTGAATTCAGAGATTGTTTTCTCAACTTGCAGATCAGTTCGTGGTAGTACATATTTTTTTCAAAATACACTCCCAATATCTCAAATGATTTGCTTGAACCCAGTTTTCAAACCGATCTTTCCAACCGTAATACTCCTCAATGCTCATTAGCTTCGGGGGTTTTTGCATAGTTCCAGTCTCATTTTCCAAGTTCATGTTTTGAGCAATGACAGCCGAAGTAGTTGGAGATGTAGCAAATGCGTTATAAAATTCTTCACTCATGATTCAGTAACAGGTTTATCAAGACAAATACTTCCAAACGAAATTAGTGCTTCAAACGGAATTACTCCAAGCGAGATTACCCCTTCAAGCGGGATTAACCTGCACATAAAATTCAAACGGAATTAAGAATTTCAAGCGAAATTAGACTATTCAAACGAAATCACTGATTTCGTTTGAACTTTCAAACGGAATACCTCTTTGAAACGGAATTACTTATTTCGTTTGAACTTTCAAACGGAATATCTATTTGAAGCGGAATTACTAATTCCGTTTGAACTTTCCAAACGGAATTACACTTTGATGTGAAATACTCAAGCGGAATTACGTTTTTCAAGCGGAATTAGGTGCAATTTCAAACGAAATTAGGATGATGTCAGCAAATTTTATCTGAAGTTCAAGCGGAATTATCAATTTTAGCAGATTTAAGTCGAATTTAGGTCCAATTTTCTCAAGGATTTGTTAAAACATCATTTCGCTTATGATATGTGAAATTCAGATCATTTTGACCGGTAAAACTTGTTCAAATGATAAAATAAAGTGTAGAAGCAAAAGAACGAGATGAAATCAAGCTGAAATTGGCAGAACTCCTCCTCCTGTGCTCTGATACCACTTGTAGGATCGTGTACGGACCCGAAAAGAGTTGATCAGAGGCGTTCTACACAATATGAAAGGCGGAAACAGACATATTGTGTGTAATTCAGCAAGATATTCACTTATAAATGTCTTTTGATTGATATATGAGCAATTACAGATCTGTAGAGACTTCGACAGAGCTTCGCCGTCGGAAAACACACATGCAAGAATGACTCAAACGAAATCAGGACTCAACTATTTATAGGCCAAGTAATTCCGCTTGAACATGACTCAAGCGGAATCATAGTTCAAACGAGATTAGGTTCAAACGAGATTACAGGTTCAAGCGAAATTAGCAAAGCTAATTTCGTTTGAAATAGCTTGACACTTTCAAACGGAATTACATCATGTAATTTCGTTTGAACTTGCCTGTTGACCTATTTTTGACAGTTTTCCGTGCCCTGATTTATCTATACATATACAAGACTCGATACAAGACGAAGTCGACAGACGCATGCACCAACAGTTCATCGTCAAAGGTGATGGGCAATGCCCAAACCTTATAGTCTATAAGATCGATAAGATCATGACTGATATACTCAATTGCGATAATTATATATATATACATATATGTATATATATGTAAACATCCATTAGTGATGTCCTATGATTTGCCTATGTGCCAAAATGAATTGTCATTCAAGACGATGACAGTTGTAGTCTATGACTCCCTGTCCAACGGTAAAGAACTAGGTTCAAATCTTAAAGCCCCTAATCTAATAAGATCGCGACTTATAAATTAATGTCCTCCGTGACAGACTTTTGTTGCCATATCTTATAATGTCCTTTGCGACAAGGCCTTCGTGCCATATGATTATTATGTCATTCATGACGAACTCATGTTTCATATTGTAAAAGCCATTGTGGCAAGCCTTCGAGCTATCTAAAATCATCAATATGACAAAGACAGTTGTGACATTGTGATCTCCTATCAAAAGGGTAATGGACTCGGTCCAAACCTTAATTGCCATTGATGGACCTTTTGCCACCTAGGCTAAGTAAAATTGATATACATTCAAATGACCTTCCTTAGGAATTGTAGGATCGGATTCGTGACCCAAACGAGTCAATTAGAAGAGCTCTAATCCGTTTCAGAGGCGGAAACTAAGAAACGGACTTGAAAAACAGCTTGTTTCACTTAATTCTACCTTGTATATTGATTTCACAGCGATTACAAACGAACGACACTTCAGCAGCAATTCGGTACCGGAAGAATGAACTCTTACAAATGATTCCGCTCAGAAGGCTATATATAGGAGTAGGGGTTCCGCTTGAAATGACATAAGACATTTCGAGCGGAATCACTAAACTTATGATTTCGCTTGAAAGTGTCTCATGACATTTCAAGCGGAATCTCCTATTCAAGCGGAATCAGGTCTAAAACACCTTAAAACAATCTATTTTCTCGAACAACGCGCCCTGATCTAACATATCTAGCACTAGACTCGATACAAGACGAAGTCGAGAGATGTATGCACTAACAGACTCCCCCTCAGATGTTGACGAGTCTTAAGTGTCGAGTCTTCTCATCTTCAGTCTTTATCAGTCTTCGGGCTTCCTGAATCTCGATCTGATTCTTGTCTCACTCTATCTTCTCCTGAATAACAGCACCAACAGATAATCTCCCCTCGGATGAAGCTTTAAAACTCTTGCATCTTTAGGATTAAACTTCTAGCTCTTGCATCTTCAAATACTTTCTCTAACAGACTCCTCCTCAAAACATACTGGGATCGTAGTCTGTCTTTTACAGGATCAAGATCGGAACTTGGCTTTCTACAAATACCGAGTCTTCAGGTATCGGAACCTGTCTCTCCTCCAGCTCAGGTTATCCTGCACATCCTCTACCCAACACATAAGATTTACAAATTTCACAATTTGGCAAACTTTGATCTTATCTTACCATTTGAAGCATCAATTCTAAAAAATTATTTTAAACATTCTGATGACCACTTGCAAAAACAACTTTCTCTTATAACACATTTCCCAAACCAGTTCGTCATGTTCAGCACTCGGAATTTTAAAAATCAGCTTTTCAATATCAGTTGACAAAAATATTTTTGGATTTTTCAAAGTTTATGCTACAACATACTAAAAATCTTTTTGGATTTTTGAATGAAAAGAAATGAAATGCAGAAAAGAAATATTTACATACAATATTTTTGTGAGTTTGTGTAAGAGGATCATATCAGTTTTTGAGACAAATCACCAACACCGTTAAGCTTTAAACATTTTAAGTTCTAAACGATTCACTTAGATTGTCAGTATACTGATCCACTTAAAATTTCACACAAAGTTCAACTGTTTTGAGATACGAGATTAATGTCTTAAGCACTTAAACTTATTCGCGTGTCCCACCTCAGAATATACTCCCATATCCAGATCCCAATATTCAGTCTTACAGGTGAGTATACCTAGACGATATCTGTAAGGGGTTAAATTGCGAAACCGTGAGAGCTCAGGTCAGAACTTCCGTTCAGCAGAGAGATGACGGCTCGACTTTTGGTGGGTCCCCTTTAGAGGATCTTTTTTACAACAGCATTGATTAGCAATTTTATTGTCTCATCATTTATGCTGAGGGCGGCGCTATTTTTCAAGCAAGCGTAAAGTATTCTCCGGGGACTAGGCCATTGCTTCCGCATTATCAGAAGTCCCGGGATAATACCCCAGATATCACTAAGCATAAAGACCTAGTATCTCAGAAAGAGGGGTCCTTCAAACAAGATTTTGGGGGTTACCCATATATCCGAGAGATGTTACCCACGATATAAGCAAGTTTGAATTTAGGTTTATATCTCGTCACAATCTACTAAATGTGCAAAAACCTACTGACATATCATCAGTGAGACCGTTTAACGCTATTTAACTTTCCATTTCTCTAGCATGCTATGATCGTCCACTGATGTACTATCATGTCCTCTTTTATACAACAAAACTCATTTTTGAATTTATCATGTTTTTGTCTTTTTCAAATTTTCTAATGTTTTTGGATTTTCTGAAATTTTTACTCCCCCTAAAATGCAAACACATTTTAGGAAATTTGAAAAACAAACTGTACAATAAAGTGACAACCGATATCAAATCGCTTCAATTCGCCATCCACTTGGCATAAATAATCAGAACTCCCCCTCACAACAAACTATTTTCCCATTGTGATTTCAAAATACTTAAGTTTGTTTTAATCAAATGGTTTTTCCGGAAAAAAAGTTTTGTTGATTTTAATAAACCATTTGTAGGTTAGAGGATAAACTCATCATTTTGTTCTTCAAAATACCACTTGTAAGTATGGTCCAATCAAGTTCAACTTAATGACCTTGATTAACCATTTGAAAATGAGAAACTTTTTCAACCACTTACAAGTTCACTCACCAACTATAATCACTTGTAAATCAAAATATAACAATTTAAAGATATCACCTGTAGATTTACCATACAAACATTTCAAGAATGATGCCGATTCCTGCTCCACTCTTACCAACCTGGGAGCTCCGGCAAGTCAGGAATTTAGTTAGAAAATGGTGTCACCCAAGCCTGACCAGCCTTGGGTGATTTTGGTGGCAAACATCTGTCCCACCAACACTTTGATTTATAAAACTCTTTGGCACCTTTTACCTTTCTGTCAACCATCTTACCAAAAATATGCTTAACTTTTCCATTGAAAGCCTTCTCAACATCAAATTCTCCCTTATCAGCGAAGAATTGATTTGAGATCTCTACCTTTCCCACTTACTTCATCAAATTTTCCTTTGACAATGGAGGAAAATCCTCATCGTTCACCTCTGGAACGGAATTCACAACCTTTTTATCAACCAAAGACTCCTCTGATTTTATGGAATCAGATTCATTGTCAGAATTACCCTCAGATTTAACCACCCACTTTTGCTTGTTCATATCACCTTTTCTTTTGTAAAACCGTTTTGAACTTTCATTTTTTTCAGAACTAGAATTTTCAAACATTTTATCCCTTTTCAAAGATAGTTCTTTCTTATCAACAAATTTTCTTCTCGAATCAAAGTTAGAAGAAACTCCCTGTTCTTTGTAGTTGGACTTGGGACAATTCCAAGCTATGTGTCCAACTTCTTGGCATTTGAAACAGGTTCTTCTATCAGCTCTTTGAGCAAACTTTCTCACATTCTTCTTTACTTCAGCAAGAACCTCTTAATTCGATTGTTTCCAGAACGGTTTCTTTTGTTCTTCTTCTGAACTTCCTCCTGAAACAAATTTTGTATTTGGTTTATAAATTTTCTGATTTTTATAATTTTCTGATGAATTGAAGCCAAGACCTTTCTTTTTGAGATTACCATTATGGTTTGATTTCTTTTGAAAACCATAACCACAATTATAACCCATTTTCTTGTTTACTCTCTGTTGAATTCTTGAAGAAGTGTACTTGTTAGATTTTCCATCAAGATTTAAATCTTTTATTTCAGAAATATTAATTTCTGTCAGTTTGAAAACCTGTTTGATCATTTCAGTTTTTACACTTCTTATTGGAAATTCATTATCAGAATATAATTTGTTTGAATCATTCAAAGTATAAGCTACTTTGATCGAACCATCACTCAAATTAGATTTTGATAACAAGAATTCCTTATTGTAAACCCTTTTAACCGGTGAACTAGGACTCTTTTTTGATGAACTCGAACTATCAGACTCAGACTCCGGTTTTGACTCTTCATCCATATCTAACACCTGGTCGACCACTTTCTTTAATAACTCGGACTCATGATCAGTGTCAGACGCTGTGAATGTAACATCAATATTATCTGGTAATTCATCAATCATTTCAGACTTTAACTTGATGTTGACTGCCTTTTTTAGACGCTCTTCATTTGGATTCCTGGGTGAATAACTTTCATGGATCGGGGGCGGACATCTGTTATACTTGACACTTGGTTTCTTACCAGTATCAGTATCTTCAGCCTTTTTCTCCATGAATGCCTCAAGACCTGCAACAGTAGGATAAACACGATCAATCAAATAATCACAAGTAGTGTAACTCAACAGTAATCGTTTAATCATTTCATTCTCAATCTTTTCTAATTCCAAGTCTTGCTTCAGCTTAGCACAGTCTTCGATATACTCATTGATGACGCTCTGCTTTGTCATTAATGTTGCGCTCATTTTTTCATTTGCTTTTTCAATTTCTGAATTTGTCCTTTTCAGACCATCAACTGTTCTATTCAGCACATCGTATGACTCTTTCACATACTTCACATCGACAGTAAATCTTCTTTAACTTTCTCTAATTTAGCAATCTTCTTGTCTTTCTCCTCACAATCTTTGCAAGATTCTGAACATTTTAAACATGGTTTTTCAACTTCAACCACATTTTCAACTATCTTCTCAACTTCGATAGTCTTTTCTACTTCAACAAGTTTCTCGACTTCAACTATCTTCTCTATCACTTTCTCTACTTCAATAATTTTTTCTATTGCATTTTCAGTCACTGCTTCAACTTTTGTTTCTCCAGCTTCTGTCTTCGCCTTTTCATCAGCGAGTAACTTTGCTTCTTCCAGCTCCCTCTTTAAGCGGGCAATCTTCTTCTGATTCAGCATCTCAACTTTATCTGCATAGAAAAAATTAAAACTATCAGGATCAATACTTTTTCTACATTTGTTAAGATATTCTTCCTCATCATCAGTATCAACATCATTTCCTAGATCTGGAAAAATCGGGATTCTTTTCTGACTAGCTTCATCTTCCATAACTCGAGCAACTAGAGCTGAACCAGGTATGTATTTGTCCCAACTAAAACCCTCTGTAACCTTTTCATCATCTTGATGAATGATTAAAGCTTTCTTCTTTCCATTTTCAGTGGCACTAGACGATGATGGTTGTTGCTCAATCTGATGAAAAATCGATTTCTGATAATAATTGTTCTTTTCTTGATTCCCGGTTGCTTCTTGATTTTTACACTCTCGTTTAAAATGACCTTTTCCTTTGCAACGGAAACAGGTAACTTTTGATTTGTCAAACCCTAAAGCAGAATTTTCTAGATCACGAAAACCATCTCTGCCCGTGATTTGTTGAAACTTCTCAGCTCTTCTACAAGCACTAGCTAAACACCATTTCACATCCATCAATTCAAGTTCCTCGGCATCAATCTGGTCATAGTCTTCTTTCGTAAGCATCGGATTTCCAATCTTGCCAGCAATCAAACCTTCATAAGATTCCAACATAGCAACGAGTGATGCCATGTGTTGCTTGGCTATCTCTGGAGACAAGTTTTGACCATTTTGAATGTTCAAAGTGACGTTGCATTGAAGATTTGTTGAATTCGGTTGTTGAGGACTTGATGTTGTAAAGTTTGGATCAAAGCTTGAGTAAGAAGATGAAGATCCACCACTCTGTGTCACATTACTACTTTTTGTTTCAGACGAACTGTCAGCACTATAACCAGTTTGGATTTTTGGGCTAGAGCTGGGGGTAGCTTCAAACTTGTTCCCTCTATAATACAAACTGACATCTTGTTGAGCATTTGGATTCGTCACGATAGCAGTTTTCTGAATATCCAATTCCTGTTCTTCAATTTTCTGAATGAACTGTGCCAAATTCATACTCTCAGACTTCCTCATGTGTTTCACAATCATCAAATAAGTTCCCCACTTGTGCTGTGGTAAAGCTTCAGCTAATTTATCAATCCACTCATCATCCTCTTTCTTAATGTCCAATCTACCCATTTCCAATACCAGATGACAATATCTATCAATTGTCTGCTTTGTTGTTTCATGATCAAACGCTGTAAACCTATCAAACGATTTCTTCAATAAA
This sequence comes from Helianthus tuberosus, assembly GCA_030545235.1. Lineage (NCBI taxonomy): Eukaryota > Viridiplantae > Streptophyta > Magnoliopsida > Asterales > Asteraceae > Helianthus > Helianthus tuberosus. The sequence goes on from CM060421.1 coordinate 20,379,753, forward strand.
GCCTTTTTGTTTTTGATCATATCTGCACTCCCTCTGAATTTCTGAATCAAAGCTTCCCAAATTGATATAGCTGTACCATTATGTTGAAGCAAAAGAAAAATATCTTCTTTAACTGCATGCTGAAGAATGCTGATCATCATCTTTTCACTTGTGTATTTCAACTTGTCAGCTTCTGAAAAATCATTAAAACCCTTTTCAAGCCCACGTTCATTCTTTGGTCTCTCGTAATGTTTCAGCAATGAACACCATGCATCAAATTTGTATGCCTGAACCCAGTTCTCAAATCGACTTTTCCATCCCTGAAAATCCTCAATGTACATGAGTTTTGGTGGTTTCTGATGAGTTCCCGTCTCATTCTCACTATACAATGTTTCAGCAGCAGTAACAGGTGCAACGGGTGTCGCAAACGCATTGTAGAATTCTTCAGCCATGATTCGGTAACACATTTTTCAAAAACAGTCAACTTCAAGCGGAATAAGATCTTCAAGTTCAAGCGGAATATCAAAATTCCTTTCAAGCGAAATCCCAATTCACAACTTCAAGCGGAATTAGCAATTTGAGCGGAATCACACGTATCTTTTCAAGCGGAATATCCAAATAGCAATTTTGGAGTGGAATCAGTTGAATTTGGAGCGGAACCAGTGCACTTTCGAGCGGAATAAGATCTCCTCGAGCGGAATCAGACTATGTTCTTTTGAGCGGAATCACTTCTTGAGCCCATTTCTGCTATTTTTAATTCGAATTTTGTTCTGGTTTTTTCAAGGCTTTGTTAATATGCAATTTTATACAATCTGTGAAAAATTCGGGCTATTCTGACTGTTAAAACTTGTTCAGTTGAAGAAAGAAGGTGTAGAAATGAGAAAACACAATGAAAACAGGCTGATATTAGCAGAACTCCTCCTCCTGTGCTCTGATACCAATTGTAGGATCGGATTCGTGACCCAAACGAGTCAATTAGAAGAGCTCTAATCCGTTTCAGAGGCGGAAACTAAGAAACAGACTTGAAAAACAGCTTGTTTCACTTAATTCTACCTTGTATATTGATTTCACAGCGATTACAAACGAACGACACTTCAGCAGCAATTCGGTACCGGAAGAATGAACTCTTACAAATGATTCTGCTCAGAAGGCTATATATAGGAGTGGGGGTTCCGCTTGAAATGACATAAGACATTTCGAGTGGAATCACTAAACTTCTGATTTCGCTTGAAAGTGTCTCATGACATTTCAAGCGGAATCTCCAGTTCAAGCGGAATCAGGTCTAAAACACCTTAAAACAATCTATTTTCTCGAACAACGCGCCCTGATCTAACATATCTAGCACTAGACTCGATACAAGACGAAGTCGACAGATGTATGCACTAACAGGAATGTTCATACCCCATTAGCCGGTAAGGTTTAAGGATACCATGGCTAATATATGTTGGTCGTCAGGACGATGACTAGCTATAGAAATACAATTAAACAATTGTTTAATTTTGGTGTTTAGTGCCAAGCTTCAAGTATGGCAAACTTGAATGAGACGCATAACAGTCGCAATACAGATAATGCGACAAATGCTAATGATGCAACAAAGGTGAACCTCAAGGTTAATGGAGTTAATCTCCAAGCTATAATTAACGCAGCTGTTAGAAAGGCTATGAGAATGGATCTGAAAAGGTTCGAAAAGCCGAATGCTACTTGCTCTAAATCATATTTCCCTGCTCATGAGAAGAGTTTTGCTCACACTTCGAATGCGAAGGACAAACCAAATAAGATGACATATAGCGAGGAGCCCCGTTCCTCTAAAGGACGTACTTAAAAGTACTTTGTCCCTTGCAAGTCAAGAGACTTCAGTGGCGAAAAAGGAGCCATTGATTTCGTAAAGTTGTTGGATGAAAAGGAGACCATTAAGGACATCGGCGATTGTGCTGAGAAAGACATGGTGAGATTTGTATCACAGTCATTCAAGGGCGATGCCCTTAATTGGTGAGGACGTTAATAAAGTCCACAGGAAAGATACCCTCATACAATATAGGATGGTCCAAGTTTATGGACTCATTAGAAAAACCGGTTGTCTGCGACACGGAATAGAAATGATGGAATGGGAATTTTTTGAATTTCACCATGAAGGATCTAGACTGTCGACAGTATATTACCGACTATAAATTATTGTCTGGAATACCGTCCTATTCGGTTCACCCAAAATCCAAGCATAATGCACTATATATTGGTGGTTTAGCATCGGAAATAAGAAGGCATATTAAAAGCTTGCTTCTTATGAATCCATTATGGATCTACCCCAGCCACTTATATTTTATAGGTTAAGAAATAAACCGGTCAAAGCTGAGATTGCTCTAAAACTGTCAAAGAAAGTATAGCTAAGTATATAGAGACTAAGAATAAAGGCGCTACTGAGACAGTTCATATAAAAATGACACCAGGTACATCCCTTATTATGATAGTATTACTAAGAATCATGTTTGGATTCAGGTGCTATTGAGTCTTTCATAGACCATAAGCTTAGCAAACTTTTAGAATTATCCCATAAGAACTCCAGATATTAAGCATAAGGTAAAACTTGCCAAAGAAAATCATAGAGACCTTTACTTCTATTTTCATCAAATAATCTTCATTCCTAAAAATCTAAAGTACTCTTTCTCCAGATCGAGTACGACAATATATGTTACTTTATTTTGTTATCTCATTGATTTCTGTCAACTGCGAATGCTAGACCATACTTGATGAAAGAGCCATATGAGGATTGGCGTATCCTAGTGTGTTCCATAGATTGCTTCCATGCCTGATCAGTATGGAGGTTTAATGCATGGAACCACTGAGATATCCCGATGGTCATATAGTACTAGAGTCGGCTAATGGTATTCAAAGAAGATATCCAATCTAGAAATGTCCAAGTAAGTGTCGCTAATTAAGGCATCCTTGCATTCGTAAAGTAAATGTGTCATTTATCTAAAACGTGTATCGATAGATGAACTGAAGCCTGAGATTTAGAAATACCTCGGTAATCTCGGTGTATCCTGGTTATCTTCTCCGAGGAACCACTCTGGTTATCTCCTGAGAGACTAGTAGAGTTAAGGATAACATCCCACCTAGGGCAACATTCCATATCGGTTATTACCAATATTAATGGAGGGATTGAGACCCTAATCATATGAGTTTCAGGATAAAGCTTCATTTTAAGAGCTTCGACATTATTATATTCAGAAAGACGGTTCGTTATGCTTATGCACTGGTTACCGCAACCCTATTTAGGCAACAATTAAGAATCGCCATCAGCTGCCCCGAATCGTCGACTTGTTCGACTAACTATAAGGATTAGCTATTCTTTAAGATTGGTTTAAGTGGTATTTGGAACGACTATCTCACCTTAAATAAGCTCTCCTATAACAAATGGTTGTTATACAAGTATCAAGGAACTGCTCCTTTGGAGACCTTGTATAAACGGAATGACAAACGTCTGTTTGATGGATAGGACTTTGGTAAGTCAAATCAACAGGATCTGGAAGTTACCCTTGAAACGACGGATAAGATCATATAAATTTATGATCGTCTGGGAGCTGCCAGTAATCGGCATAAAAATCTATGGTCAATGAAAGTCGCAACCCTCTTAAGTCCTTAATAAGGAATAAGGTTCAAATTGAAGGTATCACCCTTGAAAGGTATGCTGAATTTTCTAATTTGTCAGGCCACTTAAGCTCTGACATATGGGATCATTCAAGGAAATCAAATATATCAAGATTGGTAACCTATAAGCTAAAACTTACTTGAGGAGCTTGATGGAAATCAAGGTGTCCCACACTAGTGATTTAAGGATATGTTTCACAAATAAGTCGAGAGCATTGTCACATAATGATATGTAGACTAATGAAAATTTATGGTTTGATGAGAAACCTGTGTAGATTGAGAATCGACAGGTTAAGAAGCTCCGAAAGAGAGTATGTACCTATTGTATAAGTCAACTGAGATGCCCTTAGAGGTCCAAATATGCTATGGAGGATAAGTCCATGATATGTCAGAAAGTACTTCCACTACTTTAGCAAATCTCGAGGTCGAGATTTCTTTTAAGGGGGTGAGGATGTAACACCTCGTAAAATCACGTCCAATGATGTATTGACACATGTAATAAACCCTAATAAAGTCAAACGTTGAATTTGGGGGACTAATTTTTTTTGTGAAAATCAAAAACTTTGATTATAGAAGGACTGGAAATGCTAACATGCTTATTATAAGCCTCTGAATAACATTACATGGTAATCATATTCACAAATGGGCCACTTGTTGATCATGAGTAGCCGTTTGCGTAATTAATTAAAAGTTTGCGCAATAAAGGGTTAAAAGTGTCAACATGTTAATTCTTACCTCTGAGATACCTTTTAACAAACTGAGAGCTTCATGATAACTAATTACTCTCTCGGGAATGCCTAATATTGGCCATTAAGGGCCTTTATGCCTATAAGTGAAGTTACGCGCAACTTCGCAAGTTTAAGGGGTTAAAAGCGTCAATATGTTTAATTATACCTCTGAATGACCTTTTTACGAACCCGAAGCATCGTGATGTTTAATAATACCCTCAAGAATGCCTAACATGGGTTAGATTAGGCTTCCATGCTATTAAACGATGATATACGCAAGTTTGCGCATTAGAGGGACCAAAAGCGTCAACTTTTGAATCTACGCCTTTTGGTGACCCTTTAAGCAAACGAGAGCGTAGTAATATTTAAACACATTCTTGGGAATACCCATTATGGTCCATGTAAGGCTTGGATATCATTAAACGACATTTCGCGCTACTTTGTGCGATTAAAGGACTATTTGCGTCAAACTGCAAAAGTATACAGATTCGTATGGTATCGAACCTTCCGGAATATGATCATAAGTTAAACATGCCCTAAATATCCTTTACATAGCTTAGAAATAGGCTTAGAGGTGTTTGGTGCGCAAAAATAAACTTATTTGATCAACAGGGACTAAAAGCGTCAAAAAGTGCATAAGTTTGCATTTTCTCGCATATCTTACGTTCTGAATATATCCGGACATCCAAAAATTTATTTAACCACTATTATTTTAGTGTTCGGATTGATAAAATTCCATTCGTCGCGTAATTTGGATCGTTTTTCTCGTCTGCTCGTGTTTCGTCGTAATTAGTCGAACAACGTGACCGTACGGCCAAACGAACCGACATCCGGCATATTTTTGAGCATGTTTCATGTCCCCTACACTCTGGCATCATTGTAGAGCCTTGAAAATGGCTTAACGGGCCTTAACCGTGTCAAAAAGGGCCTTACAAGCTTGTAGGGACTAAAATTGTAACTTCTGAAAGTTAAAAAAGGGATTTCAAGGAATGCAGGGATCAATCTGGTCATTTTTGAAACTTGAAAACTGAATAAAAAGCTGTAGGGACCAAACTCAGCAAACTGCTAAACTTATTTGCTGGAATGGGCCTGCTCGCGGGCCGCGTAGCCCACCGGGCTCTTGTTCGCGGGCCGCCAGAAAGAACACAGCAGCAGCAGGCTGTTTTCTGTTGCTGGTTTTTGTTATTTTTGAGCACAAATCCACTCCAAAACTAGTTTAATTGAAACCTTGGGCTGCACATAGATTGTAAACCGCTGTATTAACACCTGTTATGATCTAATGAACTCTTGAAACACTTGGCATCATCCTATTCCATCTAAATTACTATAAATAGGCCAAGATGTTTCACTTGCACTTGCACCAATTCATTCTTAGCTGTTGTATCTCCAAGCCAAGGAGGATCCTGAGCTTTTAGGAACCTCCATTCAGTCCTTTGGGCCATTTGTAAGTACCCTCTTATGGCTAGTTTGTTTTATTTGGCGATTAAAGCCGAAAAGTTAAGTGTTTGCGATAAACGCTTTGACTTTTAAACGGTTGAGTTATTGTTCGTAACAAACATGGTTACGTGATCGTAATTAGGTAGGTATTAAACCCTCAAAAGGGCACCTCCTAATTACCACGTTTGCTTAGTTAATTGTCGGGTCAAAGTAATAAAAATAAAAGTCAAACGAGTCGTTTTTAAATAAAAATCATATCTAATGATGTAAAGGGATTTCAAGGAATGCAGGGATCAATCTGGTCATTTTTGAAACTTGAGAACTGAATAAAAAGCTGCAGGGACCAAACTCAGCAAACTGCCAAACTTATTTGCTGGAATGGGCCGGCTCGTGGGCCGCGTAGCCCACTGGGCTCTTGTTCGCGTGCCGCCAGAAAGAACACAGCTGCAGCAGGCTGTTTTCTGTTGCTGGTTTTTGTTATCTTTGAGCACAAATCCACTCCAAAACTAGTTTAATTTAAACCTTGGGCTGCACATAGATTGTAACACAGCTGTATTAACACCTGTTATGATCTAATGAACTCTTGAAACACTTGGCATCATCCTATTCCATCTAAATTACTATAAATAGGTGATACGTGGTCGAAAACTAGTTATCGTTTGTGCTTAAGTTGATGTTTTTACATAGCTTTTAATCTTGAGTAGCCTACTTTTAATGGGATTTGTGTTTTACAGGTCTAAAAGAGTTTAAGGAGCTAATCGGGAGCTAAACGGAGCACCGGGACGTGAATCGGATCAATCGGGGATGTGAAATGAACAAAACCGGGTTAATCACGAAGATTGGATGTGTTTTGGGAATGTTAATGGATTTAATATATTGGAAGATGGTATGATAGTGGGCTGAATTACGAGTACGTGGGAGAAAACGGTGAGTAAAACAGAGCTATAACGAAGAAGTTATGAAGAAAACAGTTTCGGACGAAACAGGAAAAACTAGAGGCCGTCAATGACGGGCTCTAGGCCGCCCGGGACGGGCTCTAGAAAGTCCCGTCGTCACAAGGTGCCCGTAAACAGCCAAACAACCCGTCGGATGGATTTCAGAGATCTGGAGGCCGTCGCCGACGGGCCTTGGTATAATGAAACGCGAATTTTGCTACTTGGGTTGTTGGGAACGAGTTTAAACGGAATTTTTAGCATTCAAACGGGGGTTACATGTCAGGGGAGTACAAATCTTCATCTTGGAGCCTGAGAATATCATCATCTTCATTGGGAATCATTCTACAACATCCACCATCATCCATCATTACCCGAATCCTTACCGAATTCACCATCATCAACTATCCACAAACCCTAACCATTCATCCATCCATCATCCTTCCGTACATCACCATCATTCACCACAACCCTAATCATTATCATCCACTATCTCCAAGCATCAAGATGATCAAATTCGAGTTCCAAGCATCCGTTGATCACGTCTTTTCGATCATGCGCGGCTAAATCCTTGGAGGTTTCACCCCGGTGTAGGTAGTTGTTTAATTTAGGGTTTTGAATTTTTCTTGATTCAACTTTGTGACAATTTGTATTGATTTTTGAAACCATTGACAATAGTTTACATTTGTTTCGTATTCGTAAATTGTCGAACGATTATAAAGTTATGACTTTGCGAAATGGTTATGTGTAGTTATGCATTGTCTTGGTTAGGTTTTACTTGTGTTGATTACAAAGTGCATTCTTGTCCGTTTTTCGAAACGTTGATAGTTATTGGCACCTAAGTCACGGTACACTAAATCCGCTAATCGTATACAATTGAGTTGAATCTAAAACTTGTAGAAACCCTAGGTTGGCAATTATCGAAACCGGGTGTGAACCCTTTTTCTCATCATTGTTTAGTAATCAAATTTTCTTGCAATCGTTAATCATTAGTCTTTAATCAATTAAACCAATTCACATCTTTTTTAACTAAATAAAAATACAAAAACATTATAGCAAGCTTCATAATTTGTGATTTTCATTTTAATTCAATCGAATCCATTCGCAAACCACATACTCTTCGTGGTTCGACCCCTTACTGCCACTAACACATAGTTAAGGGTAATTTGGGCTTATAAATTTTATCTTTGACCGGAGCGCGACACTCCGATCAATAGGCCAAGATGTTTCACTTGCGCTTGCACCAATTCATTCTTAGCTGCTGTATCTCCAAGCCAAGGAGGATCCTGAGCTTTTAGGAACCTACATTCAGTCCTTTGGGCCCTTTGTAAGTACCCTCTTATGGCTAGTTTGTTTTATTTGGCGATTAAAGCCGAAAAGTCAAGCGTTTGCGATAAACGCTTTGACTTTTAAACGGTTGAGCCATTGTTCATAACAAATATGGTTACGTGATCATAATTAGGTAGGTATTAAACCCTCAAAAGGGCTCCTCCTAATTACCACGTTTGCTTAGTTAATTGTCGGGTCAAAGTAATAAAAATAAAAGTCAAACGAGTCGTTTTTAAATAAAATTCATAACTAATGATGTAAAGGCAATAAAATCAGTTTTGTCACCTTAATAACTTGGTAAATATTAATTGAACATGTCTAGGCATGTTGAACCCGACAATTCTGAGTTTAGGCACGGTTCGGAACCGAAAGTCGCAAAAGTTGACTTTTGCTTTGACTTTCAGTTCTGACCCGATTTAGCTTAGTTTAGTTATGCCTTAGGATTCCTTTAGGACCATATTATAGGTTAGTATAACCCTCTGAGGTTATACAACTTGGTTCCATAGTAATCCTAGTTCATTGCATGTTTCCGTTATATGCTTAAAAGTTGACTGTTATGCCCTTTTTACATTAAAATGATATTTTTGAAAATGTGAGAGGACAAAAACCTTTATTACTGATTTATAAATATGTCCTAAAAATTTGACATCAGTTTGAGGTCTAGATTAGGAGTTATGCTCAATAGCGTAATTTGAAAGCTTTTTATTAATTAAACGACATAATTAGCATAAAGCCTATCTAAACCCAAATTTCGACACCAAACCTTTTACCCACTGATGTAATATAATATTTTAGGATTTTTGAAGATTTTTATTTATTTTTAAACTGATCATAGCATAGGGTTATTGCTTTGATTCGGTAATTGACGGTTATACCCTTTTTGCTAATAAAATAAGTTTTACATAACTTTTTGATACCAAAATTTTTGCTACTGATTTTATATGATGAATAAAATATTTTGAACTTTATAAACTGATCAAAAACTCAGATTTCCTATGATAACCCGAAAATCGCTTAAAAATGACTTTTTACGCATTTTAAACGCATAGTATGGATTAAAAACTACTTTAACATATAAGACTTAATACCTACTGATTTTTTAAGTAAATTTTTATATTTTTACAGTAAGCAAAAGTTTTGAACTCAGATTTCCAAATTTGACCTTTAAAGCTTATGTGAAGTTACCAAAATGCCCATGCGGTGCGTAGTTTGGTTATAAATGATAAATTTCACATATATGTAATACCCTACTAATATAAATTATTAAATTAAATATTTTTACTGATTATTTCAGACCTGAACCTCATATTTATATTTAATCTCTTTTATAACCTTTAAAATGACCAAAATACCCCTACGGGGCTTAATTTGAGTTTAAATTCGTTTTGGGCATAACGGAAGGTATCCTACTGATATCACAACATATTTAAGGCATATTAACTTAGGAAACTTGTTCATGACTCATTTGGTTACCCGTTACGCATTTATCGCATTTGGTATGGTTTATGTAACTAGTTTGCATAAATTAACCGAAACGGGTCAAACCTTATCATTTTCACTTCAAAATCCAGAATGTGTTTAGTCTACCCATATTATACAAGTATTCAAACTTTTCGGGTCTAAATCACATTCTATTTCGGTCTTCGCTTAATCTTGCGTTTTGAACCGTAAACATTTCTTTAAAACTAACCGGTCTAAGTTTAAACTTAAGAAAGACCCGTTAGGAATCTAATAGGTTAATTAAAACCTTCATTACAGATTAGGAGCCCAGTAAAAGATACTTGCACTTGCTGATTTGTACGGCTGGGATAAATTTATATAATTTGCTCAGGTAAATATTTTTAACTTATTTTCCCTTATACGGGCTTAGGGTACGGTATATAAAAGACCACTTGGTCGGGCATTGAATTGTTAATCATATGAAGGTTAATTTATTGTGATGACCCGTTTAACCTGTTTTGTTTGCTTAAAGCCTTTGGGGGGTTAATGACCACGTCCCGGATATCCTTGGCATCATTCATTGAAATGGCCACGACCTAAAGCACGGGGTATAGGCATACACCTGCCGGTGCATATAAATAAAAAGGTATAACCGTTTGTTCAAGAATAACTCGACGCGGGATTATATCATGTGGTGTGTCTATTAATCTTTAACCCGGTATTCAGCCCGTGCTACTGAACGTATAGCGAACATGTAATTCTTTTACAAGTTTATATATAAATAATTATCCCAAGTTATAAAAGATTATTTTGTGCCATGTGCATTCAAATCAATTTTCTTAAACATTTTCAAAATGAGTCGGTTAATTGTATTTACCAGTGTAAACTGACGTATTTTCCAAAAAGGCTAAGTGCAGGTACTGAACGGAATAGACTGGCTACTCCTAGCATCAATAAAGAGTCTTTCAAGCTTAGATGCCTATAAATCTGTTGAACATTGTTTCTTTTGTCTTGATCCGCCTGTGGATCCCTTTACAACCGTTTTGTAATAATTGATATTACTTTTATTCTGTTTGTAATGTTATCATCTTTTGCTTCCGCTGTGCATTAAACTGTAATGATTTGACTATGACGATATCAACTACGTCACGATACTTCCCACCGGGCCCACCGGTAATACGTGGAAATATCGGGGTGTGACACACGAACGCCCACAGCAAACTCCAAGGGTTTCCTACGCTTATCAGCGTAGCTTTTCTGGCGATCACTCACTGTCGCCATGCAATTCCTGATCTGTACAATCTTCTCAGAGGTTTCGAGCACGAGTTCTGGGCCTGTGACCTGGCTGTCACCCACCTTAGCCCAACAGAGGGGAGATCGACATTTCCGTCCGTATAAAGCCTCGAACGGAGCTGCCTGGATACTGGTATGGTAACTGTTATTGTAGGAAAACTCCACCAAGGGTAAGTGTCTCTCCCAACCCTTACCAAAATCGATAACACATGCCCGCAACATGTCTTCTAATGTCTGGATGGTTCGCTCACTATGACCATCTGTTTGTGGGTGATAGGCAGTGCTCATGTCAAGACGTGAGCCAAATGATTTGTGCATCGCTTGCCATAAATCGGATGTGAAACGTGGATCACGGTCACAGATAATGGAGGTTGGCACCCCGTGCCTGGAAACCACTTCCTTTAGATAGATACCAGCCAGCTGCGAGAACTTGTCAGTTTCTTTGATTGCGAGGAAGTGCGCAGATTTTGTGAGACGGTCAACGATCACCCAGATGGTATCATTTCCGTTTTGGGTTCTTGGCAAACCAGTGACGAAATCTATAGCAATTTGCTCCCATTTCCACATGGGTATCTCCGGTTGCTGAAGCAGACCAGAGGGTTTTTGGTATTCCACCTTGACTTTCGCACAAGTCAAACACTTACTCACATAAGTCGCGATGTGGCCTTCATCTTCGGCCACCAATACAAGACCTTGAGGTCCTGATACATCTTATCTGAACCCGGATAAACGGAGTATCGAGAGTTGTGTTCTTTGTCCATCACAAGCTCTCTAAGATTCCCGAACAAGGGAATCCATATTCGTTCCATGAAGTAGTAAATGCCATTAGATCTCTCTATAAGTCGTTTCTCCATGCCTCGCAAATACTCAGCTTTAATGTTTTCCTCTTTTAACGCCTCAGTTTGAGCAGAACGGATCTGGTCAGGTAAATTAGAATGGATAGTGAGCTGCAAGGCGCGGACACGTTTGGGTTTCGTTTCCTTTCGACTAAGGGCATCAGCTACTACATTAGCTTTGCCCGGATGATACTTGATGGAACAATCGTATTCATTTAAGAGTTCTACCCAGCGACGCTGTCGCATGTTTAACTCCTTTTGGTCGAAGATGTGATTAAGGCTCCTGTGGTCGGTAAAAATAGTGCATTTAGTACCGTACAAGTAATGCCTCCAGATTTTTAATGCAAAAACCACGGCCACCAACTCTAAGTCGTGAGTCGTGTAATTCTTTTCATGGACCTTCAACTGCCGAGAGGCGTAAGCTATCACTTTCTCGCGTTGCATCAGCACGCAACCGAGACCTTGAATAGAGGCGTCACAGTACACCACAAAATCTTCGGTACCCTCAGGTAAGGACAGAATCGGTGCACTGCAGAGTTTTTGCTTCAGGAGTTGGAATGCGTCTTCCTGTTTCGTCTCCTAGGAATACACTACACCTTTCTGTGTTAGAGCAGTGAGAGGTTGAGCGATCTTTGAAAACCCCTCAATGAATCTACAATAGTACCCAGCGAGACCCAGGAATTGTCGCACCTCCGAAGGATTCTTTGGCGCTGCCCAATTCCTGATAGAGTCGATTTTAGCGGGATCCACATGTATTCCCAGCTCATTGACTATGTGACCAAGGAAGTGTACTTCTCGAATCCAGAAGTCGCATTTAGAGAATTTCGCGTAAAGCTGCTCCTTCTTCAGGAGCTCCAAGATAAGACGCAGGTGCCGTTCGTGGTTCTCCTTGCTCTTAGAATAGATCAGAATGTCATCGATAAACACGATGACAAATTCATCAAGGTATGGTTTACATATGCGGTTCATGAGATCCATAAATACTGCAGGTGCGTTCGTCAACCCGAATGGCACAACGAGAAACTCATAATGGCCATACCGCGTTCGAAAAGCTGTTTTTGGAACATCCTCCTCTCGGACTCTCACCTGATGATAGCCCGATCTTAGATCAATCTTCGAGTAGAAGCTCGACCCTTACAACTGGTCGAACAGGTCGTCGATGCGAGGTACAGGATAACGGTTCTTGACTGACACCTTGTTGAGTTCACGATAATCAATACACATGCGAAACGATCCGTCCTTCTTCTTTACAAACAAAACTGGGGCTCCCCAAGGCGAAGAACTGAGTCGGATGAAGCCTCTATCCAACAGTTCTTGAAGTTGATTAGATAGTTCTTGCAACTCTCCAGGTGCAAGGCGATAAGGAGCAGGAGCAATCGGGGCTGCTCCTGGTGTAAGGTCGATCTGGAACTCCACCTGACGGTGTGGAGGTAAACCAGGAAGTTCTTCAGGAAATTCACGAACAACGGGTAGATCTTCGATTTTCCTTTCTCCAGGCTGATTGTCAGTAATAAGTGCTAAAATAGCAGGGTAGCCCTTACGTAAACACTTCTGGGCTTTCATGGATGAAATGATGCTGACGGTCGCACCACTTCGATGACCCTGGACAGATAACGATTCCCAACTGGGGAGAGGGATACGTACGATTTTCTCCTTAAAAAGAATCTCCGCTTGATGCTTAGACAACCAATCCATCCATACAACTACATCGAAGCTTCCAAGAGTAACAGGGAGTAGGTCAATATTGAACACTTGACCCATAAGATCGAGTTTACACCCAAAAAGAACATGTGAAGCTTCAATCGATTTGCCATCAGCTAATTCTACTACGTGCTTGTGTACAAGAGGCGTAGGAGTCAACCCTAACTGATGACTGAACCCCAAAGACACATAACTCCAGTCGACACCAGAGTCGAATAACACAGATGCAAAAATACCATTGACAGAGAACGTACCAGTCACGGCGTTGCCATCGTTCCTTGCATCACCTGCTCCAATCGTAAACACTCTCCCACGAGTGCCATTCCCACCGTTATTTCCATTGTTGTTGTTTACCGCGCTGTTGTTGTTCTGATGATTAGCCCCATTGTTATTTTCGGCATTCTGATTCAATTGTGGGCAATCCTTCTTGAAATGTCCTTCACTGCTACACTGATAAGATCCCCTCTGATTACCCCGATTCTGCTGGGGTTGTTGCCTCTGTTGTTGTTGCTGAGGTTGTTGCTGTTGTTGCTTGGGGTGTGGAGCTCTACAGTCTTTCACCATGTGACCCACCTTGTCACACCTTTGACATGCTCGGTTACACGAGCCGTAGTGGTGAAAACCGCACTTGTTGCACTTCGGCTGTTTCCCCGCATAAGAGCCCGAAGTTTGACTGTTGCTCTGATTCTGGTTGACAGAAGATGACTGGCTGAAGCTGCAGGTGCTGTGATTGTCAGGCTTCTTTTGTGACTGATTTGAATTGGTCACCTTATCTGCGTCATTCCACTTATGCTTGTTTTCAGTGGTGGGGGTAGCAGTAGTAGCAGCAACACGTGGTGGCAGCAAGCCACACTCCACCTCCTGATCAGTGATTTTGTGAGCCAGTCTGATAATCCATGGTAGGTTATCGAGATTCGCAGCAGTGACTAACCCCTTAACCTGTGGTGCCAATCCCTTAATATAGAGTTCGATCCTGCAGGGTGGTGGTCGGGATAGGTTAGGACACATGTTTGCCAGCTCGTGAGACCGTTTCGTATAAGCCTCGATCTCAGATCCCTCCATCTTCAAGTTATAGTACTCTTTTTCCAACTTTTGCACTTCATCACGAGGACAATACTCCTCTCTCATCAGTTCCTTAAAATCATCCCAAGTAGTAGCGTTTCCCATTTCAATGCCCAGCATCTGCACCTGAGCATTCCACCAAGTCAAAGCACCGTCCTCCAAGGTGCCAGAAGCAAACTTCACCCTGTCCCCAGCTGGACAGTTACACATAGCAAACACGGATTCGGCTTTCTCGAACCAACAGAGCAGTCCCATAGGACCTTCCGCTCCACTGAAAGTTTGAGGCTTGCAATCCATGAACGTCTTGAACGTACACACAGGTGGATTGTTCTGGTTTTGGTTCACAGGTTGACCTAAAACAAAAAGAAAGTACGCTCAAATAAGAATCGAGTGAAATGACTGAAGACTATGCCTTGTCTGGTTTATATCGTACCAGCTTGCTGAGCTGCCAAAGCCTCAGCCACGCGTGTGTTAATCAGGTCAGTCAACTATGCTTGAGTCATGTTGATGTTGCCACGTCCATCACCGCGGCCACCTCTACATCCACCGTTACGTCCGCCACGTCCGCTCATGATTCTAAACAAGAAGAGTGGAAAAGATAAGGATCGCAGATGAGTTGAAGTCAATCATCACTATGAATTCCATGGATTTGAGAAACTCTATCATTATACGAATAGTGGAACAGAACCCCTTTCACACTTATTAAGCCTCACTGGGATTCACATGCACCTCACATCATTATTATGTGTGCACCCATAATAATAAGGCAATTTGCATGCTTGTCTCAGTGCCTCTTAACTCACGCTAAAAGGTTCCCCACATTCAAATAACAGAACGAAGGACATTACAAAACTAGGAATCACAAAAGTCGGAGGGTAGTGTCACACTATCAAGCATCACTAAAACATGCAGCACAGGAAATCACATCATGGTATCTAGTATGTAGTTTCATGTAAGTCGTGGGTGTGTGGCTACTAGGTAAGTAATGCATAAAGTAAACCGAGGACAAACCTTGCGATCTAGAGCTGAGTGTCATGGTCGTTTTCGATACTGTTCGGTTATAGTCTGGTTTTATGAAAACATTTTAAAACCTAGTTCACTATAACCAGTGGCTCTGATACCAAACTGTCACACCCCCAAAAATACCACAAGCGGAAACCCCCGCGAGGCGTGTGACGTACCAGGATCTAGCCACTAATCACATTGAACCATAAATAAAAATAGAACTTTCCCATTAATTAAAATAGTATAACTCAAACACCATTTTAGAAAATCAAACATGTTCAGCGGAAGCATAATAGTTTGTTCAATAAGTTTAAATGAAAATGTTTAAAACAATGCAACAGCGAGAAGCGTTTCCAAGTGTCATGACCCATGACCACTCCAACCTCCCAGACAGCAAGTTCCATGACAGTGTACCTAAGGACTTGCAAGCATGCAGAAAAGTGTATCAGACAATGCTGGTGAGTTCACAGATTGTTTAACCGTTTATTACCAAGTATTGACTTATGTTATGTTATGTTGATAATATCTCGATACCGCAGACGGCTCCTTTTTGCCCTTCTCCAATGCTCTATCAAACATTGGTCATGATTTTAAAGTTATTAGTTCACGCCCGTCCTATCCAGGTACGTCGTGAAGGTGCCAAACCTAATAGCGCTATCAACTAATAACCCCGTTGCCCTACAAGCAACTAACCCGGTTGTATGATGGGACTTAAGTGATAGAAAGTGAGTGTATTATCCAACATCAACATTTGCTGAAAACTGTTTCATATCCCCTACAAGGATATGGGTTGTGAAATCTGCCTCACATCCCCTACAAGGATGTGGGTTCCTTTGAAAACTGCCTCACATCCCTTACAAGGATGTGGGTTTATGAAAATCTGTTTATTCATTTGCCTGTTTGATTGTCCCCACTGGACACATGCTTGTTTTGAGAGAAGTGAACTCACCTTGGTTTGCTCGGTATGACCAGTTACTTGATCACACTTAATCAGTCAAATCCTATGGTGTTCATGTACACGTAATCAGTTTACATTCACGTTGTTCACGTATAATCATAGTGTGCATTCATAGCAAAGATCGTCACATAAGAGATAACAATCATTCAAATCTCATACATGCCATAAACTATTCAAGACTCTACTGTTTAAAATGTTCAGTTATTTTGTTTACTTCCAACATCCCCCACGAAGAATCAATTCTTCGTGGGATACTCTCACGACGAAGATCCCCTCGAAGAAGGTTAATACTTCGCCAAGAAGTGTTGTGACGAAGTATCAGATTGTTCGTCAAAAGACTAGCCGACGAATGATCAATTCTTCGTCGCACCATCCATCAGTCAGTTTCACTTTCCTTTATTTCGGCCGTAACAGATTCTAACAATTTTGACAGTTTCTAATCAGATCAAATGACAACTTTTAACCAATATTATGCACCCTAATAATGGACAGTCATTATCCATTCAAATACAACAGTTCTCAATCATCATACAAACATATTAAACAATCATTGACCCTAATCCTCCTATGACCGCACACAATCAGAACATCAGTTTATCATGATATAAGTTCATAATTCAAAATCATCAAACCCCAACACGAGCAAGAATGTATTCAAACCCTCGAACCCTCAACATGCAAATTCTAGATTACAATATTACTGCTGAACCCTAATCAAAACAACATCAGAAGCATAACACACTATTAACAAGAGAACACTAACCGTGATATTGGATAGATTGGTTTGATCGAGACACTGAGACTTCGAATTATAGGAAACAGTTGTCGAGTAAACGAGGGAGAGAAGTAGTGTTTTAGGGTTTGATTATGTTCCGCGGGTTACGCACATCTTAAACAAACACAATAATAGTTGGGCCCATACTGGGCTACGGGCCGAGAGTCCCTTTCGGCGAAGAATCCTCATAGACGAAGACTATACTTCATCGAGTACGGTGATGACGAAGATCTATCTTCGTCGTTAAGGTATTGTGACAAAGATCCCATACTTCGTCAGGTTTGAGGATGACGAAGAACCATCTTCGTCGAGGAAGAATGTGTTATGCCTAAACCTTAAACAGTTCTTAAGTTTTCATTAACCAACCAAACATAATAATACATTAATCATTTATCACTCATGCACATAAAGCATAACCAACTATGAAAAAAGAATTGTAAAACAAGTAATGCGTAGAGGAAAGACCTTGAAATCTCGGGTTGTCACATGGCACACCCCGACCCGTAGCAGATTATCGATCAGGGCATGATGATTATCCAAAGCTTATGACACTATTCAATATTTCATAATTAAACATATCATAAATTTAAATTGTCACACATTACAGATAAGTTCAAATAAACCAACAATATCCAAAAGAAATAACATAGACAATCTCTTTATTAAACTTCTAAAGGTAAATCCCTAAGTGATTTTAATCCGAACATTCTTCAATTCTCATTCTATGTATCACGTGTAAAAAGGTTTTCAGGTTAACTACAATGAGCTGATGAGTAAATCTAATTTAAATAAAAGTTAATTTATTTTTAAAATTAGACATGCATCTCATGTGTTAATCATGGATATAAAATAAAGAACATCCAACAATAATTAAAATTAATAGAATAACCAAATGCTTGAGTCTCAAACCCAAAAAGGGTGTGACTAAATGATGGTGGCGATAGCAACATCCCACAATCATGAGGAAATGTCAACCTAAGAATAGTGAGGCGATATCAACATCCTATAGTCGTGGGGAAAGGTCGGTCGTGGATCCACAATGAGTGATTGCTTGCATACTTGAACTGAATAACATTGCACATAAGATAAATAAACAAATAACACATAAACAACACAATGATATTGCATGCTTGATATAATTTCTATAAATATGAATAAATAAATCGCGTGACACGATGATACACCCCAAAAGCTTAATATGAAAAAGGGAAAATGATTTACTCACTGTTTGGGAAGCGATCCCACGAAAGCACGAGGAAAAGTAACTCCAATGACCAAATTGAGGGATAGAAAGAAAACTCACTTGAGTTAAGAAAACTCAAGAAAACCTTATGTAAGAATTTATTTTGTTCTAAAAAATTAGGAAATGTAAGTTAGATGTTATCGAACGATTTGTTTTATATATTAAAACTATTAAAATGGTTTATTAAATATAAAAAGACCAATTTTCCCTTTACTTAACTGTTAAAATTAACTGAGTTAGGCTTAAAGAACATAACATGCAAGATTTCTAAACAATAAGTACAAAACTCGTTAATTTTAAAGACAAAGGGTACCGTCTGAAATTGAGTATAAAAACAAATGACAAAACTTGCAATTCACTCATATATATATATATATATATATATATATATATATATATATATATATATATATATATATATATATATAGGATGAGGTTCGGCTATGAAGTCTAAATCTCCTAAAACTGTATAAAGTCATAAAAGAACATAACATGCAAGATTTCTAAACAATAAGTACAAAACTCGTTAATTTTAAAGACAAAGGGCACCGCCTGAAATAGAGTATAAAGACAAATGACAAAACTTGCAATTCACTCCTATATATATATATATATATATATATATATAGGATGAGGTTCGGCTATAAAGTCTAAATCTCCTAAAACTGTATAAAGTCATAAAACAGCATAATTTCAGCCCTAAAACACACCCAAAACTCACAAATAACAAAGTGAAGATGACTAAAACACCATATTTAAACCCTAACAGTCCATAAAAACTCAAAACACACCATGGTAGAACTATAAATATAAATCGTAGAACTATAAATATAAAACACAACATGATAATCAACATAAAACACATAATGTTAGTTATTGGATAATAAGAGCCTTATCATCCAAAACACAAAACAAAACCCACAGATATGGTGTTTTAGTAATCTTTATTACGTTATTTGTGGGTTTTTTTGTATGTTTTATGGTTGACATTATGATGTTTTATGACTTTTTACACTTTGGGTTCTTGTGTTCATCAATAGTGCTTTAATCTAGAATTTATTGGAGTAATTTGGAAGAGATATTGAACGATTGGTTAGCAGGGAGCTTATTTCTCTATAATTACGGTCCATGCGGGAACAAGATGAAGTCCAAACGTCACGTTACGGGTCAGTTAGGAACGGGTCAGGCGTCGGATAGCTTTCGGGTCGGGCGTCGGATAGCTTTCGGGTCGGTTTTCTGGCTAGCGGGAGTGGAAGAAGGATCCAGCACGTGGATCACACATGCCAGGGCGTGTGGCGGAGTCAACGACACGTGAGGGCGCATTAAAGGCCTTGGAAGTTTGGATAAAATGCAGATTTGGTCCCTGAACATTATACTTCATATAACCAACATTCCAAACCTAGTTAATTGCTTTCCTTTATAATCTCTAACGATATTAGCGAAGATTTATTATAAGATAATACTCTTAAACCAAATTTAATTATATTTATTAATTTGATATACGACAATAATATAAAGAAATATAAAAATTCGCATTTTTATTTATTTCGTTTCCAATCAGGTTTACAAAAGATGTCTGGTTTTCTAAGATTCGTTTTTGGTATGTTACACCAGGAGCCCTTATTATTCAGAAAAAAAATTTTGAATACGCAATGAGGCTTGATTGGCAGAGTCAATGCCTAATACACAAATCAGTAATTCGTCCGACAGTGATCCGTAGATCCACTAGAGAACAATAACATCAATTTTGGACCACGAGATAAATTGTGGGTCATCTTTAGCAGGTGATGGTGTGCCATCAATGTATGAAGCACTTCGAGCGTGAAGTTGAAACAACTTCACCCAAGAAAAATACGACATCTTGGTACCATCAAGGATGCGGATCTTGTGTTGAATGTTTGTCATGGTGTATACCAGATGAAGAGGGATGGGTTGTTTCTGGCTGGGTTCACCTTTTTCTAGTCCAAGGGGGCGTGCTAGAGACTGGTTTTTATGATTAATTCTTAGAATAATATCCGAGTAAAATGCACGAATAGTCTCTGTGGTTTTGTAAAATAACACCCATAGTCCCCAACTTTTGGAAATTACGTCGGTGCTCCCTATGGTTTGATAGTTTGTTACTCGGATAGTCCCTGGAGTGGATGTCCGTTAATTTTCTCCGTTAAATCTATGTAAAATGACAAAGTTTAAAACATTAAAAGAAATCCATTAACAAATATTTGTGGGACCCACCAAAACAACATCTTCAACCTCACCCTTTCTTCTCCATCTAGCACCACCCTTAGCTCCACCTTCTTGTCATTGACACTACCTAAGTCTATGTAAGATGACAAAGTTTAAAACATTAAAAGAAATCCATTAATAAATAGTTGTGGGACCCACCAAAACAACATCTTCAACCTCACCCTTTCTTCTCCATCTAGAACCACCCTTAGCTCCACCTTCTTGTCGGTGACACTACCTAAGTCACCGGAAAAACGAGTTCGTCAGCGGAAAAATTTTGTAAAATCGAACGCATAATTGGTGCAATTACGATGTTCAGATCGGCTCTGCAATTGTTACGGCAGATGCGACTAGTGGTTCTGGCGTAGGTGGGTTTCAGACTTGTGGTGGCTTGCAAGTGAACGACACACATATTTCGGCGTCCAACCCCTCACTATAATCAAGTGACCATCCCACATCCACTGATTGAAACATGTATGCAGAACCATACTAAACACTCAAACATACTCCATATGTATGTACACAATCCACGCATAACTTCAATTTCATCACTCTTGTTTTCCAAAATCGAAACGTACTTCATCTGTAAACTCCTATGATTCCTGTCTGAACTCAAGTCAGTTAAGCCTTAAATCACCTGTAAAATCGTTGACGGAGAACAGCTGGAAGATCCAGACTCGACTGCAAATTCATGGTGAGAAGCATGTGAGATTTATGGGTAGAGAACACGTAAAGGGTGGGGTTAAGGGAGATGCTAGATGGAGAAGAAAGGGTGAGGTTGAAGATGATGTTTTGGTGGGTCCCACAACTATTTATTAATGGATTTCTCTTCATGTTTTAAACTTTGTTTTAATAGGTAATGGGTAATTTTGTCATTTTACATAGATTTAATGGAGAAAACTAACAAACATCCACTCCAGGGACTATCCGAGTAACAAACTGTCAAACCACAGGGAGCACCAATGTAATTTCCAAAAGTTGGAGACTATAGGTGTTATTTTACAAAACCACAGGGACTATCCGTGCACTTTACTCAATAATATCCACTTCATATATAAATACAATTGTATATATACTTTAACTTAAATGCTTTTCCCATAGGCCTATACTTCTAAACCCAAACCAAACACCTTAAATTAGACATGAGACCGGTACCGTACCAGAAAGTACCGTTACTGAAAACGAAAAAAAAAACAAATTTTCGTACCGATTATGGCCGTAAGTACCGGTTCCGAATTTCCGTACCCATTATGACCGTACCGATTGACTAGTACCGAAACCGAAAAGCATAAAAATGAATAACGGTACCGATTTTGTTTGTCTGGTATTGGTATTGTATAGTACCGTCATGGTATCGGTACAGTTGTTCGGAAAAAGAAAATTAGTCATCCATAAATTAAACTTATGACATTTGTTCAATACTTCTATCTAAATTAGATCAAGAATACAAAAAATAATAAGAAGAAAAAATATACAAAATGGTTGACACTTTGACTCCTAAAAATCAACTAGCTAGTTATGCCTTTAATATGACTCAAATGTTTCACACTTTCACTTAAATGCCAAAGACTGAATGCCTGTGTTTCAGTCTCCTTTATTTATACATATATATATGTCCATGTGCTTTCAAAAGTAATCCCTCTTCCAACTTCACATCTCTATCTCTCCTGAAATGTCAACATTCAACCATCTGTTAGATCTTCAACCCCAAGAACAAATTTGCTATGTGCAATGTGGTGTCTGCACCACAGTTTTACTGGTAAACCGTTTCATTTCAATCTATTCACTCAACCAAATTAGAATTTATTGTTTAATTTCAATTATTTAATCTAATTTGTTTGTGTTTATCTATTTTATATCTAGGTTGTTGTACCATATAGTTGTTTATCTATGGTCGTTACAGTCAAATGTGGCCATTGCACAAGTCTTCTTCCAGTCAACATGATGAGATCAACTTTTCTTCCTCTTCATTTCTCTTCTTTTGTTGATGATCAAGAAGAGGTGTGGTTTTATATTTCTTTTCAGTATATTACTATTCTTTATCACACCTTATGTTAAAATGCATCAGCTTTAATGTATGACTCTATCACATGCAGCCAATGGTGGAAGCTGGTGGAGAAGAAGAAATTTCTAAATTAAGCTTGAGCAAACATAGCTCTTCCCCTCTCACTTCATCACTTGAAAACGACGACGATGATAACGATGATGATCTTGAAGTAGTGAACCATGTCGTCAACAAGCGTAAAACTTTACTTGATTAATCTAATATATTCATCAATTAGCATTGATCTTTATTGGTATCCCACATGATAAAAGGTCCTATATGCCATACACAATTAATATGAGAATTAATATGCCATTTATGAACACTATTCATCAAGTTATTTGTCTAGGATAGTGTATGTGTCTTCATGATGAACTTATTTAATATAATTTATGTGTATGTCACAGCCCGGAAAAGAGACAACGTGCCCCATCCGCATATAACCAATTCATCAAGTAAAGTACTCATTTAAGTTAATTAAGTATTTTAGGTTGATTTAAGTAATATTAATGGCTAATTAACTCTGATATGTACATTATCAGAGAAGAGATCAGAAGGCTGAAGACACAAGATCCCAACATGTCTCATAAGCAAGCCTTTAGTACAGCTGCCAAAAATGTATGTTTTTTTATTCTATCAAACTACAAGTGAGTGTGTGTGTGTGTGTGTGTGTGTGTGTGTGTGTGTGTGTGTGTTTATATAGTTAAGGAAACAAACATTTTATAATACACACATGATATATATACCATGAACTCAGATTATGTGAAGTTTTGTCTTTTCTTTCAGTGGGCTCATTCACCACTCATTCAACAGAATGAAGAAGATAAATCAAAGGGCTCAGGTGGTGAATCCACAGGCATGGTTCAGGAGCTTGGTTTGGACCAGCCATCTTAAGTTGACATATCTGATAGAGTGCAAGCCGCATAACATGTTACGGATTAAAATATCGATAGTACTATAGATAAGTGATTAATCAAGAGTTTCTGCTATGTATAGGTTTGTTTTGCTTCAAAAATTAACATGTCCTATGAGGAGTAGCTACCGTTTATCGTTTAAGTAATCTAATTTAGTTTGTGGGTCTATTTTAATATGAGTAAGGTAAACAAAAGTTTATAAGTGATACATTTACCATAAGAAACCCTCTAATTAAACTTTAGTTACTTCTGATTAAAATTTTCAAAATATAAAGTCGTTAAAATAAATATCGAATTAGTATAACGTTACTACTAGCATATGAAATATGAAATGGAGATGATCCATTACAGCTTAGTATATGAGTAGTGCTTTATACCACATAGATGGGGGCATGTCCTTCTGTCAAGAACTTGCAGGTTCCTTCACAAGGAAAAGAAAAGCCCTAGCCTTAAATGACATTTGTGTAACTGACCCCATGGAGTTAAGAACCATGAGTTGTTCTTTCCATTTTAAGAAACTTTTAGGGGTTCTATAATGTACAAATTATTGATCTTATGAGGCATGAAGTAGCTGGCTAGATGCTCTTGGGGTTTGAAGTAGTTGTGATCCAAGACCTTCAATTCTCAAATTTAAGAGTGACAAATGATTGACATTTGACAAAACCTTCTTCATGTGCCATTTGGAACTTATAGCAAAGTTGCTTATTACACTTGTATTTATTGTTAGTTGAGAAATATATATTATAAACTTAGATTAGATTGTGATGTTACATGAAGAAAAGGTTACAAAGTTTTAGGTTTTAATTAGACAACACTTCAAAAATTACACTGTTTGAAAGTAACTACATATATACTCAAGTAATTAGTAATTACTACAACATAAAAACATATATAAAACATCAACCAAATATTAATATTCTTCAAGCCCTATAACTATGACTCAAGTCTTACTAAATAGGTAGACTCTTTTGAGTCATTAACATTGTTGGACAAGTTGATTCATTGGGTTTGAGTATGCTATAAGTTCTTTATATGTAGACCCTCGGGTTTTTTCTGATTACGATAGTTCTATCGATCGGTTAAGTTGGAGATTTTATCAAACATATGAAGGAATGTCTTATTTTTCTTTAATATCTCAAATGATGATTCCTTCTCCCAAACCTTTGTGTTTTATGAATATATCCTGCAAAATAAATTAAGATTTACAAATTGAGGAATAGCTTGAATGTTCGTTCTATCATCTTATTAATTTTTATAGAAGGAATTGAAAGGAAAAAAAAACTCTAGAAGTGTTGATTGGAGTACCATTAAAGAATTAGTTGATGAATTGAAGAAAAAGAGTCCAAAACTATATAAAAGACAAAAGAAATATAAGCTGAAAATGCAAGGAAGATGGAGTAACATACTCATAGAAAGTCTTGAAGAAGTAGCATGGAAATTATATGCTTGGAAGAATTCTATGTTTTCTTTCTGTAGTCCCCTCCACACTGTCAATTGTACATGAATTCATAAATGGGTTAATTGCTCAATCTTGAACTTAATTGGTTAATTATAACGATAATCCCAAACAGTACATATAAATAAAAGAGTTAAATGCCATTTTAGTCCCTGTGGTTTGGGCCATTTTGCCAGTTTAGTCCAAATGTTTCATTTTTAACCTGTGGGTCCAAAAAGGTTTCACAGTTGTCATTTTAGTCCACTTGGTTAACTTCATCCATTTTTTTGTTAACGAGAAGGCCAATTTGGTCATTTTGTATGTAATTCTGTTAACTAAAAGGGCAATTCAGCCATATAAAATGACCGAATTGGCATTCTCGTTAACAGAAAAAATGGATGAAGTTAACCCAATGGACTAAAATGGCAACTGTGAAACCTTTTTGGACCCACAGGTTAAAAATGAAACCTTTGGACTAAACTGGCAAAATAGTCCAAACCACAGGGACTAAAATTGCATTTAACTCTAAATAAAAATATGTATACGGTTTTACTTCGTAAATTTGTAAAAGTAATAAAAACTGAAATAATTTGCCTAAGTAAATAAAAATAAAACTAAAGAGTTCACATCCATAAATACATATACATATTATATATGTGTATATGTATGTGTGTAGGATGATTCTATACAAAGTGGAAAATGTGTGCAAAAACACTTAAAGAATCAACGATATTTTTGGATGAGAGAATACGCGTATAATAAATTATAAGTGGATTTTAGATGGCACTATTTTAGTGGTTTGGGCACATCAAATAAATCGCTAAATCCAGACAATTTAGATGCACCTTTATAGTGGTTTGAACGCATAATTATAATCACCCAATTCTTTCATTCACCATACCTAATTTATACTTATCGTTGTATCTTAAGACGCACCAATAGTTTCAGAGTTTACGCATATCATTGTAACGTCAGACACCATTTTATAATTAGTTTAAATGCATCATTATAATCGTAGACTAGTGTATCAATATATTTTAAAAGAACGTCATTCTTTTGATTAAATATTATAGCAATATTATACTCAAATAGATAAATAAATAAATAAATAAATAAAGGAAAATTGGTTTTTAATAAACCAACATTTGCCACATTGGTAAATAATAATCCTACCTACAGAATTGGTAATTAATAATCCTACGTTTCAATATGTTGGTACTCAATGGACGCCCGTTAGTTTTTTTTAACTGAAGTTAGTTTTTAAGTTTTATTTATTACACAAACAGTCCCTGTAGTTATAATTTACTAGTTTTAAGTTTTATTTATTACACAAACAGTCCCTGTAGTTATAAAAAAAATCATAAAAATCAAAAAAAATCTAAAAAATAAAAAAAATCAAAAAATTCAAAAAATTCAAAAAAATTCTAAAAAAATCAAAAAAATTCTAAAAAAATCATAAAAATTCAAAAAAATAAAAAAAACTCTAAAAAATCATAAAAATTCTAAAAAACATAAAACTTAAAACTAGTAAATTATAACTACAGGGACTGTGGTGGTGGTGGTGGCGGTGCGGTGGTGGCGGTGCGGTAGTGGTGGTGGTGGTGGTGGTGGCGGTGCTGTGGTGGTGGTGGTGGCGGTGCTGTGGTGGTGGTGGCGGTGCGGTGGTGGTGGCGGTGGCGGTGGCGGTGGCGGTGGCGGTGGCGGTGGCGGTGGCGGTGGCGGTGGCGGTGGTGGTGGTGGTGGTGGTGGCGGTGCTGTGGTGGTGGTGGTGGTGGCGGTGGCGGTGCTGTGGTGGTGGTGGTGGTGGCGGTGGCGGTGCTGTGGTGGTGGTGGCGGTGCTGTGGTGGTGGTGGTGGTGGCGGTGGCGGTGCTGTGATGGTGGTGGTGGCGGTGCGGTGGTGGTGGTGGCGGTGGCGGTGCTGTGGTGGTGGTGGCGGTGGCGGTGGTGGTGCTGTGGTGGTGGTGGTGGCGGTGTTATGGTGGTGGTGGTGGTGGTGGCGGTGCTGTGGTGGTGGTGGTGGCGGTGCGGTGGTGGTGGTGGCGGTGGCGGTGCTGTGGTGGTGGTGGTTTATTAGATTTTTTTTGATTTTTTAGATTTTTTTTATGATTTTTTTTATAACTACAGGGACTGTTTGTGTAATAAATAAAACTTAAAACTAGTAAATTATAACTACAGGGACTATTTGTGTAATGAATAAAACTTAAAAACTAACTTCAGTTAAAAAAAACTAACGGATGTCCATTGAGTACCAACATATTGAAACGTAGGATTATTAATTACCAATTCTGTAGGTAGGATTATTATTTACCAATGGGGCAAAGATTGGTTTATTAAAAACCAATTTTCCATAAATAAAAAATCCTAATTTTGTTATTTATAGTTTAAAAAAAAAAGTAAAATTCCTGATTATAATTCTAACTTATAATAAAATACTCCAAATAATGACACATGACATTTTCTCCTTCAATCTCATAAATTTTATTTATATTTGTTTAATAAATTTCTTTTAATATTAATATTAATTAATAACCAATATATAGATATCACTTATTTTTATCCTTATCTTTATCTAAAATTAATAAATAACTTCAATTTTACAATTCAGACCCTTTGTTTTTTTTACTTTTAACCCAAAAATTTTCATCTTTTGCAATTTAATCCCAACTCTTTTTTATTTTCAGTTTTGGTCCACCATACTTTTTATCTTTCCCAAGTTTTTCGTTTCGTTCTAAATTTTGTGAGTTAACGCAACGCAACGCAACGTGCGTGTGGGGTTCAACATTTTTTCGTATATTTTTTTCCCGTTTGACTGGCTCGTTGCGTCACATCTGATTTTCTGCGTTTGACAAATCCGTCCAACACGGAGCACCTAGGTAGACTTAGTTATTTTTTTCTATTTTTACGTTTCGGTTTAATTTCTCAGCAACGAGAGTGCGTGATTCACAGATTTTACATCTGCTTTTCGCTAGGCGTTATTTTTTTCCCATTTTTATTTATTTTGTTTTTACGAGCGTTTCCAGTGTTGGTGGTCGCTGATAATGGTATAGTATTGCTACTACCTAACACAGTTTTATGACAACCGCTGCAACGCAGGGGCTTAATACTAGTTTATTATATATAGTTTCAAAAAAAATGAATTATATATTAAATTAGTTGACTTTCAAATAACTAACAGAAATAAATTTAAATGAAAATGGTGAACAATGAATGTTATTTCTTTTTTGTCACTTTAATAGAAATCGTTCCATCACTCCAATCTTAACCACTAAAAAAATTGTGACCATGGTCCCCTTCGTGAAACTTTTTCACTTTGTTTTTTATCGGATTGTATGTATGTGTAGAGTTGTGTTCCCTAAAACACGTTTACACCCTAAAAAGATTAGGGTGAAATGAGGATGTGACAAGTGAGTGGTATTTTTGTTTATTTTGTACGCTTGTATCATGCACGTGTAAATGAACTTTGTAAATGGGATAGACGCATATATGCACAGTTGTAAATGAGCTGGACGCATATCCACACCATGTATGGAACCCAATACTAACTTGAACGTACATCTTCATAATAGTAAATGAGTTGGACGCATATCACATCATGTAAACGTGTTAACAAATCATGTAAATACACATTTACGACATTGCACCTTTAAACACCGTTTATAAAAAGAACAATACTATACTATCAAACTAATTAAAGACAATTAAAAAATGTAAAATTTTATCAAGTGTATATATAAAGTTATTTATTTATTAAACAACTTGATGCAACTATTTTTAACCCAAAAATCAACAAAATGAAGTCGCCACCGTGTTAATATTAACCTTTGAGTTGACTTGTTACACATATATACGTGTGTATGACTAAATTACATGTTCTCTAGTAAGTGAAATGATATATTTAGTCCTACCTCTTGAGAAATCGTCCATTTGACACCAAAAGTTCACTTGAGTGAATTTGCTTATGAACTAGTGAACTAACATAAATAACAAGTTGACTCGGCTGATCTTTTAAGTAAGTTTTAAGAAATATTAGTATTAGAGTTAATTAATGTTTTCGTCCATGGGGTTTTTCAAAAATCACTATTTCAGTCCATTAGTTTAAAAATTGCGATTTCAGTCGCTGTGATTTCACTTTCGTAACCATTTCAGTCCCTGTGGTTTCACTTTCGTAATCATTTCAATCCATTTATTATGTTAGTACAGGGACTAAAATGGTTACGAGGTGGACTGAAATGGTTACGAAAGTGAAACCACATGGACTGAAATCGCAATTTTTAAACTAATGGACTGAAATAGTGATTTTTTGACAAACCACAGGGTCGAAAACAGTAATTAACTCTTAGTATTATAATATTTGGTTTGATTAAATTGCCGTCATGAAATCAGAGTTGCAATAAAGATTAATAGTGATGAGATTCAAGCAAAGAGTAAGGATCAGGGCCGGCCCGTTAGGCTTTCCAACCTAGGCATGGGCCTAAGGCCAACAAAAATAAGGGCCTAGAGTTTTTAGAAAGTCTTATATATTGTATTGTATATATATTAGGCCCAAATAAAAAACAAAACTAAACCAATATTTTTTTTTTTATTATGGAATCCCAGATAAAAAATGTTTAGGAAAAAAGGCCCACGTTCAAAATCTTACTTGTATAATAAAGGAAACTCATTGGAGGACACGTGGCTCTCAAAGAGGGATCCCTCAATTTTTTTTCCCTCCAAATTAATCCCCATGTGTTTTTTTTAATCCCCACCCGTTTTTTAGCCCGATCCGTTTCCATATTTCTCAATTCCTTATTTTCCTTTCATCTTCGTTTCAATATCTCATCCTCAAATACGGCTATCATTGCAATCATCAACATTAACTGGTATTTTTATATGATTCTTATTCTATATCATTTATTCAGGTCATCCAATCTTTTTATTTGATGTTTTCAATCATTGGTTTTTGGTTGATCTGTAGGGAGGACATAGCAGAGCGACGGTCGTAAACGATTTAGCACAGATCTGAACTGTTATAGCTAGGGTTAGGGTTTCACGCCGGCCTCTGAACTAACCACACAAATCAAGCAAATCACACAGCGACAGTAACACTTTTCACAGGTATATTCTTCCTGATGATCTACACTTGTAAATTATTGATCGTCCGTACACTTATACGCTTCCTTTTATTCAATTTCATCTGTCAATTTACGATACGAATATTCAATTGTTTGATAGTTTTGTATAGAGAAAAACGAAGGCTGTTGTTGCATATTTGCTTGCTTTGTTGGGAGCCTACATGTTTTGTTTATCCGTATAAAGTGCAATGTGTATTACTAAATTTTGATCATTGTTTGCCATAGGTATATTATGTTTTGTTTATGAGCATGTAAGCGTTTGTGAATTTTGATAACTGGTATATTTATAGATGAATAAACTGGCAATAAAGAAGAGAAATTACTTTGGATTCAAGCTACTTTTGTTGGTAGTTTTTATGCTTACTACTATTATATATGCATATAAATCAGATGTATAACACATATTCCTTGAATTTGGAAATCATATATTCTATTTACATTCTTACAGGAAGCAACAATAGTGGATTAGATTGTTAGACCACCCGTAGTGGTGTGGATTTGGGGCGTTTTTTTGCCCAAAAAGCCCTATTTTGATGGCCCAATCACATGTAACCCTCTTCTTCTTTAGCCAATCAATTTTTTTCATGGTTTTTTTTATTTATTTAATTCCTTACACCCCTTTTAACATAATGTCCACATCCCCACTACACCCATTTTAGAAAAACGGCCCTTTGCTGACTAGGACGACACGTGACGGACAACGCCCATGGGTGGGGCATTATTCACCCCAACCACTACGCATGTTCTTAGCATTACTCGTGCAGAAAATTATGTACAAAAGGTTCATATTATTTGGCAAAAGATGCCATTAATAAAGCTAAGCATTTGATGAGAAACCTCAATTAGAGCCAATGCATCTCATAGAGTAAATTCTTTTGAGAAAAAGAGTAATGAGTTTCAGATAAAAATTATCTTGGATCAAAAGCTTCAAGTTTCAGACAAAACAATGATTACGTTAATGGTGGTTGTGAGGAAACTTAATGGCACATGATTTGCTGTCATATCAAGCAGGTATGGCCTTCACTTATGAATCCGTACTTCCCAATTTGTAGTTAGAGACATTCCATAGTTTTGTTTAATTTTCGATTTTGCTAAGATAGGTGTGACGTGTGCATCCATATGTGGAATAATATATTAGGATTATTTGTTTTTATTAATGTTATATTTTAGGATTAAGAATCAGTTTAGTATTTAAATTGGCATGCAAGTGTTGCATCGTGGGTTGGTATGTGGGTAAGTTAGTATTGAGTTAGTGGGTAGTTATCTATTTCCTCTTTTATATATTTGATGCTTGTATTATTTTGAGTTTATGAACGAAAATCTAGAGGTTATCTCAAGTCTTGCATCTTACTAATTTCTTTTGAGTTTGATCCACTCAACGGATTATCTATCAACCGATTGGTACATATCAATTGGTATCAGAGCCGCCGTGATCCCCCTCATGACCCATGGCTGTTCAAACTTTATCCGAAGACCAATGGCGCCAAAAGGTGTGGGAAACCATGGCGAGACACGAGTCTCAACTTCAAACAATCCTCATCGGGCTCCGATCGATTCGAACCTCATTGGAAGCCCTCCAATCTCCTACACCTCCACCACCCGTTACCACTACCGCACCACCATCTTTGTCAACCACTTCCGCCACAACACCACCATTTGCCCCAAATACAGCCTGGAAACCCGTTCCACTAGCATCGACAACCACACAAAAGCCTGCCTCAAAACCCATACCGATGGCCCCGACACTGTCACCGAAGCTAGCCGTCTTCGAACCTCAATCATTGGTGGTTTCATCGTTGTTTGGTGCCCCTTCACTCTTAACAACCAATTCAGTTGTTACTACCCAAGTGTTAGTGGTTTCCTCATCCATGATTCATCCCTTTCCTTCCACAAAAGCTTTATTATTACACTCAAATATTTTCACAAAAAGCCATAGTCCAACACCATCTCATTCCATCAAACGGGAATCACAGTTGAACAAAGAAGCTCCAACAGAAGGTGTAGCCTCTAAACGCGAGTGGCGTCCACCATGGCATTTCGCTAAGATTTTTCCGAAATTCGTTGGGCAAACCGAGTGGCGACCACCATGGTGGGTCGTTTTTATTCCTTGCCGACAAGGAAATTTCAAGGGGGGAAGAATGACGTGTGCATCCATATGTGGAATAATATATTAGGATTATTTGTTTTTATTAATGTTATATTTTAGGATTAAGAATCAGTTTAGTATTTAAATTGGCATGCAAGTGTTGCATCGTGGGTTGGTATGTGGGTAAGTTAGTATTGAGTTAGTGGGTAGTTATCTATTTCCTCTTTTATATATTTGATGCTTGTATTATTTTGAGTTTATGAACGAAAATCTAGAGGTTATCTCAAGTTTTGCATCTTACTAATTTCTTTTGAGTTTGATCCACTCAACGGATTATCTATCAACCGATTGGTACATATCAAGGTGAAACCATAATTGGTTACTGATATGTTTGGATTTCACTATGTAATATGTTTATTTTGTTTTATAATGATATAATAATAATAATAATAAACAGTTCATCTAGCACAATTCGCTGATCCATCTAGCACACTCTAGAGATGGTCAAACAGTTATTTACTTATGGAGAGATGTCGATATGAGGAGTGTTTACTTAGAAAACAGGTCAAATGGGTTGAATGTCATGCAAAGCATTGATATTTTTAATGCATCAAACTTCCTACATTGTTTTCATTCAAAACTTAGATGATTTTTGTATAATATTGTTTTGCTCATCATTGATTTAAATTTTGGATAGTCTCCTGTTTTTTTTTTTTTTTTTCTTGGGATATTTTTATACTATTTTTTATGGTTTCAATATGTTCTAAAGATAACTGTCAGAAAGATCTGTTGTATTTTGATCATAGTTACTTAATCATTATTTTTATTACATTTTCCGCATATTTCTCTTTTTCAGTGAACGGGTCAAGGGATCGATTTGTTTTAATCACAACAATTGAATGGCTTATAGGGCAGATGAGTTGTTGGAAATACTCTCCTTGATAATATTTTAAAAAGGTCTTTAAAGGCAAATCTTATCGTCTACAATATTGTCGGGTTGCGATTATGAATAGATCCTAAGTTGATATTAACAGAAATATTGATATGATGTATGCAAGGCGAAATAATCGTGAGTATTTTGCTACAGTTCCTCAATGGACATTTGGCCAATTAAATGGGGTAAGAGTATTTAGCAAAACTTCTATTTGAGTTATACCTCACTGACATTTAGTCTATATTTTTTTTCCATTAGGTGTAATGGTAATATTTTCATTGAATTTAGATTAAATTTAAAGAAATTTCTGGTATTTTCATTTGTCAAACCGCGTGTACACGCGGGCTATAACCTAGTTAAACTATAGATATAACTACAACAACCATCGACCATTCGACCCCACCCCAAAGCTAGCAAAATAAATTTTATTAAAACATATACCATATCTATACAATACATTTAGCTTTCAAAAAAAAATTAACTTCGTCAATTATAAACTTTTTAGTTTATAATTGTCGATCCTAATCCCGGGTAAAAGATGAGGATTTTGTTACTAAATATTTTGAAATAGATAATCTTTCAAAAGGGCCTCCACTTCTTAGTTCGCTTAGGGTCTCAAAAAACGTAGTAATGGCCCTGGTAAGGATTAAGAATAAAGAGTTATGAGGGTCACTTAGTTATGGTTCGGTTAATTAATAACTTTGATACTCTTCTAATGTTTGTGTATATATGCGCCATATTCAACGAACATATTCGTGATGTTTTGAAATATATACGAGAGGTTTAGCATGCATCTTGTTAGTGAATTAGGTGCTGATCGATAACATATATAATGGTGTTACATCTTGTTAGTGAATTGGGTAACACCCTTTTTTGCATCAATTGTACCGGTGTAGGTGGTTGGTTCTCTATGATCATTTCACACATACAAAGTGATGATCACATGACATTGATTATATATACTATAGCTAGATTTCATTGCAATCTTTAATTATATATACTTGTAGCAATGCGTGTGTGGGAGAGAGTTATGTAACAAAAAAGAAAACCTGTAAGTGTAACGACTGGATGAACGCAGGCATGTTTGGCAAGAGCCCAAACACACTCATCTCGGTGCATTTTCAGCAACAGACACCTCTCTATAAGATGTTGAACCTACATATATAATTCATCGTTTAAACCTAGCTCATCAACTAATATACATTTTATATACCCAATCGATCATAGTAACATAATGTGTATAGTATGAATTTAAGTGTGTGTGTATGTAATGTGTTAAATATATATAGAGAGAGATCATTGATATATACATACATACCAGTCTAATATAAGTAATGGGGTGGCAATGAAAACATGGTAAAGATGGCTGGCAACTGTGATACTTGCGCTTCATGAATCTTTGTTGTTGATTAATAAAATGGACTAAGAAACAAAGAGAATGAACGAAGCTTATTCAAATCTTTATTAGAAAATAAAAGAGCGGTACGGTGTGACAATTGAATTCACTTGAAGAAGAAATATTATTATAAATCTCTTTTGTTTTTCTATGAAGAAGAAATATTATTATAAGTCTCTTTTGTTTTTCTATCTATATATACACATATATGGGCATAAATGTATGTTATCTTGGAGATATCCAAGTGAAAGGAGCATAGGGCAGAAGGAATCCAAATGAGAGATTCATGTCATCTCGTTGGGGATAAGAGAAATCTATATTTAATTTCCCAATTCAATTCACATGATGTCTTTATGGGTTGAGTTTAGAGTTGCGGAACTAGGAATTCTTTTGTGGGGTGCGAAATTTTTTTAAAGATTTTAGATCCCTAGTTATATAAAAAAATTTGGTTCATAGCGGGTCGAATCGGGTCGGGTCATGTAAAACAAGTAAACGTAAACAAACGAAGTTTCAGAGCGGGTCGGATCAGATCAGGTCGGGTTGGGTCAATTTCAATTTTCAAACAATCAAACCCTATTTCCTAACTTCCCATCACATCAACAGACGAAGTTTGAAGTAAAACAGTAAACAAATCATAAGTAAGTAAAGTAACAACAAAAAACCATCAAAGTTCAAACAATCCCTACTTCTATATCTCATAATAATTAAATAAAATAACAAAAAAAAAACTTATCTAAAACATAGCTTAGTCTTTAATTAGAAGAATCCTACGAAAAAAAGTGGTTCAACCCTTTTACTCTTGAGAAATCGCGTCATAACTTTCATACTCATGGTTCTTATCACATATAAATCGCTCCATAAGTTTATAAAACAACACTAAACACTTACACAAAATAAACAATTATATTCAACCAATACCACTGTTCATAATTTTTTTAACATTTAAGCCCTAGTTTTAAATATTGATTGGTAATCATTTAAACAAACAAAGCTTAAAATAAAACAACAAAATCATTAACTAAAAGTTTAGAACAACTAAAAAACATCAAAAAACACAAAAAGATCAAACCCTTATACATTTATATTTTCTCCTAATCACCGCATAAAACAATCAATAAAGAAAGGATACCCGTTCTGAGTCAGAATTCCGGCGTAATAATGTTCAGAACAGCCGGAATTTTGAATTTTCCGGCCAAAAAACTCGTCCGGTCATGAGTCGCTGTAGACTGTAATCGTTGGGCGTCTTTCTTGGAGCGGGATTTGGAATTCGAATGGGTCATGGGTGGGTTGGTTTGGGTTATTTTATTTATTTCACAATCTTTGGGCTTGGGTAGTTGGGTTAATAAAATTAGATTGTAGATTGGGTTAAGTAAAATAAATAAGTAGTTAAAGAATAATTCTATAAATTGTGTTATATACTTGTATATTCATAATAATCAGTGTTTGTTTTTTATTTTTTTTATAAATTCATAATACTTTTGCTAAGGGGGCCAGTCGAAAATTTTCAAAGAGTACGGTTGAAAAAATCCAAGGAGTGTGGTTAGGATTTTCTACAGAAATTAACACTAAACTTTTTTTTCCATGGGGTGCGGCCGTTCACCCACCATTATGGGTAGATCCGTCCTTGGTTGAGTTATGATTGCGGTTCAATGATTGGTTGTGTTTCATGATTGGTTACCAACATGCCATGTGTTTCCAATATATTTCACTAAAAGACGTGTAAGCTAGCGTAGTCACAATAATATATAAATTGGCAACGTGGTTCTCTTTACTACACCCTTTTGAACTTGGAGTCCCAATGAGAATTTGCACCACATAACCAAAGTCATCAAACTTGAATATCTTTTGTTTGAATCCTTACTTAACTTTCATCCTTGAACCACTTTTTTTTTATAAAGTAAAACTTGTGAATTGTGATCTAGATCGAAATTTTGATTTACATTTATTTAGTTACTTTAATTATTTTCTTATTAATTTCAGATTTCAAGATTTGACATTTCATGGAAAATCTAGATCCATTTTGTAAAAGGATCGTTTGATGTAATATTTAACGTTAATTCAAAATTAATATTATTTTTTTAGTGTAAGGATTACATACAAATGGGTCTTCAATATACAAAATGATTAAACATTAGAAGTGGAGAAAGTTTTTTTTTCCACGCCCCTTACACAATCTAAATCTTCCACCTCTTTGAATAAAGGGTAGATACCTTACCACCACACCATGTCCCTTGGGAACGAATAATATTACTCTTCCTTAAGAGCATGTTTACAAATTTTACGACAATACTTCTGTTATGCGTCAATCCGGCATCATTCTTGGGCTACGGCATGAATATCCGAGTTATTAAAGGGTTTATAATCTTAACCGAAACAAGAAAAACCATTATTCGATGATAACAAAACAATTAAAATTACCTTAGTCATAATAAAACTGCATAAAAATATATAGAATTTTGTTTTAGCATACACAAGCTCATATATGCAAATTAACTGTACTTTAACTAGACGTGAGTATGAGTTGATTCAACATGAGTCAAAGTTGAATCTAGAAACGATGTTGAATTTGGTTTTTGAATTTTCTACTAATGGTTTGGTTTTGTCAGTTATTTTATACAATGAAGTGAACCTATATTGAACTAATAATCAACAATGGAGATTAGGGTAAAGCTAGCACATATTCATATTAACAAAAGAACAGATGGGAATTTCATACAAGTTAATTCTCAGAGCATTCATATTGAATCCTCTATATTTATGTATATAAAGTGGTTATGAGTAAAGGAAATATAAAATGTTAGTATTTATTAGTAAATTTAGAGAAAAGATTGTTCACCCATTATAATTTTTATTATTTTTGAAGGGGTTGTAAGTGGAGAAGACAGAAAATGTAACGATAAAAGTATTAAGAAAATAGTATTTAATTGAAAAAGAGAAAAAATATATTACTTTTTAGTATAATTATATAGAGAGACATAGAGGTCCAATATGAATACTTTTAATCCTATACTTTTTCCTTTCACCTCTCATGTTGGGCCTTTTGATCACCATTGACTGGCCTTGGATTGCTGGGCTTGGCCCAGTTTGATGTGGTTGCTAGTAAGTAGTAATTGAGTGAACACCCACATAATACCGGTTCATAACATACAAAAAGTCGATTTGATTAATTTGGTTAACTAGCGGTTCTTAGTCAATTCAAGCTCATTTCGATTGATATATTCAATTAATATTTTTTGTAAAAAAAAAAAAAAGAGTATGCAAATTTGTAATGTAGAAAAATGAGACAAATGATATATTGTTTATTAAAGACGGTAACACAATTTTTTCTAACATATGTATATAGTATATTACTAATAAAAATATAGGGGAAAGTTTTTGTACAAATAATCTTAACATACTAAACATACAAATTGAAGGAAAAGTCAAAAAGACAAGGTGTCATTTTTGTAATTATCAAAAACTATCAAAGTTACTCTACAAATGTATCTAAAAAACCTAAAAAAAACCTAACCCCCCTCCCCAAAAAAAAACCTAACCCCCCCCCCCCCCCAAAACCTAAAAAAACCTAACTCACCCCCCCCCCCCAAAAAAAAAAAAAAAAAAAAACCTAACCCCCCCCCCCACCCCCCAAGCTAAAATGCTAAAAACTAAACCCCCAAAAAACCTAAAAAAATAAAAAAAAAAAACACACAAAATGTTTTTTTTATAAAAAAATCGCTACTTTTAGTAGCAAAAAAAAAAAAATTGTAACAAAATGTAGCGATTTTTTTATAAAAAATATTTAAAAAAAATTGTGTTTTTTAGGTATTTTTTGTTGAGTTCACATTTGTATAGTAACTTTGATAGTTTGTGGTAATTACAAAAAGAGTAAACTGCAATTTTACCCCCTGGGGTTTAGGGTGATTGGCACCCTTAACCCCCCCCCCCCCCCCCCTAACGAAATAATTGCAATTTTACCTCCCAACGTTTGCTGTTATGTTGCAACCTTACCCCCCGACTTCAAATTTGTTGACTGATCTGTTGACTATAACTTGAAATGACTATAATGCCCTTTCATATTACCCCATGTGTTTTGTTCACTCTGTGATATTACCCCCTGCCTCCACTGCCACCGCCATTCACCATCACAACCACCACTGCCACCTCCAGCCACCACCACAACTTAATATCCCTTTCATATATACTCTTTCTCATCCCCTCTCTATCCCCATCTTTGCCTATTTGTTCTCTATCCCCACCGGTTTCAAGCTAGAGTGGATGGCGAATAATGACGAATGTGATCGGTGTATTAAGTCAAATGGTCGATGTGGGTCTAACGCAACTTCACCTGAGCAGTTTGTGTGCTACGGAAGTGGAGGAGGTAACTGATTTTCTCTTCTGGTAGATTCATATATTGGTCAGATTGTAAACCTTAGTTTTCTCGAGATGACTAGCTAGTGGAGTCGTTGATCGGAGAAGATGAAGGAGGATGGTGGTCCGACGTGATGATGATGGAGGTGAGTTGCAGGTGACTGGTGCGGATGAATGTATGATAACCGACGTCATCAACCCCAATGGTGGGCAGTGGCGGACCCAGGAATTTTTTCATGGGGGTGCGGAACATTTTTAAAAATTTTAGGCCCCAAGGAAAAATTGGTTCGTATCGGGTCGGTTCGAGTCGGGTCGGGTCATGTAAAACAAAAAAAAAAACATCAAACTAAATGGTTGATATGGTCCTCTTAGTAGATATGCCCTTCTAATCTCATCTCGTTGATTCACGTTATATGATTCAATCGGCTTGCGATTATAAGGATCCAAAGGAAGAGTATCCACATCAACGAATTCGGAAGATATATCAACTTTCCTCTTGAGAAATCGCGCCATAACGTCCCTACTCATAGTTCCTATCGGCTATCACAAACAAATTGATCTATAAGTTCATGGCTCCATAACATATTACATAATGTATCAAGTATTCACACACTAGAAATCATAATCTATATCACACTAAAAACCATCTAAACATTATATACACCATTAAAAAAAACCCAAACATCAGGTGTGATCGTATATAACCAACCACAAAAAGGACAAAATATCATCATCATCACTAACAAAATATAAATATATAACCCACCACAAAATAAAAAAAATTGTTGATTTGTTGGGTTTGTTTATTGGGCTAAGACTTAGTAGTGGGCTAGTTAAAGATATTGGGTATTTGAGTTTAGTTATTTAGCTATTAAAAGTTATATAATTTAGGTAGTGTTTTTAAAAAAATAAGAGTTTACTAAAAAAATTTTAAAATATAAATTGATAATATTTTTTACCTAAGGGGTGCGGACAAAAAATTCCAAGGCGTGCGGACAGAAAATTCCAAGGGGTGCGGACTAAAAATATCATGGGGTGCGGACGGGATTTTCGACGGAACTTAGCACTAAAATTTTTTTTCCCCGGGGGTGCGCCCGCCCACCTTGGTTAACCCTTAAGTCCGCCCCTGATGGTGGGGTCCGTTTGCAGCATATGATTTTCAAGATGAAATTTCAAATCTTTGGTGACATCAGCACACACAGATACAAGAACTTTAATGCTGTTTTCCAGCATTACCATTTTATTATCCTGCATTTGTTTGTCCATCTGCATGCTTTTCATATTTTGTTGCAAGGATATTGTTTGTTGAACCATAAATGGGATAGTATTCCTTATTGCTTCCAACTTTTTCAGCAAAGATCCAATTATGTCATCAATGAGGGTCGAGAAATTGCCAAACTGATTAGCGAGAATTTGGTTTTTTGTATTTAGGTTATCCAAAGTTCTCCCAACATATAAACCAATACCCACAGTATCTTCTGCATTAAACTCATCATAAATCAATCCAGTGTTCCAATCATTTTCAAAACCAGCAGGGAGGACTGCGGTGGTCCTGTAAATCATAATTGAGATAAAGAGTGAAAACATAACTAATACATTCTTATTATACGAATTTGAAATAATTTTGTTGGTAATCAGAACATAACTAATAATTTTGTTGGTAATCAGATCTGATGGGAGGACTGCGGTGGTGAGGTGGAAGAAAAACAGAGGTGAAGGTGATCGGTAAACGGAAAAGCTGATGGGAGGACGGCGGTCGGTGACGGAAGTAGTGGTGGTGTTATCTGTGATGAAGTTAGTCGTTGGAGAAGATGACCGGAGTTGCAGGTTTCCGGCGACGGTTATCGGACAAGAAGAAGAAGATGATGGTTGTGTTTCGACGTGGAGGTGGCAGTGGTGGTTGTGGTGTTATCCAAACTTTTGTATATTTCGAAGACTTTGTCCTCCATATCAGTTTTATGGTGGCTGGAGGTGGCAGTGGTGGTTGTGGTGGTGAATGGCGGTGGCAGTGGTGGCAGGGGGTAATATCACAGAGTGAACAAAACACAGAGGGTAATATGAAAGGGCATTATAGTCATTTCAAGTTATAGTCAATAGATCAGTCAACAAATTTGAAGCCGGGGGGTAAGGTTGCGACATAACAGCAAACGTTGGGGGGTAAAATTGCAATTATTTCGTTAGGGGGGGTAAGGGTGCCAATCACCCTAAACCCCAGGGGGTAAAATTGCAGTTTACTCTTACAAAAATGTCACCTTGTCTTTTTGAGTTTTCCTTCAATTTGTATGTTTAGTATGTTAAGATTATTTGTATTTGATCTTTTGCCTAAAAATATATAAACGATAGTTTGTGTTGTCGATTTGATTCGTTTATTTCAATTTCGTATACACATATAAGTATAACCGATTAACTGTAATATAAATATGTTATACAATAGCCATAACCAAATTTTGTTGATTGATTCTATATAAATTTAGGTTTTCATTTTTCAACATGTAAGAGATGCATAGTTGGACTCGAATCGTCATTAAAAGTATTTGAAGTGTCCATATGGATATAAATTAACTTTCCTTATACCCAGTATCAATGTGTACAAATCCAAACACTCTAGAATATTTTAATATCATATGGACGCATCTAAATAACAAAATAGTATTTTACATAGTACCTCGTGAATATACCGTCTATTTCAAGGACAATGCTCCCAATACATCCCCAATGAGAACTTGTCAAATAATTGTCGTCACGAACAAATGAGAACTTGCTTGGTTGGGTTGATCGTGCTCAATAATCAAATAATTGTCGTCACGAATAAATGAATGTTTATTAGAAGCCAATCGAAATAATATCAAAAGAATCAATTGATTACTCATCTAGTTTCTTTAAATTGGTCACACAACTTCCTAATAATTTATTCATGTAACAAAAAGACGTAGTTTTTATTGGTTTCGTAGTTAAATTATATGTCTAAGTCCTAACAACCCCATATTCATTTTCCAATTATAATATATTAATAAGAAGTAAATAGTTTGAAACCATTGTTAATTTCTTATTCCTTGGACCATCTAAAATGCATTTATCTATATTGGCATGTCACCTCTTTATCTTTCACCAGACAATTTTTTACAACCATTCTTTCATTATCACTTACTTATACCTAAGGATGGCGGTGATGGCGCCAGGTTTAGCGGCGGCAATGGGGGTAGAGATAGTGGCAATGAGTAGGTGGTGAAGACAAACAACGGTTAGGGTTGGTGGCTTGGTGCAATAACCCATTTGGACCCTTTTTAAATTACCAAGTTTCATAATAGTTGACCGTTTTGATCCCTTGACTAATTTAAGTATTACCCAAATTGATAGGTTGACTAGTTTGAGGTGACCAAATGAACCCGTATACAATTTATTTTGCTCAAATCAACCCATATATATATATATATATATTTTAAAGTGGATCATGATTTTCACCTATAACCATCGCCATAACATACAGGAACAGGATTAGAGCCAAAGAAAAAACAATTGATTAAATACAATAATGAACCAAACATATGTAAACAAAAACAAAAATTCCAACCACAAGACACGTTACTTATTTAATTAGTTATCATTATGACTAATCATATATGAAATGTTTAACTCCATGGTTTTTTAGTATTAAAATGCAAAATAAATGGTTTAATTTGTAATTTTACTTGCACTAAAAGACAAGGGGGTGTTAATCAAAATAAATAACGTTAAAAAGAGGGGATCGTTAATCAAAATAAATATTATTTTGTAATTTTAAAATGCAAAATAAATAACGTTAAAAAGAGGGGATCGTTAATCAGGCATCATGTGGTGGCGTTGATAGCCGAAAGACAAGGGGGTACATGCACCAATTGGCGTTTGTCTCAATTGCTGAGTGTTATGTGCCTTATGTCCAAGGCTTGATGCAAAACCACAATCGAGCCGGGGGTCTCATTGGAAGCAGCCTCTCTATTCCTACGGGGTAGAGGTAAGGCTGTCTACATCCCACCCTCCTCAGACCCTACCTTAGCTTTGCTATAGGTGGGATATACTGAGTACGATGATGATGATGATGATGATGACTTGCACTAAAAGGGTTAATGTGAAATTTACGTCTAATGTTAAAAATTTAGATTCGTCCCATTGGCCATTACCCAGACAAAAATTTTAGGCTCATTCCATTTGTTGATCATCATATGTCACATACTCACAGGAGTTGAAAACTTTCATATGTCATAATGCTACTAAAACATTAATAAGATTTTGGGAGTTACATACGTTATGAGAGGTACACTTCCACACTTACCGTTTTAACGGTCTGGCAAACCGGACAAACAGGCGTAAAACTATCACAGTCTTTACACAAACTTAGGTGTCTACAAGGCATTACCAAAACCGACACCTCATTCGCCCTACAAGCTTTACATGTAGACTTCCCGACATTGTTTGTTAATCCAACATAATCATTAGATGACACTTCAGCATCAGTGTCTCCAAATCCTTCTTGAAAACGATTGTCGTTTCCACGAGCCAGTGCCTGTTGAAGATTTGTTTGCAGTAAGTTGACCATTGACTCGTTGTACTTTGCTCTGTAGTGCCAGTTTTGGGCCTCGTTCGCCATCTGTTTTACTCTCTCCATAAGTTCCTTGTTTTTACGGTTGATGTTTTCTATTTCGATATCTTTTTCATGCAGTTTATGTTCTACCCCTTTCTCGATAGCCGCCAGAAACGAACTCATGTGTCTCTGCCTTATGTCTCGAATTCCTTTCAACATCTTTTCTTCCTGTTAAATATCAATAAATTCACTTTACTATTTTGTATTGCAAAACCAAATAGGCCAAATTGCATAAAAAATAACATAGTTCGGTCTAGAGTAAAATGTCATTTTTGTCCCTGAGGTTTGGTCAGTTTTGCAACTTTCGTCCAAAGGTTTATTTTTTCGCATATGGATCCAAAAGGCTTGAAATCTTGTCATTCTCATCTGGCTCGTTAACTCCATCCAATTATCTCCGTTAAGTCAAGGGTATTTCCGTCTATTTTGTTAACTTAAAAGGCAATTTGGTCTTTTTCACTTTATGTAAAAAGACCGAATCCCCCTGAAAAAGACTGAATTGCTCTTTAAGTTGACAAAAAAGAATACCCCTGACTTAACAGAGAAAAATGGATGGAGTTAACGAGCCGGATGAAAATGGCAAGATATCAAACTTTTTGGATCCAGATGCGAAAAAACAAAGCTTAGGATGA
This sequence comes from Helianthus tuberosus, assembly GCA_030545235.1. Taxonomy (NCBI): domain Eukaryota; kingdom Viridiplantae; phylum Streptophyta; class Magnoliopsida; order Asterales; family Asteraceae; genus Helianthus; species Helianthus tuberosus. The sequence goes on from CM060421.1 coordinate 20,423,857, forward strand.
AAAAGGCAAAACTGGCCAAACCTCAGGGACGAAAATGTCATTTTACTCTTCGGTCTAAAATATATGTATGCATATACAAATCGTCGGTATGGCAGAATGGAATGGTACCTCAATCATAAAGAATCTTTCAAACTCTTCTTTGTGCTGATCAAGTTCCGTTGTAATACTATCGCCAATAGAAGACATGACTGACGGTGCTAAAGTCATACTTGCACTTGCTGAAGTGACTGATGAATTACGTTCCTCGTCATCATATGATAATTTTAAGCCGGTTGATACATGGTGTGGGGTCGGGATAGTTGAAGGTCGATCAGAATCATCGTGATAAAAGTTGTGATTCAGTGAAATCGGAAGTTTATTTTGCGTAAAACTAGCATCGACTTCCCTTGTGCGTTTGTTGGGCCGAAAAGCGGGACTATTATGGTCATAATTTACTGCACCAACAATAGAGATTGGTAAATCGAAAGAATGTAACGCCTTATTAGAAGATTTAAAAAAGTTAACATGAGTAGAAATTCACCTTTTCCAAATAGCTGCAACTGATTTGACGCATTGGAATGATATTGGAAAACGTTCTCGTCAAGAAAAACAGGGGGTAAGGAATTGTTGTTACTTCCTCCCAACATTGTCTAGAAATGATTTATATAAAAACAATCCACCTAAAAAAGAATAACGACGAAAGGAATTAGATCTTGAAATGCATAAGTAGCCAATGTCAAAAGTAATGCCTCTACACCATCAAAAAATAATGCACACAGCAACATAAGATTCCCACAATAATTTAGAGAATATGTGTCCATAAAAGGCTAGTGATAATATACTAAAATAAGAAAGATTTTAGAAAGATGCGAAACCAAGAACGGGGGCAATAGTGCAGCTGTGCGCGTAATTGATTGGACATAATGCTGTATCGAGATCCTAAAAAATCAATGCTAAGGCCACCCGTAGTAGGGCGCCACCACACGGCAAAAGAGGGCATAGCGCCCCATAGCGCCGCCGCACACCACTATGGCTGGCGCTATGGGGTCTTGAAATCGAGTCCCCGCGAAGGTGTTAGCGGCGTGAGGGGGTGTTATTTTCAAAAATCCGACCGTTGCCCTTTATCCTCCACTCACACACATATATATACATACATATGTATGTATAATTGAAGGGGTTATATAACCCCCTTACCACTACACCCTCTTGTGATATAAAGCCCCCCTCATACACTTTTCGCCACTTGTCACATAACGCCCCTTAGAGGGCTTTATGACACATGGTCTAACAACAATAACAACAAGCATCCGCAGTAAATCCCTATTCGTAGGTTCTAGGATCAATGGTAACAAAATAAATGGGGAAAAGCCAAATTTTGGGTGAAAATTAGCTCAAGTAAAATGACGTTGAGTTACAATGTAGCATGCCGTAAATCATACGATGCAAAGCACTACATTGGCACAGGACTAAGAAGCAATGAATCAAGCACACCATAAATTTACAACAAATATTCAACTTAATTAAAGATGGATGCCCAAGTCAATAAAAACCAAAATGTTTGATATCAGGTCAGTGATTTAACTGAATAACTATTGGCTAAGGCATGCTAATCAAGCCCTGCACATAGGGCTGTCCAAACTGCTCGACGATCGCTCGAAAAATGCTCGTTCGATTCTCGCTCAGTTTGTAAATGAGCCGATCGGATCAGTTCGATTCAAATTCAATCCGAGCATGAGCATAGCTCCGCTCGCTCGTCGATCGCTCGGTTTCGCTCGAATTATTTTTATTAATAATTAATATATATTTATATTATAGATTTTATAGATTAAAAACCCAAAAAAATATAGTAGCCCAAAAAAAACTAAAAGCCCAAATAACATTCAACCCAACTTAATATTTAATATATAAATCTAACTATAATCTAACCCTAAATCTATTCTTCCCTAATCAGTCGTATTCAAATCGCCGCTCTAATCTCAGTCTCACTCTCCGGTCTCCACAGTCACAGACTCACAGTCTCCGGCTGCTCATGTTGATCTGACTGATGGAGAGGACGACCCGAATCCAATAATTGATGAATCGGGTGATACCGATGTAGCTGATACAGCGACCGGAGGTGCTTGTTCAAAAAAGAGAAAAAATTCTTCCGATGTGCATGTAGTCATGTACATTTTGTAGATGTTCAGGGTTTGTACAAAGGGAAAATGGTGCCAAAAAAACAATGCATCTATTGCAAGCATACATATGTACGCGGTAACTCGAAGAGCACAACAAGTATGAGGCGACACCTTCAAGAATGTGGATTATTCAAAAAAGCGCAAGGTAAAAAAAACGGTTTTGTGTTGCTTTTGTATTCGCACTTTATTTTGTGTTTCTTATGTATTCGCACTTTATTTTGTGTTGCTTTTGTATTCGCACTTTAAGTTAGAATTTGTTTTTGTTGAACGAAGCCTTATTATTCAATGGAGCGAAAACGATCCGCTCGCTTTTTTTTTAGGATTTGATAAAAACCGAGCGAAACCGAGCCGATCGATTCAAATTCAATCCGAGCATGAGCATCACTTTTGCGATTGGTTTTACAAATTTGATCCGCACGGATCGGATCGGTTGTAATTCAATCCGAGCATGAGCAGACCCTCGATTGGATCGGATCGGGAACACCCCTACCTGCACTACAATCTCCATGAACTGTTTCTTTTAAATCCAACCATTCAAGTCATCAATCATCAAAAATACCAAACTAAAGAACCTTCATAAAGTAGGAAAAATTCACCAACAAGAAAATCATCTCTATTCAAATTTCAACCTATCTAAACGATGTCACCTATTCTCATGTATAATGGCCTAGTGGTAGGGAGGCTTGGGTTCTTCAATGGAGACCCAAGTTCAATCCCCACTTGTATCACTTTGGTGGATTAGACAATGATCGATAAAGCCTAGCCCCCTTGCAGAGGTGTCAGGTACTATCTTGAGCCCACCCAGGTTTTCATCTCACCCTGTGTTACGCAAGAGAGTGTTCAGCTCTTGTGGTGGCACAACGCCAGTCAAGTGGCAGTCGGCGGTATGGTTTCCCGGGGGAACGCCCAAGCCAAACTCTGAAGCCAACGTGGGCCCAGTTAAGACAACACAGTCTGGCGGAGTGGGGCAACGAGGCTCTCCAATTTGAGGAGTGCGGTGGCCTAACACAAGAAATTCACCGTTCCAAAAAAAACTATGCATGTTGTCATTCTTTATGATAGTTCTCTTCCCCTGATTATAGTGTGGAGTTTAATCATTCACATGGTATTAATAGATTCAGCCTCAATCAAAGTATCAACTATCAAATAATCAAACACTCCTGACTTTTAAGTTCCAACCACAACAAATTATCTACTTATTATTCTCCACAACAAATCTCATAACATTTACTCCTTCAATCGCAATTGCAACTACAACTAGGGTGAGCAATAACCGAACCGTTAACCAAAACCGGAAATTAACCGAAAATCGGTTATCGGATATTTTTTGTACCATCGGTTAACCGAAATTAACCGAACCGAATCATTTAAATCTTCTTATATTTCTAGCTTTTATGCCTCCATTTCTTCTTTTATACTTCCATTTCATTTGTCTATACCTCCATTTTATTTATTTATGCATCAAATTCATGTATTTATATATCTCTTTCATATATTTTTACCTCCATTACATGTATTTCTAACCAAAAATTTTATCCAATGTTTGGTTTGGTTATTAACCAAAATTAACCGAACCGAACCGAAAACCGACAGATTAACCGAATAAACCGAACCGATTAACCGATGACTTCAGTTACGGTTACGGATAATGCTAACCGAACCGAACCGTGCACACCCCTAGTTAAAACTCAAAATTGAAAATAAAAACGAAAACATACAACGAGAAGATTAAAACAGTCAAAATACTTCTTATATCATCAATCACAAATTAAAAAAACAAAACAATCAAATACTACCTCAATCACTCGATCCTGCAAATTCGCAAACCGAAAACAATCGCCAATCCACTTCAAAAACTGTATTCGATTAAATAAATTTACGAGAAAAAAAAAGTTATACCTGAAATTGATTAGAGAAGTTATTGAGCGGTTACACAAACGGTGGAGTATGACGGACGGACTGACGGTGACGGGCGTTGAGCGGTTGAGAGTTGAGAGCAAAAATGTGTGTTCTTCATCTTCTTCTTATAACGTATATATTTTATTTATATTTAATATTTAATATATTTCTGACAGAGGGACAGAAAAAAGAAAAATAAAAAGTAAAGGCGGGGAAATACGTAGAGAGTGGGGCCCACCAAACACGCGACCCACCAAATTTCTGGAATCACGCCCCCTACCCCTCGATCCATCAGATCTTGGAATTACCTAATTGCCCTTCGATTTTTGTTTATTTTCTGGATTTATTTATTATGGCACACGTTTATTGATTATCAAGTTTTGGAGATTTAATCAAATCTTTTTTTTTAAACGGCCAACAAACACAATCCGGAGCACTCTTGGGGCACCCACTGGACAAACAAAGTTCTCCGAGAGTAACCCGAGTCCACCACCAATTTCGGGGAAAACCCGGTAACCCACCCGCCCGTAGGCACGACGATTAAATTACCGGTAAAACTCGTTTGCTCAAGGATCCAACCCAGATTTCCCTGAGTCTCATATCATTGCTCACAGTGGCGGATCTTGCCCGTTGAACGTGCCAGGGCCGAAAGACACGGGCACTAAAAAAAGCCCGGGCAAGCCCGGGCCAAACATTGTATATATAAACAATTCCGATCGAAATGCGGAAAATTAACACTACGGCCGAAAAACTTGTCCGGGCCGTGGCCCTGCCACAACCTTTCTAAGAACCGCCCTTGATTGCTCACCAGTGCCTCACTCTGCACCAAGTGAGAGTCGAACCTGCATCTCTCAAAAGAAATGTAAGCCCTCCATGACTTGATCTAATGTCTAGTTGTGTATTTTCTCTTTTCAATCCGAATCAAGGGTTGATTTAATTCATTCACTATTTTGTTTTTAGCGTTAATTGCCAAAATCGTACCTAAGGTTTGGGCAGTTTTGCCATTTTCATCCAAAATGACACTTTTGTACCAAATTGCCCCCAACGTTTGTAACTTTTTGCCATTTTCATCCAAACCACTAACTTAGTTTATTTTTTCTGTTAAATTGAGGATATTTGGATGAAACTGACAAATATAAAACCACATGCACGATTTTGGCAATTTACTCAAACTCTTTTAAATTTCTTTTATTTAATTAATTTTGTTACATATATAATAAAAAGGAATATATATGCAATTTTTATATGAAAAAAATAATAGCTTTGTCACATAATTTTTATAAATTTTCATCCAACCACTAACTAAGTTAATTTTTCTATTAAGGAGAAGGATGTTTATAAACTAAGACAGAAATTAATTTCTAATTTTTTATATAGATCAGTTTTATAAAAATAAAAGAGTTATATGTCATTTTAGTCCCTGTGGTTTGGGTCATTTTGCCAGTTTAGTCCAAATGTTTCATTTTTAACCTGTAGGTCCAAAAAGGTTTCACAGTTGCCATTTTAGTTCACTGGGTTAACTTCATCCATTTTTTCTGTTAACGAGAAGGCCAATTCGGTCATTTTATATGGCTGAATTGCCCTTTTAGTTAACAGAATTACATACAAAATGCCCAAATTGGCCTTCTCGTTAACAGAAAAAATAGATGAAGTTAACCAAGTGGACTAAAATGGCAACTGTGAAACCTTTTTGGACCCACAGGTTAAAAATGAAACCTTTGGACTAAACTGGCAAAATGGCCCAAACCACAGGGACTAAAATGGCATTTAACTCAAAATAAAATCTACTTAAACCTCTAAATTTTATAAAACTAAAATGTTGGTGACCTTATTGAAAAAGGTTAAATAAAAAATCTTATCATATGTACCAAGTTTGTAATTCATCTTCTACTCTTTTAAATTCGCTTATAAGGAAAAGCAGAAGCCAGTGCCCCCCCCCCCCCCCTCTCTATCAAACAACGTATCGTTACCAAACCTTAAAAATACCCACCAAATTGTAATTATAATGATATGAACCAAAAGTTTCTTTACTCAAGCCACTCAGAATAAATATTAGTTAATTACCCTCATAATCTTAATTAAATAAATATTTTATTTCTACCAACATATTTCCTAGGTGCTCAACACATTTAAAATTTTGTTCTATCTCTACAACTGATAAATACTAAAAGTTGTAATCGATTGTTATGTGTTGCACACCAATGACGTTTTCTTTTTATAAAGCTGATTTATATAAAGAAGCTGTAAATTAATTTATGTCTTAATTTATATAATTTAAAAATTCTTCACCTTAACAGAAAAAATAAATTAAGTTAGTGATTTGGATGAAATTTTATAAAAATTATGTGAAGAAACTATTAATTTTTTTCCTAAAAACTCCATGTATATTCTTTTTTATTATATATATAACAAAAATAATTAAATAAAAGAAATTAAAAAGGGTTTGAGTAAATTGCCAAAATCGTCCATGTGGTTTTATATTTGCCAGTTTCATCCAAATATCCTCAACTTAGCAGAAAAAATAAACTAAGTTAGTGGTTTGGATGAAAATGGCAAAAAGTTACAAACGTTGGGGGCAATTTGGTAAAAAAATGTCATTTTG